>JAUIMM010002554.1:0-93685 GCA_031769625.1 Taudactylus pleione
GAGGTGACAGAAGTTGATTTTGGTGCTTAATTTTGACACAACTCACCAGAAATATATTTACCCGTATGAAAATTTACGTAAGCCCCGGACCTTAAAAATCGACCCCAATTTTTTTTTTCAAAAATCCCCAAATTCTGCTTAAAACTTTTGGTACAACTTAAAAAATACTTGCTGCGGTGACAGAAGTTGATTTTGGTGCTTAATTTTGACACAACTCACCAGAAATACATTTACCCGTATGAAAATTTACGTAAGCCCCGGACCTTAAAAATCGGCCCAAATTATTTTTTTTCAAAAATCCCCAAATTCTGCTTAAAACTTTTGGTACAACTTAAAAAAGATTTGCTGCGGTGACTGAAGTTGATTTTGGTGCTTAATTTTGACACAACTCACCAGAAATACATTTACCCGTATGAAAATTTACGTAAGCCCTGAACCTTAAAAATCGGCCCCAATTTTTTTTTTCAAAAATCCCCAAATTCTGCTTAAAACTTTTGGTACAACTTAAAAAAGATTTGCTGCGGTGACAGAAGTTGATTTTGGTGCTTAATTTGACACAACTCACCAGAAATATATTTACCCGTATGAAAATTTACGTAAGCCCCGGACCTTAAAAATCGGGCCAAAATTTTTTTTTTTAAAAATCCCCAAATTCTGCTTAAAACTTTTGGTACAACTTAAAATAGATTTGCTGTGGTGACAGAAGTTGATTTTGGTGCTTAATTTCGACACCATTCACCAGAAATTTATTTACCCATATGAAAATTTACGTAAGCCCCGGACCTTAAAAATTGGCCCAAATTTTTTTTTTCAAAAATCCCCAAATTCTGCTTAAAACTTTTGGTACAACTTAAAAAAGATTTGCTGCGGTGACAGAAGTTGATTTTGGTGCTTAATTTTGACAAAACTCACCAGAAATACATTTACCCGTATGAAAATTTACGTAAGCCCCGGACCTTAAAAATCGGGCCAAAATTTTTTATTTCAAAAATCCCCAAATTCTGCTTAAAACTTTTGGTACAACTTAAAAAAGATTTGCTGCGGTGACAGAAGTTGATTTTGGTGCTTAATTTTGACAAAACTCACCAGAAATATATTTACCCGTATGAAAATTGACGTAAGCCCCGGACCTTAAAAATCGGCCAAATTTTTTTTTTTTCAAAAATCCCCAAATTCTGCTTAAAACTTTTGGTACAACTTAAAAAAGATTTGCTGCGGTGACAGAAGTTGATTTTGGTGCTTAATTTTGACACAACTCACCAAAAATACATTTACCCGTATGAAAATTTACGTAAGCCCCGGACCTTAAAAATCGGGCCAAAATTTTTTTTATCAAAAATGCCCAAATTCTACTTAAAACTTTTGGTACAACTTAAAAAAGATTTGCTGTGGTGACAGAAGTTGATTTTGGTGCTTAATTTGACACAACTCACCAGAAATATATTTACCCATATGAAAATTTACGTAAGCCCCGGACCTTAAAAATCAGCACAAATTTTTTTTTTTCAACAATCCCAAAATTCTGCTTAAAACTTTTGGTACAACTTAAAAAAGATTTCCTGCGGTGACAGAAGTTGATTTTGGTGCTTAATTTTGACACAACTCACCAGAAATACATTTACCCGTATGAAAATTTACGTAAGCCCCGGACCTTAAAAATCGGGCCAAAATTTTTTTTTTCAAAAATCCCCAAATTCTGCTTAAAACTTTTGGTACAACTTAAAAAAGATTTGCTGTGGTGACAGAAGTTGATTTTGGTGCTTAATTTTGACACAACTCACCAGAAATATATTTACCCGTATGAAAATTTACGTAAGCCCCGGACCTTAAAAATCGGGCCAAAATTTTTTTTTTCAAAAATTCCCAAATTCTGCTTAAAACTTTTGGTACAACTTAAAAAAGATTTGCTGCGGTGACAGAAGTTGATTTTGGTGCTTAATTTTGACAAAACTCACCAGAAATACATTTACCAATATGAAAATTTACGTAAGCCCCGGACCTTAAAAATCGGGCCAAAATTTTTTATTTCAAAAATCCCCAAATTCTGCTTAAAACTTTTGGTACAACTTAAAAAAGATTTGCTGCGGTGACAGAAGTTGATTTTGGTGCTTAATTTTGACACAACTCAACAGAAATATATTTACCCGTATGAAAATTTACGTAAGCCCCGGACCTTAAAAATCTGCCAAAATTTTTTTTTTTCAAAATTCCCCAAATTCTGCTTAAAAGTTTTGGTACAACTTAAAAAAGATTTGCTGTGGTGACAGAAGTTGATTTTGGTGCTTAATTTTGACACAACTCACCAGAAATACATTTACCCGTATGAAAATTTACGTAAGCCACGGACCTTAAAAATCGGCCCCAATTTTTTTTTTTTCAAAAATCCCCAAATTCTGCTTAAAACTTTTGGTACAACTTAAAAAAGATTTCCTGCTGTGACAGAAGTTGATTTTGGTTCTTAATTTTGACACAACTCACCAGAAATACATTTACTCGTATGAAAATTTGCGTAAGCCCCGGACCTTAAAAATCGGGCAAAATTTTTTTTTTCAAATATCCCCAAATTCTGCTTAAAACTTTTGGTACAACTTAAAAAAGATTTGCTGCGGTGACAGAAGTTGATTTTGGTGCTTAATTTTGACAAAACTCACCAGAAATACATTTACCCATATGAAAATTTACGTAAGCCCCGGACCTTAAAAATCGGTTAAAATTTTTTTTTTTCAAAAATCCTCAAATTCTGCTTAAAACTTTTGGTACAACTTAAAAAAGATTTGCTGCGGTGACAGAAGTTGATTTTGGTGCTTAATTTTGACACAACTCACCAGAAATATATTTACCTGTATGAAAATTTACGTAAGCCCCGGACCTTAAAAATCGGCCCAAATTTTTTTTTTTCAAAATTCCCCAAATTCTGCTTAAAACTTTTGGTACAACTTAAAAATGATTTGCTGCGGTGACAGAAGTTGATTTTGGTACTTAATTTTGACACAACTCACCAGAAATATATTTACCCGTATGAAAATTTACGTAAGCCCCGGACCTTAAAAATTGGCCAAATTTTTTTTTTTTCAAAAATTCCCAAATTCTGCTTAAAACTATTGTTACAACTTAAAAAAGATTTGCTGCGGTGACAGAAGTTGATTTTGGTGCTTAATTTTGACACAACTCACCAGAAATATATTTACCCATATGAAAAATTACGTAACCCCCGGACCTTAAAAATCGGCCAAAAATTTTTTTTTTCAAAATTCCCTAAATTCTGCTTAAAACTTTTGGTACATCTTAAAAAAGATTTGCTGAGGTGACAGAAGTTGATTTTGGTGCTTAATTTTGACACAACTCACCAGAAATATATTTACCCGTATGAAAATTTACGTAAGCCCCGGACCTTAAAAATCGACCCCAATTTTTTTTTTCAAAAATCCCCAAATTCTGCTTAAAACTTTTGGTACAACTTAAAAAATACTTGCTGCGGTGACAGAAGTTGATTTTGGTGCTTAATTTTGACACAACTCACCAGAAATACATTTACCCGTATGAAAATTTACGTAAGCCCCGGACCTTAAAAATCGGCCCAAATTATTTTTTTTCAAAAATCCCCAAATTCTGCTTAAAACTTTTGGTACAACTTAAAAAAGATTTGCTGCGGTGACTGAAGTTGATTTTGGTGCTTAATTTTGACACAACTCACCAGAAATACATTTACCCGTATGAAAATTTACGTAAGCCCTGAACCTTAAAAATCGGCCCCAATTTTTTTTTTCAAAAATCCCCAAATTCTGCTTAAAACTTTTGGTACAACTTAAAAAAGATTTGCTGCGGTGACAGAAGTTGATTTTGGTGCTTAATTTTGACAAAACTCACCAGAAATACATTTACCCATATGAAAATTTACGTAAGCCCCGGACCTTAAAAATCGGTTAAAATTTTTTTTTTTCAAAAATCCTCAAATTCTGCTTAAAACTTTTGGTACAACTTAAAAAAGATTTGCTGCGGTGACAGAAGTTGATTTTGGTGCTTAATTTTGACACAACTCACCAGAAATATATTTACCCGTATGAAAATTTACGTAAGCCCCGGACCTTAAAAATCGGCCCAAATTTTTTTTTTTCAAAATTCCCCAAATTCTGCTTAAAACTTTTGGTACAACTTAAAAATGATTTGCTGCGGTGACAGAAGTTGATTTTGGTGCTTAATTTTGACACAACTCACCAGAAATATATTTACCCGTATGAAAAATTACGTAAGCCCCGGACCTTAAAAATCTGCCAAAATTTTTTTTTTTCAAAATTCCCCAAATTCTGCTTAAAAGTTTTGGTACAACTTAAAAAAGATTTGCTGCGGTGACAGAAGTTGATTTTGGTGCTTAATTTTGACACAACTCACCAGAAATACATTTACCCGTATGAAAATTTACGTAAGCCACGGACCTTAAAAATCGGCCCCAATTTTTTTTTTTCAAAAATCCCCAAATTCTGCTTAAAACTTTTGGTACAACTTAAAAAAGATTTCCTGCTGTGACAGAAGTTGATTTTGGTTCTTAATTTTGACACAACTCACCAGAAATACATTTACTCGTATGAAAATTTGCGTAAGCCCCGGACCTTAAAAATCGGGCAAAAATTTTTTTTTCAAATATCCCCAAATTCTGCTTAAAACTTTTGGTACAACTTAAAAAAGATTTGCTGCGGTGACAGAAGTTGATTTTGGTGCTTAATTTTGACAAAACTCACCAGAAATACATTTACCCATATGAAAATTTACGTAAGCCCCGGACCTTAAAAATCGGTTAAAATTTTTTTTTTTCAAAAATCCTCAAATTCTGCTTAAAACTTTTGGTACAACTTAAAAAAGATTTGCTGCGGTGACAGAAGTTGATTTTGGTGCTTAATTTTGACACAACTCACCAGAAATATATTTACCTGTATGAAAATTTACGTAAGCCCCGGACCTTAAAAATCGGCCCAAATTTTTTTTTTTCAAAATTCCCCAAATTCTGCTTAAAACTTTTGGTACAACTTAAAAATGATTTGCTGCGGTGACAGAAGTTGATTTTGGTACTTAATTTTGACACAACTCACCAGAAATATATTTACCCGTATGAAAATTTACGTAAGCCCCGGACCTTAAAAATTGGCCAAATTTTTTTTTTTTCAAAAATTCCCAAATTCTGCTTAAAACTATTGGTACAACTTAAAAAAGATTTGCTGCGGTGACAGAAGTTGATTTTGGTGCTTAATTTTGACACAACTCACCAGAAATATATTTACCCATATGAAAAATTACGTAACCCCCGGACCTTAAAAATCGGCCAAAATTTTTTTTTTTCAAAATTCCCTAAATTCTGCTTAAAACTTTTGGTACATCTTAAAAAAGATTTGCTGAGGTGACAGAAGTTGATTTTGGTGCTTAATTTTGACACAACTCACCAGAAATATATTTACCCGTATGAAAATTTACGTAAGCCCCGGACCTTAAAAATCGACCCCAATTTTTTTTTTCAAAAATCCCCAAATTCTGCTTAAAACTTTTGGTACAACTTAAAAAATACTTGCTGCGGTGACAGAAGTTGATTTTGGTGCTTAATTTCGACACCACTCACCAGAAGTTTATTTACCCATATGAAAATTTACGTAAGCCCCGGACCTTAAAAATCGGCCCAAATTTTTTTTTTTCAAAAATCCCCAAAGTCTGCTTAAAACTTTTGGTACAACTTAAAAAAGATTTGCTGCGGTGACAGAAGTTGATTTTGGTGCTTAATTTTGACACAACTCACCAGAAATACATTTACCCGTATGAAAATTTACGTAAGCCCCGGACCTTAAAAATCGGGCCAAATTTTTTTTTCAAAAATCCCCAAATTCTGCTTAAAACTTTTGGTACAACTTAAAAAAGATTTGCTGTGGTGACAGAAGTTGATTTTGGTGCTTAATTTCGACACCACTCACCAGAAATGTATTTACCCATATGAAAATTTACGTAAGCCCCGGACCTTAAAAATCGGCCCAAATTTTTTTTTTTCAAAATTCCCCAAATTCTGCTTAAAACTTTTGGTACAACTTAAAAATGATTTGCTGCGGTGACAGAAGTTGATTTTGGTGCTTAATTTTGACACAACTCACCAGAAATATATTTACCCGTATGAAAAATTACGTAAGCCCCGGACCTTAAAAATCTGCCAAAATTTTTTTTTTTCAAAATTCCCCAAATTCTGCTTAAAAGTTTTGGTACAACTTAAAAAAGATTTGCTGCGGTGACAGAAGTTGATTTTGGTGCTTAATTTTGACACAACTCACCAGAAATACATTTACCCGTATGAAAATTTACGTAAGCCACGGACCTTAAAAATCGGCCCCAATTTTTTTTTTTTCAAAAATCCCCAAATTCTGCTTAAAACTTTTGGTACAACTTAAAAAAGATTTCCTGCTGTGACAGAAGTTGATTTTGGTTCTTAATTTTGACACAACTCACCAGAAATACATTTACTCGTATGAAAATTTGCGTAAGCCCCGGACCTTAAAAATCGGGCAAAAATTTTTTTTTCAAATATCCCCAAATTCTGCTTAAAACTTTTGGTACAACTTAAAAAAGATTTGCTGCGGTGACAGAAGTTGATTTTGGTGCTTAATTTTGACAAAACTCACCAGAAATACATTTACCCATATGAAAATTTACGTAAGCCCCGGACCTTAAAAATCGGTTAAAATTTTTTTTTTTCAAAAATCCTCAAATTCTGCTTAAAACTTTTGGTACAACTTAAAAAAGATTTGCTGCGGTGACAGAAGTTGATTTTGGTGCTTAATTTTGACACAACTCACCAGAAATATATTTACCCGTATGAAAATTTACGTAAGCCCCGGACCTTAAAAATCGGGCCAAAATTTTTTTTTTCAAAAATTCCCAAATTCTGCTTAAAACTTTTGGTACAACTTAAAAAAGATTTGCTGCGGTGACAGAAGTTGATTTTGGTGCTTAATTTTGACAAAACTCACCAGAAATACATTTACCAATATGAAAATTTACGTAAGCCCCGGACCTTAAAAATCGGGCCAAAATTTTTTATTTCAAAAATCCCCAAATTCTGCTTAAAACTTTTGGTACAACTTAAAAAAGATTTGCTGCGGTGACAGAAGTTGATTTTGGTGCTTAATTTTGACACAACTCACCAGAAATATATTTACCCGTATGAAAATTTACGTAAGCCCCGGACCTTAAAAATCTGCCAAAATTTTTTTTTTTCAAAATTCCCCAAATTCTGCTTAAAAGTTTTGGTACAACTTAAAAAAGATTTGCTGTGGTGACAGAAGTTGATTTTGGTGCTTAATTTTGACACAACTCACCAGAAATACATTTACCCGTATGAAAATTTACGTAAGCCACGGACCTTAAAAATCGGCCCCAATTTTTTTTTTTTCAAAAATCCCCAAATTCTGCTTAAAACTTTTGGTACAACTTAAAAAAGATTTCCTGCTGTGACAGAAGTTGATTTTGGTTCTTAATTTTGACACAACTCACCAGAAATACATTTACTCGTATGAAAATTTGCGTAAGCCCCGGACCTTAAAAATCGGGCAAAATTTTTTTTTTCAAATATCCCCAAATTCTGCTTAAAACTTTTGGTACAACTTAAAAAAGATTTGCTGCGGTGACAGAAGTTGATTTTGGTGCTTAATTTTGACAAAACTCACCAGAAATACATTTACCCATATGAAAATTTACGTAAGCCCCGGACCTTAAAAATCGGTTAAAATTTTTTTTTTTCAAAAATCCTCAAATTCTGCTTAAAACTTTTGGTACAACTTAAAAAAGATTTGCTGCGGTGACAGAAGTTGATTTTGGTGCTTAATTTTGACACAACTCACCAGAAATATATTTACCTGTATGAAAATTTACGTAAGCCCCGGACCTTAAAAATCGGCCCAAATTTTTTTTTTTCAAAATTCCCCAAATTCTGCTTAAAACTTTTGGTACAACTTAAAAATGATTTGCTGCGGTGACAGAAGTTGATTTTGGTACTTAATTTTGACACAACTCACCAGAAATATATTTACCCGTATGAAAATTTACGTAAGCCCCGGACCTTAAAAATTGGCCAAATTTTTTTTTTTTCAAAAATTCCCAAATTCTGCTTAAAACTATTGTTACAACTTAAAAAAGATTTGCTGCGGTGACAGAAGTTGATTTTGGTGCTTAATTTTGACACAACTCACCAGAAATATATTTACCCATATGAAAAATTACGTAACCCCCGGACCTTAAAAATCGGCCAAAATTTTTTTTTTTCAAAATTCCCTAAATTCTGCTTAAAACTTTTGGTACATCTTAAAAAAGATTTGCTGAGGTGACAGAAGTTGATTTTGGTGCTTAATTTTGACACAACTCACCAGAAATATATTTACCCGTATGAAAATTTACGTAAGCCCCGGACCTTAAAAATCGACCCCAATTTTTTTTTTCAAAAATCCCCAAATTCTGCTTAAAACTTTTGGTACAACTTAAAAAATACTTGCTGCGGTGACAGAAGTTGATTTTGGTGCTTAATTTTGACACAACTCACCAGAAATACATTTACCCGTATGAAAATTTACGTAAGCCCCGGACCTTAAAAATCGGCCCAAATTATTTTTTTTCAAAAATCCCCAAATTCTGCTTAAAACTTTTGGTACAACTTAAAAAAGATTTGCTGCGGTGACTGAAGTTGATTTTGGTGCTTAATTTTGACACAACTCACCAGAAATACATTTACCCGTATGAAAATTTACGTAAGCCCTGAACCTTAAAAATCGGCCCCAATTTTTTTTTTAAAAAATCCCCAAATTCTGCTTAAAACTTTTGGTACAACTTAAAAAAGATTTGCTGTGGTGACTGAAGTTGATTTTGGTGCTTAATTTTGACACAACTCACCAGAAATACATTTACCCGTATGAAAATTTACGTAAGCCCTGAACCTTAAAAATCGGTTAAAATTTTTTTTTTTCAAAAATCCTCAAATTCTGCTTAAAACTTTTGGTACAACTTAAAAAAGATTTGCTGTGGTGACAGAAGTTGATTTTGGTGCTTAATTTTGACACAACTCACCAGAAATATATTTACCCGTATGAAAATTTACGTAAGCCCCGGACCTTAAAAATCGGGCCAAAATTTTTTTTTTCAAAAATTCCCAAATTCTGCTTAAAACTTTTGGTACAACTTAAAAAAGATTTGCTGCGGTGACAGAAGTTGATTTTGGTGCTTAATTTTGACAAAACTCACCAGAAATACATTTACCAATATGAAAATTTACGTAAGCCCCGGACCTTAAAAATCGGGCCAAAATTTTTTATTTCAAAAATCCCCAAATTCTGCTTAAAACTTTTGGTACAACTTAAAAAAGATTTGCTGCGGTGACAGAAGTTGATTTTGGTGCTTAATTTTGACACAACTCAACAGAAATATATTTACCCGTATGAAAATTTACGTAAGCCCCGGACCTTAAAAATCTGCCAAAATTTTTTTTTTTCAAAATTCCCCAAATTCTGCTTAAAAGTTTTGGTACAACTTAAAAAAGATTTGCTGTGGTGACAGAAGTTGATTTTGGTGCTTAATTTTGACACAACTCACCAGAAATACATTTACCCGTATGAAAATTTACGTAAGCCACGGACCTTAAAAATCGGCCCCAATTTTTTTTTTTTCAAAAATCCCCAAATTCTGCTTAAAACTTTTGGTACAACTTAAAAAAGATTTCCTGCTGTGACAGAAGTTGATTTTGGTTCTTAATTTTGACACAACTCACCAGAAATACATTTACTCGTATGAAAATTTGCGTAAGCCCCGGACCTTAAAAATCGGGCAAAATTTTTTTTTTCAAATATCCCCAAATTCTGCTTAAAACTTTTGGTACAACTTAAAAAAGATTTGCTGCGGTGACAGAAGTTGATTTTGGTGCTTAATTTTGACAAAACTCACCAGAAATACATTTACCCATATGAAAATTTACGTAAGCCCCGGACCTTAAAAATCGGTTAAAATTTTTTTTTTTCAAAAATCCTCAAATTCTGCTTAAAACTTTTGGTACAACTTAAAAAAGATTTGCTGCGGTGACAGAAGTTGATTTTGGTGCTTAATTTTGACACAACTCACCAGAAATATATTTACCTGTATGAAAATTTACGTAAGCCCCGGACCTTAAAAATCGGCCCAAATTTTTTTTTTTCAAAATTCCCCAAATTCTGCTTAAAACTTTTGGTACAACTTAAAAATGATTTGCTGCGGTGACAGAAGTTGATTTTGGTACTTAATTTTGACACAACTCACCAGAAATATATTTACCCGTATGAAAATTTACGTAAGCCCCGGACCTTAAAAATTGGCCAAATTTTTTTTTTTTCAAAAATTCCCAAATTCTGCTTAAAACTATTGTTACAACTTAAAAAAGATTTGCTGCGGTGACAGAAGTTGATTTTGGTGCTTAATTTTGACACAACTCACCAGAAATATATTTACCCATATGAAAAATTACGTAACCCCCGGACCTTAAAAATCGGCCAAAATTTTTTTTTTTCAAAATTCCCTAAATTCTGCTTAAAACTTTTGGTACATCTTAAAAAAGATTTGCTGAGGTGACAGAAGTTGATTTTGGTGCTTAATTTTGACACAACTCACCAGAAATATATTTACCCGTATGAAAATTTACGTAAGCCCCGGACCTTAAAAATCGACCCCAATTTTTTTTTTCAAAAATCCCCAAATTCTGCTTAAAACTTTTGGTACAACTTAAAAAATACTTGCTGCGGTGACAGAAGTTGATTTTGGTGCTTAATTTTGACACAACTCACCAGAAATACATTTACCCGTATGAAAATTTACGTAAGCCCCGGACCTTAAAAATCGGCCCAAATTATTTTTTTTCAAAAATCCCCAAATTCTGCTTAAAACTTTTGGTACAACTTAAAAAAGATTTGCTGCGGTGACTGAAGTTGATTTTGGTGCTTAATTTTGACACAACTCACCAGAAATACATTTACCCGTATGAAAATTTACGTAAGCCCTGAACCTTAAAAATCGGCCCCAATTTTTTTTTTCAAAAATCCCCAAATTCTGCTTAAAACTTTTGGTACAACTTAAAAAAGATTTGCTGCGGTGACAGAAGTTGATTTTGGTGCTTAATTTTGACAAAACTCACCAGAAATACATTTACCCATATGAAAATTTACGTAAGCCCCGGACCTTAAAAATCGGTTAAAATTTTTTTTTTCAAAAATCCTCAAATTCTGCTTAAAACTTTTGGTACAACTTAAAAAAGATTTGCTGCGGTGACAGAAGTTGATTTTGGTGCTTAATTTTGACACAACTCACCAGAAATATATTTACCCATATGAAAATTTACGTAAGCCCCGGACCTTAAAAATCGGCCCAAATTTTTTTTTTTCAAAATTCCCCAAATTCTGCTTAAAACTTTTGGTACAACTTAAAAATGATTTGCTGCGGTGACAGAAGTTGATTTTGGTGCTTAATTTTGACACAACTCACCAGAAATATATTTACCCGTATGAAAAATTACGTAAGCCCCGGACCTTAAAAATCTGCCAAAATTTTTTTTTTTCAAAATTCCCCAAATTCTGCTTAAAAGTTTTGGTACAACTTAAAAAAGATTTGCTGCGGTGACAGAAGTTGATTTTGGTGCTTAATTTTGACACAACTCACCAGAAATACATTTACCCGTATGAAAATTTACGTAAGCCACGGACCTTAAAAATCGGCCCCAATTTTTTTTTTTTCAAAAATCCCCAAATTCTGCTTAAAACTTTTGGTACAACTTAAAAAAGATTTCCTGCTGTGACAGAAGTTGATTTTGGTTCTTAATTTTGACACAACTCACCAGAAATACATTTACTCGTATGAAAATTTGCGTAAGCCCCGGACCTTAAAAATCGGGCAAAAATTTTTTTTTCAAATATCCCCAAATTCTGCTTAAAACTTTTGGTACAACTTAAAAAAGATTTGCTGCGGTGACAGAAGTTGATTTTGGTGCTTAATTTTGACAAAACTCACCAGAAATACATTTACCCATATGAAAATTTACGTAAGCCCCGGACCTTAAAAATCGGTTAAAATTTTTTTTTTTCAAAAATCCTCAAATTCTGCTTAAAACTTTTGGTACAACTTAAAAAAGATTTGCTGCGGTGACAGAAGTTGATTTTGGTGCTTAATTTTGACACAACTCACCAGAAATATATTTACCTGTATGAAAATTTACGTAAGCCCCGGACCTTAAAAATCGGCCCAAATTTTTTTTTTTCAAAATTCCCCAAATTCTGCTTAAAACTTTTGGTACAACTTAAAAATGATTTGCTGCGGTGACAGAAGTTGATTTTGGTACTTAATTTTGACACAACTCACCAGAAATATATTTACCCGTATGAAAATTTACGTAAGCCCCGGACCTTAAAAATTGGCCAAATTTTTTTTTTTTCAAAAATTCCCAAATTCTGCTTAAAACTATTGGTACAACTTAAAAAAGATTTGCTGCGGTGACAGAAGTTGATTTTGGTGCTTAATTTTGACACAACTCACCAGAAATATATTTACCCATATGAAAAATTACGTAACCCCCGGACCTTAAAAATCGGCCAAAATTTTTTTTTTTCAAAATTCCCTAAATTCTGCTTAAAACTTTTGGTACATCTTAAAAAAGATTTGCTGAGGTGACAGAAGTTGATTTTGGTGCTTAATTTTGACACAACTCACCAGAAATATATTTACCCGTATGAAAATTTACGTAAGCCCCGGACCTTAAAAATCGACCCCAATTTTTTTTTTCAAAAATCCCCAAATTCTGCTTAAAACTTTTGGTACAACTTAAAAAATACTTGCTGCGGTGACAGAAGTTGATTTTGGTGCTTAATTTCGACACCACTCACCAGAAGTTTATTTACCCATATGAAAATTTACGTAAGCCCCGGACCTTAAAAATCGGCCCCAATTTTTTTTTTTCAAAAATCCCCAAAGTCTGCTTAAAACTTTTGGTACAACTTAAAAAAGATTTGCTGCGGTGACAGAAGTTGATTTTGGTGCTTAATTTTGACACAACTCACCAGAAATACATTTACCCGTATGAAAATTTACGTAAGCCCCGGACCTTAAAAATCGGGCCAAATTTTTTTTTCAAAAATCCCCAAATTCTGCTTAAAACTTTTGGTACAACTTAAAAAAGATTTGCTGTGGTGACAGAAGTTGATTTTGGTGCTTAATTTCGACACCACTCACCAGAAATGTATTTACCCATATGAAAATTTACGTAAGCCCCGGACCTTAAAAATCGGCCCAAATTTTTTTTTTTCAAAATTCCCCAAATTCTGCTTAAAACTTTTGGTACAACTTAAAAATGATTTGCTGCGGTGACAGAAGTTGATTTTGGTGCTTAATTTTGACACAACTCACCAGAAATATATTTACCCGTATGAAAAATTACGTAAGCCCCGGAGCTTAAAAATCGGCCAAAATTTTTTTTTTTCAAAGTTCCCCAAATTCTGCTTAAAACTTTTTCTACAACTTAAAAAAGATTTGCTGTGGTGACAGAAGTTGATTTTGGTGCTTAATTTTGACACAACTCACCAGAAATACATTTACCCATATGAAAATTTACGTAAGCCCCGGACCTTAAAAATTGGGCCCAAATTTTTTTTTCAAAAATCCCCAAATTCTGCTTAAAACTTTTGGTACAACTTAAAAAAGATTTGCTGCGGTGACAGAAGTTGATTTTGGTGCTTAATTTGACACAACTCACCAGAAATATATTTACCCGTATGAAAATTTACGTAAGCCCCGGACCTTAAAAATCGGGCCAAAATTTTTTTTTAAAAAATCCCCAAATTCTGCTTAAAACTTTTGGTACAACTTAAAATAGATTTGCTGTGGTGACAGAAGTTGATTTTGGTGCTTAATTTCGACACCATTCACCAGAAATTTATTTACCCATATGAAAATTTACGTAAGCCCCGGACCTTAAAAATTGGCCCAAATTTTTTTTTTCAAAAATCCCCAAATTCTGCTTAAAACTTTTGGTACAACTTAAAAAAGATTTGCTGCGGTGACAGAAGTTGATTTTGGTGCTTAATTTTGACAAAACTCACCAGAAATACATTTACCCGTATGAAAATTTACGTAAGCCCCGGACCTTAAAAATCGGGCCAAAATTTTTTATTTCAAAAATCCCCAAATTCTGCTTAAAACTTTTGGTACAACTTAAAAAAGATTTGCTGCGGTGACAGAAGTTGATTTTGGTGCTTAATTTTGACAAAACTCACCAGAAATATATTTACCCGTATGAAAATTGACGTAAGCCCCGGACCTTAAAAATCGGCCAAATTTTTTTTTTTTCAAAAATCCCCAAATTCTGCTTAAAACTTTTGGTACAACTTAAAAAAGATTTGCTGCGGTGACAGAAGTTGATTTTGGTGCTTAATTTTGACACAACTCACCAAAAATACATTTACCCGTATGAAAATTTACGTAAGCCCCGGACCTTAAAAATCGGGCCAAAATTTTTTTTATCAAAAATGCCCAAATTCTACTTAAAACTTTTGATACAACTTAAAAAAGATTTGCTGTGGTGACAGAAGTTGATTTTGGTGCTTAATTTGACACAACTCACCAGAAATATATTTACCCATATGAAAATTTACGTAAGCCCCGGACCTTAAAAATCAGCACAAATTTTTTTTTTTCAACAATCCCAAAATTCTGCTTAAAACTTTTGGTACAACTTAAAAAAGATTTCCTGCGGTGACAGAAGTTGATTTTGGTGCTTAATTTTGACACAACTCACCAGAAATACATTTACCCGTATGAAAATTTACGTAAGCCCCGGACCTTAAAAATCGGGCCAAAATTTTTTTTTTCAAAAATCCCCAAATTCTGCTTAAAACTTTTGGTACAACTTAAAAAAGATTTGCTGTGGTGACAGAAGTTGATTTTGGTGCTTAATTTTGACACAACTCACCAGAAATATATTTACCCGTATGAAAATTTACGTAAGCCCCGGACCTTAAAAATCGGGCCAAAATTTTTTTTTTCAAAAATTCCCAAATTCTGCTTAAAACTTTTGGTACAACTTAAAAAAGATTTGCTGCGGTGACAGAAGTTGATTTTGGTGCTTAATTTTGACAAAACTCACCAGAAATACATTTACCAATATGAAAATTTACGTAAGCCCCGGACCTTAAAAATCGGGCCAAAATTTTTTATTTCAAAAATCCCCAAATTCTGCTTAAAACTTTTGGTACAACTTAAAAAAGATTTGCTGCGGTGACAGAAGTTGATTTTGGTGCTTAATTTTGACACAACTCACCAGAAATATATTTACCCGTATGAAAATTTACGTAAGCCCCGGACCTTAAAAATCTGCCAAAATTTTTTTTTTTCAAAATTCCCCAAATTCTGCTTAAAAGTTTTGGTACAACTTAAAAAAGATTTGCTGTGGTGACAGAAGTTGATTTTGGTGCTTAATTTTGACACAACTCACCAGAAATACATTTACCCGTATGAAAATTTACGTAAGCCACGGACCTTAAAAATCGGCCCCAATTTTTTTTTTTTCAAAAATCCCCAAATTCTGCTTAAAACTTTTGGTACAACTTAAAAAAGATTTCCTGCTGTGACAGAAGTTGATTTTGGTTCTTAATTTTGACACAACTCACCAGAAATACATTTACTCGTATGAAAATTTGCGTAAGCCCCGGACCTTAAAAATCGGGCAAAATTTTTTTTTTCAAATATCCCCAAATTCTGCTTAAAACTTTTGGTACAACTTAAAAAAGATTTGCTGCGGTGACAGAAGTTGATTTTGGTGCTTAATTTTGACAAAACTCACCAGAAATACATTTACCCATATGAAAATTTACGTAAGCCCCGGACCTTAAAAATCGGTTAAAATTTTTTTTTTTCAAAAATCCTCAAATTCTGCTTAAAACTTTTGGTACAACTTAAAAAAGATTTGCTGCGGTGACAGAAGTTGATTTTGGTGCTTAATTTTGACACAACTCACCAGAAATATATTTACCTGTATGAAAATTTACGTAAGCCCCGGACCTTAAAAATCGGCCCAAATTTTTTTTTTTCAAAATTCCCCAAATTCTGCTTAAAACTTTTGGTACAACTTAAAAATGATTTGCTGCGGTGACAGAAGTTGATTTTGGTACTTAATTTTGACACAACTCACCAGAAATATATTTACCCGTATGAAAATTTACGTAAGCCCCGGACCTTAAAAATTGGCCAAATTTTTTTTTTTTCAAAAATTCCCAAATTCTGCTTAAAACTATTGTTACAACTTAAAAAAAATTTGCTGCGGTGACAGAAGTTGATTTTGGTGCTTAATTTTGACACAACTCACCAGAAATATATTTACCCATATGAAAAATTACGTAACCCCCGGACCTTAAAAATCGGCCAAAATTTTTTTTTTTCAAAATTCCCTAAATTCTGCTTAAAACTTTTGGTACATCTTAAAAAAGATTTGCTGAGGTGACAGAAGTTGATTTTGGTGCTTAATTTTGACACAACTCACCAGAAATATATTTACCCGTATGAAAATTTACGTAAGCCCCGGACCTTAAAAATCGACCCCAATTTTTTTTTTCAAAAATCCCCAAATTCTGCTTAAAACTTTTGGTACAACTTAAAAAATACTTGCTGCGGTGACAGAAGTTGATTTTGGTGCTTAATTTTGACACAACTCACCAGAAATACATTTACCCGTATGAAAATTTACGTAAGCCCCGGACCTTAAAAATCGGCCCAAATTATTTTTTTTCAAAAATCCCCAAATTCTGCTTAAAACTTTTGGTACAACTTAAAAAAGATTTGCTGCGGTGACTGAAGTTGATTTTGGTGCTTAATTTTGACACAACTCACCAGAAATACATTTACCCGTATGAAAATTTACGTAAGCCCTGAACCTTAAAAATCGGCCCCAATTTTTTTTTTCAAAAATCCCCAAATTCTGCTTAAAACTTTTGGTACAACTTAAAAAAGATTTGCTGCGGTGACAGAAGTTGATTTTGGTGCTTAATTTTGACAAAACTCACCAGAAATACATTTACCCATATGAAAATTTACGTAAGCCCCGGACCTTAAAAATCGGTTAAAATTTTTTTTTTTCAAAAATCCTCAAATTCTGCTTAAAACTTTTGGTACAACTTAAAAAAGATTTGCTGCGGTGACAGAAGTTGATTTTGGTGCTTAATTTTGACACAACTCACCAGAAATATATTTACCCGTATGAAAATTTACGTAAGCCCCGGACCTTAAAAATCGGCCCAAATTTTTTTTTTTCAAAATTCCCCAAATTCTGCTTAAAACTTTTGGTACAACTTAAAAATGATTTGCTGCGGTGACAGAAGTTGATTTTGGTGCTTAATTTTGACACAACTCACCAGAAATATATTTACCCGTATGAAAAATTACGTAAGCCCCGGACCTTAAAAATCTGCCAAAATTTTTTTTTTTCAAAATTCCCCAAATTCTGCTTAAAAGTTTTGGTACAACTTAAAAAAGATTTGCTGCGGTGACAGAAGTTGATTTTGGTGCTTAATTTTGACACAACTCACCAGAAATACATTTACCCGTATGAAAATTTACGTAAGCCACGGACCTTAAAAATCGGCCCCAATTTTTTTTTTTTCAAAAATCCCCAAATTCTGCTTAAAACTTTTGGTACAACTTAAAAAAGATTTCCTGCTGTGACAGAAGTTGATTTTGGTTCTTAATTTTGACACAACTCACCAGAAATACATTTACTCGTATGAAAATTTGCGTAAGCCCCGGACCTTAAAAATCGGGCAAAAATTTTTTTTTCAAATATCCCCAAATTCTGCTTAAAACTTTTGGTACAACTTAAAAAAGATTTGCTGCGGTGACAGAAGTTGATTTTGGTGCTTAATTTTGACAAAACTCACCAGAAATACATTTACCCATATGAAAATTTACGTAAGCCCCGGACCTTAAAAATCGGTTAAAATTTTTTTTTTTCAAAAATCCTCAAATTCTGCTTAAAACTTTTGGTACAACTTAAAAAAGATTTGCTGCGGTGACAGAAGTTGATTTTGGTGCTTAATTTTGACACAACTCACCAGAAATATATTTACCTGTATGAAAATTTACGTAAGCCCCGGACCTTAAAAATCGGCCCAAATTTTTTTTTTTCAAAATTCCCCAAATTCTGCTTAAAACTTTTGGTACAACTTAAAAATGATTTGCTGCGGTGACAGAAGTTGATTTTGGTACTTAATTTTGACACAACTCACCAGAAATATATTTACCCGTATGAAAATTTACGTAAGCCCCGGACCTTAAAAATTGGCCAAATTTTTTTTTTTTCAAAAATTCCCAAATTCTGCTTAAAACTATTGGTACAACTTAAAAAAGATTTGCTGCGGTGACAGAAGTTGATTTTGGTGCTTAATTTTGACACAACTCACCAGAAATATATTTACCCATATGAAAAATTACGTAACCCCCGGACCTTAAAAATCGGCCAAAATTTTTTTTTTTCAAAATTCCCTAAATTCTGCTTAAAACTTTTGGTACATCTTAAAAAAGATTTGCTGAGGTGACAGAAGTTGATTTTGGTGCTTAATTTTGACACAACTCACCAGAAATATATTTACCCGTATGAAAATTTACGTAAGCCCCGGACCTTAAAAATCGACCCCAATTTTTTTTTTCAAAAATCCCCAAATTCTGCTTAAAACTTTTGGTACAACTTAAAAAATACTTGCTGCGGTGACAGAAGTTGATTTTGGTGCTTAATTTCGACACCACTCACCAGAAGTTTATTTACCCATATGAAAATTTACGTAAGCCCCGGACCTTAAAAATCGGCCCAAATTTTTTTTTTTCAAAAATCCCCAAATTCTGCTTAAAACTTTTGGTACAACTTAAAAAAGATTTGCTGCGGTGACAGAAGTTGATTTTGGTGCTTAATTTTGACACAACTCACAAGAAATACATTTAACCGTATGAAAAAATACGTAAGCCCAGGACCTTAAAAATCGGCCCAAATTTTTTTTTTTCAAAAATCCCCAAATTCTGCATAAAACTTTTGGTACAACTTAAAAAAGATTTGCTGCGGTGACAGAAGTTGATTTTGGTGCTTAATTTTGACACAACTCACCAGAAATACATTTACCCGTATGAAAATTTACGTAAGCCCCGGACCTTAAAAATCGGGCCAAAATTTTTTTTTCAAAAATCCCCAAATTCTGCTTAAAACTTTTGGTACAACTTAAAAAAGATTTGCTGCGGTGACAGAAGTTGATTTTGGTGCTTAATTTTGACACAACTCACAAGAAATACATTTACCCGTATGAAAAAATACGTAAGCCCAGGACCTTAAAAATCGGCCCAAATTTTTTTTTTTCAAAAATCCCCAAATTCTGCTTAAAACTTTTGGTACAACTTAAAAAAGATTTGCTGCGGTGACAGAAGTTGATTTTGGTGCTTAATTTTGACACAACTCACCAGAAATACATTTACCCGTATGAAAATTTACGTAAGCCCGGGACCTTAAAAATCGGGCCAAAATTTTTTTTTCAAAAATCCCCAAATTCTGCTTAAAACTTTTGGTACAACTTAAAAAAGATTTGCTGCGGTGACAGAAGTTGATTTTGGTGCTTGATTTTGACACAACTCACCAGAAATACATTTTCCCATATGAAAATTTACGTAAGCCCAGGACCTTAAAAATCGGCAAAATTTTTTTTTTTTCAAAAATCCCCAAATTCTGCTTAAAACTTTTGGTACAACTTAAAAAAGATTTGCTGTGGTGACAGAAGTTGATTTTGGTGCTTAATTTTGACACAACTCACCAGAAATACATTTACCCGTATGAAAATTTACGTAAGCCCTGGACCTTAAAAATTGGCCAAAATTTTTTTTTTTTTAAAAATCCCCAAATTCTGCTTAAAACTATTGGTACAACTTAAAAAAGATTTGCTGCGGTGACAGAAGTTGATTTTGGTGCTTAATTTTGACACAACTCACAAGAAATATATTTACCCATATGAAATATTACGTAAGCCACGGACCTTAAAAATCGGCCCCAATTTTTTTTTTTTCAAAAATCCCCAAATTCTGCTTAAAACTTTTGGTACAAATTAAAAAAGATTTGCTGCGGTGACAGAAGTTGATTTTGGTGCTTAATTTCGACACCACTCACCAGAAATTTATTTACCCATATGAAAATTTACGTAAGCCCCGGACCTTAAAAATTGGCCAAAATTTTTTTTTTCAAAAATCCCCAAATTCTGCTTAAAACTTTTGGTACAACTTAAAAAAGATTTGCTGTGGTGACAGAAGTTGATTTTGGTGCTTAATTTTGACACAACTCACCAGAAATATATTTACCAGTATGAAAAATTACGTAAGCCCCGGAGCTTAAAAATCGGCCAAAATTTTTTTTTTTCAAAGTTCCCCAAATTCTGCTTAAAACTTTTTCTACAACTTAAAAAAGATTTGCTGTGGTGACAGAAGTTGATTTTGGTGCTTAATTTTGACACAACTCACCAGAAATACATTTACCCATATGAAAATTTACGTAAGCCCCGGACCTTAAAAATTGGGCCCAAATTTTTTTTTCAAAAATCCCCAAATTCTGCTTAAAACTTTTGGTACAACTTAAAAAAGATTTGCTGCGGTGACAGAAGTTGATTTTGGTGCTTAATTTGACACAACTCACCAGAAATATATTTACCCGTATGAAAATTTACGTAAGCCCCGGACCTTAAAAATCGGGCCAAAATTTTTTTTTTTAAAAATCCCCAAATTCTGCTTAAAACTTTTGGTACAACTTAAAATAGATTTGCTGTGGTGACAGAAGTTGATTTTGGTGCTTAATTTCGACACCATTCACCAGAAATTTATTTACCCATATGAAAATTTACGTAAGCCCCGGACCTTAAAAATTGGCCCAAATTTTTTTTTTCAAAAATCCCCAAATTCTGCTTAAAACTTTTGGTACAACTTAAAAAAGATTTGCTGCGGTGACAGAAGTTGATTTTGGTGCTTAATTTTGAC
This sequence comes from Taudactylus pleione, assembly GCA_031769625.1. Classification (NCBI taxonomy): domain Eukaryota; kingdom Metazoa; phylum Chordata; class Amphibia; order Anura; family Myobatrachidae; genus Taudactylus; species Taudactylus pleione. Next base: position 21,061 of record JAUIMM010002554.1, read on the forward strand.
AAAACTCACCAGAAATACATTTACCCGTATGAAAATTTACGTAAGCCCCGGACCTTAAAAATCGGGCCAAAATTTTTTATTTCAAAAATCCCCAAATTCTGCTTAAAACTTTTGGTACAACTTAAAAAAGATTTGCTGCGGTGACAGAAGTTGATTTTGGTGCTTAATTTTGACAAAACTCACCAGAAATATATTTACCCGTATGAAAATTGACGTAAGCCCCGGACCTTAAAAATCGGCCAAATTTTTTTTTTTTCAAAAATCCCCAAATTCTGCTTAAAACTTTTGGTACAACTTAAAAAAGATTTGCTGCGGTGACAGAAGTTGATTTTGGTGCTTAATTTTGACACAACTCACCAAAAATACATTTACCCGTATGAAAATTTACGTAAGCCCCGGACCTTAAAAATCGGGCCAAAATTTTTTTTATCAAAAATGCCCAAATTCTACTTAAAACTTTTGGTACAACTTAAAAAAGATTTGCTGTGGTGACAGAAGTTGATTTTGGTGCTTAATTTGACACAACTCACCAGAAATATATTTACCCATATGAAAATTTACGTAAGCCCCGGACCTTAAAAATCAGCACAAATTTTTTTTTTTCAACAATCCCAAAATTCTGCTTAAAACTTTTGGTACAACTTAAAAAAGATTTCCTGCGGTGACAGAAGTTGATTTTGGTGCTTAATTTTGACACAACTCACCAGAAATACATTTACCCGTATGAAAATTTACGTAAGCCCCGGACCTTAAAAATCGGGCCAAAATTTTTTTTTTCAAAAATCCCCAAATTCTGCTTAAAACTTTTGGTACAACTTAAAAAAGATTTGCTGTGGTGACAGAAGTTGATTTTGGTGCTTAATTTTGACACAACTCACCAGAAATATATTTACCCGTATGAAAATTTACGTAAGCCCCGGACCTTAAAAATCGGGCCAAAATTTTTTTTTTCAAAAATTCCCAAATTCTGCTTAAAACTTTTGGTACAACTTAAAAAAGATTTGCTGCGGTGACAGAAGTTGATTTTGGTGCTTAATTTTGACAAAACTCACCAGAAATACATTTACCAATATGAAAATTTACGTAAGCCCCGGACCTTAAAAATCGGGCCAAAATTTTTTATTTCAAAAATCCCCAAATTCTGCTTAAAACTTTTGGTACAACTTAAAAAAGATTTGCTGCGGTGACAGAAGTTGATTTTGGTGCTTAATTTTGACAAAACTCACCAGAAATACATTTACCCATATGAAAATTTACGTAAGCCCCGGACCTTAAAAATCGGTTAAAATTTTTTTTTTTCAAAAATCCTCAAATTCTGCTTAAAACTTTTGGTACAACTTAAAAAAGATTTGCTGCGGTGACAGAAGTTGATTTTGGTGCTTAATTTTGACACAACTCACCAGAAATATATTTACCTGTATGAAAATTTACGTAAGCCCCGGACCTTAAAAATCAGCCCAAATTTTTTTTTTTCAAAATTCCCCAAATTCTGCTTAAAACTTTTGGTACAACTTAAAAATGATTTGCTGCGGTGACAGAAGTTGATTTTGGTACTTAATTTTGACACAACTCACCAGAAATATATTTACCCGTATGAAAATTTACGTAAGCCCCGGACCTTAAAAATTGGCCAAATTTTTTTTTTTTCAAAAATTCCCAAATTCTGCTTAAAACTATTGTTACAACTTAAAAAAGATTTGCTGAGGTGACAGAAGTTGATTTTGGTGCTTAATTTTGACACAACTCACCAGAAATATATTTACCCGTATGAAAATTTACGTAAGCCCCGGACCTTAAAAATCGACCCCAATTTTTTTTTTCAAAAATCCCCAAATTCTGCTTAAAACTTTTGGTACAACTTAAAAAATACTTGCTGCGGTGACAGAAGTTGATTTTGGTGCTTAATTTTGACACAACTCACCAGAAATACATTTACCCGTATGAAAATTTACGTAAGCCCCGGACCTTAAAAATCGGCCCAAATTATTTTTTTTCAAAAATCCCCAAATTCTGCTTAAAACTTTTGGTACAACTTAAAAAAGATTTGCTGCGGTGACTGAAGTTGATTTTGGTGCTTAATTTTGACACAACTCACCAGAAATACATTTACCCGTATGAAAATTTACGTAAGCCCTGAACCTTAAAAATCGGCCCCAATTTTTTTTTTCAAAAATCCCCAAATTCTGCTTAAAACTTTTGGTACAACTTAAAAAAGATTTGCTGCGGTGACAGAAGTTGATTTTGGTGCTTAATTTGACACAACTCACCAGAAATATATTTACCCGTATGAAAATTTACGTAAGCCCCGGACCTTAAAAATCGGGCCAAAATTTTTTTTTTTAAAAATCCCCAAATTCTGCTTAAAACTTTTGGTACAACTTAAAATAGATTTGCTGTGGTGACAGAAGTTGATTTTGGTGCTTAATTTCGACACCATTCACCAGAAATTTATTTACCCATATGAAAATTTACGTAAGCCCCGGACCTTAAAAATTGGCCCAAATTTTTTTTTTCAAAAATCCCCAAATTCTGCTTAAAACTTTTGGTACAACTTAAAAAAGATTTGCTGCGGTGACAGAAGTTGATTTTGGTGCTTAATTTTGACAAAACTCACCAGAAATACATTTACCCGTATGAAAATTTACGTAAGCCCCGGACCTTAAAAATCGGGCCAAAATTTTTTATTTCAAAAATCCCCAAATTCTGCTTAAAACTTTTGGTACAACTTAAAAAAGATTTGCTGCGGTGACAGAAGTTGATTTTGGTGCTTAATTTTGACAAAACTCACCAGAAATATATTTACCCGTATGAAAATTGACGTAAGCCCCGGACCTTAAAAATCGGCCAAATTTTTTTTTTTTCAAAAATCCCCAAATTCTGCTTAAAACTTTTGGTACAACTTAAAAAAGATTTGCTGCGGTGACAGAAGTTGATTTTGGTGCTTAATTTTGACACAACTCACCAAAAATACATTTACCCGTATGAAAATTTACGTAAGCCCCGGACCTTAAAAATCGGGCCAAAATTTTTTTTATCAAAAATGCCCAAATTCTACTTAAAACTTTTGGTACAACTTAAAAAAGATTTGCTGTGGTGACAGAAGTTGATTTTGGTGCTTAATTTGACACAACTCACCAGAAATATATTTACCCATATGAAAATTTACGTAAGCCCCGGACCTTAAAAATCAGCACAAATTTTTTTTTTTCAACAATCCCAAAATTCTGCTTAAAACTTTTGGTACAACTTAAAAAAGATTTCCTGCGGTGACAGAAGTTGATTTTGGTGCTTAATTTTGACACAACTCACCAGAAATACATTTACCCGTATGAAAATTTACGTAAGCCCCGGACCTTAAAAATCGGGCCAAAATTTTTTTTTTCAAAAATCCCCAAATTCTGCTTAAAACTTTTGGTACAACTTAAAAAAGATTTGCTGTGGTGACAGAAGTTGATTTTGGTGCTTAATTTTGACACAACTCACCAGAAATATATTTACCCGTATGAAAATTTACGTAAGCCCCGGACCTTAAAAATCGGGCCAAAATTTTTTTTTTCAAAAATTCCCAAATTCTGCTTAAAACTTTTGGTACAACTTAAAAAAGATTTGCTGCGGTGACAGAAGTTGATTTTGGTGCTTAATTTTGACAAAACTCACCAGAAATACATTTACCAATATGAAAATTTACGTAAGCCCCGGACCTTAAAAATCGGGCCAAAATTTTTTATTTCAAAAATCCCCAAATTCTGCTTAAAACTTTTGGTACAACTTAAAAAAGATTTGCTGCGGTGACAGAAGTTGATTTTGGTGCTTAATTTTGACACAACTCAACAGAAATATATTTACCCGTATGAAAATTTACGTAAGCCCCGGACCTTAAAAATCTGCCAAAATTTTTTTTTTTCAAAATTCCCCAAATTCTGCTTAAAAGTTTTGGTACAACTTAAAAAAGATTTGCTGTGGTGACAGAAGTTGATTTTGGTGCTTAATTTTGACACAACTCACCAGAAATACATTTACCCGTATGAAAATTTACGTAAGCCACGGACCTTAAAAATCGGCCCCAATTTTTTTTTTTTCAAAAATCCCCAAATTCTGCTTAAAACTTTTGGTACAACTTAAAAAAGATTTCCTGCTGTGACAGAAGTTGATTTTGGTTCTTAATTTTGACACAACTCACCAGAAATACATTTACTCGTATGAAAATTTGCGTAAGCCCCGGACCTTAAAAATCGGGCAAAATTTTTTTTTTCAAATATCCCCAAATTCTGCTTAAAACTTTTGGTACAACTTAAAAAAGATTTGCTGCGGTGACAGAAGTTGATTTTGGTGCTTAATTTTGACAAAACTCACCAGAAATACATTTACCCATATGAAAATTTACGTAAGCCCCGGACCTTAAAAATCGGTTAAAATTTTTTTTTTTCAAAAATCCTCAAATTCTGCTTAAAACTTTTGGTACAACTTAAAAAAGATTTGCTGCGGTGACAGAAGTTGATTTTGGTGCTTAATTTTGACACAACTCACCAGAAATATATTTACCTGTATGAAAATTTACGTAAGCCCCGGACCTTAAAAATCGGCCCAAATTTTTTTTTTTCAAAATTCCCCAAATTCTGCTTAAAACTTTTGGTACAACTTAAAAATGATTTGCTGCGGTGACAGAAGTTGATTTTGGTACTTAATTTTGACACAACTCACCAGAAATATATTTACCCGTATGAAAATTTACGTAAGCCCCGGACCTTAAAAATTGGCCAAATTTTTTTTTTTTCAAAAATTCCCAAATTCTGCTTAAAACTATTGTTACAACTTAAAAAAGATTTGCTGCGGTGACAGAAGTTGATTTTGGTGCTTAATTTTGACACAACTCACCAGAAATATATTTACCCATATGAAAAATTACGTAACCCCCGGACCTTAAAAATCGGCCAAAAATTTTTTTTTTCAAAATTCCCTAAATTCTGCTTAAAACTTTTGGTACATCTTAAAAAAGATTTGCTGAGGTGACAGAAGTTGATTTTGGTGCTTAATTTTGACACAACTCACCAGAAATATATTTACCCGTATGAAAATTTACGTAAGCCCCGGACCTTAAAAATCGACCCCAATTTTTTTTTTCAAAAATCCCCAAATTCTGCTTAAAACTTTTGGTACAACTTAAAAAATACTTGCTGCGGTGACAGAAGTTGATTTTGGTGCTTAATTTTGACACAACTCACCAGAAATACATTTACCCGTATGAAAATTTACGTAAGCCCCGGACCTTAAAAATCGGCCCAAATTATTTTTTTTCAAAAATCCCCAAATTCTGCTTAAAACTTTTGGTACAACTTAAAAAAGATTTGCTGCGGTGACTGAAGTTGATTTTGGTGCTTAATTTTGACACAACTCACCAGAAATACATTTACCCGTATGAAAATTTACGTAAGCCCTGAACCTTAAAAATCGGCCCCAATTTTTTTTTTCAAAAATCCCCAAATTCTGCTTAAAACTTTTGGTACAACTTAAAAAAGATTTGCTGCGGTGACAGAAGTTGATTTTGGTGCTTAATTTTGACAAAACTCACCAGAAATACATTTACCCATATGAAAATTTACGTAAGCCCCGGACCTTAAAAATCGGTTAAAATTTTTTTTTTTCAAAAATCCTCAAATTCTGCTTAAAACTTTTGGTACAACTTAAAAAAGATTTGCTGCGGTGACAGAAGTTGATTTTGGTGCTTAATTTTGACACAACTCACCAGAAATATATTTACCCGTATGAAAATTTACGTAAGCCCCGGACCTTAAAAATCGGCCCAAATTTTTTTTTTTCAAAATTCCCCAAATTCTGCTTAAAACTTTTGGTACAACTTAAAAATGATTTGCTGCGGTGACAGAAGTTGATTTTGGTGCTTAATTTTGACACAACTCACCAGAAATATATTTACCCGTATGAAAAATTACGTAAGCCCCGGACCTTAAAAATCTGCCAAAATTTTTTTTTTTCAAAATTCCCCAAATTCTGCTTAAAAGTTTTGGTACAACTTAAAAAAGATTTGCTGCGGTGACAGAAGTTGATTTTGGTGCTTAATTTTGACACAACTCACCAGAAATACATTTACCCGTATGAAAATTTACGTAAGCCACGGACCTTAAAAATCGGCCCCAATTTTTTTTTTTCAAAAATCCCCAAATTCTGCTTAAAACTTTTGGTACAACTTAAAAAAGATTTCCTGCTGTGACAGAAGTTGATTTTGGTTCTTAATTTTGACACAACTCACCAGAAATACATTTACTCGTATGAAAATTTGCGTAAGCCCCGGACCTTAAAAATCGGGCAAAAATTTTTTTTTCAAATATCCCCAAATTCTGCTTAAAACTTTTGGTACAACTTAAAAAAGATTTGCTGCGGTGACAGAAGTTGATTTTGGTGCTTAATTTTGACAAAACTCACCAGAAATACATTTACCCATATGAAAATTTACGTAAGCCCCGGACCTTAAAAATCGGTTAAAATTTTTTTTTTTCAAAAATCCTCAAATTCTGCTTAAAACTTTTGGTACAACTTAAAAAAGATTTGCTGCGGTGACAGAAGTTGATTTTGGTGCTTAATTTTGACACAACTCACCAGAAATATATTTACCTGTATGAAAATTTACGTAAGCCCCGGACCTTAAAAATCGGCCCAAATTTTTTTTTTTCAAAATTCCCCAAATTCTGCTTAAAACTTTTGGTACAACTTAAAAATGATTTGCTGCGGTGACAGAAGTTGATTTTGGTACTTAATTTTGACACAACTCACCAGAAATATATTTACCCGTATGAAAATTTACGTAAGCCCCGGACCTTAAAAATTGGCCAAATTTTTTTTTTTTCAAAAATTCCCAAATTCTGCTTAAAACTATTGGTACAACTTAAAAAAGATTTGCTGCGGTGACAGAAGTTGATTTTGGTGCTTAATTTTGACACAACTCACCAGAAATATATTTACCCATATGAAAAATTACGTAACCCCCGGACCTTAAAAATCGGCCAAAATTTTTTTTTTTCAAAATTCCCTAAATTCTGCTTAAAACTTTTGGTACATCTTAAAAAAGATTTGCTGAGGTGACAGAAGTTGATTTTGGTGCTTAATTTTGACACAACTCACCAGAAATATATTTACCCGTATGAAAATTTACGTAAGCCCCGGACCTTAAAAATCGACCCCAATTTTTTTTTTCAAAAATCCCCAAATTCTGCTTAAAACTTTTGGTACAACTTAAAAAATACTTGCTGCGGTGACAGAAGTTGATTTTGGTGCTTAATTTCGACACCACTCACCAGAAGTTTATTTACCCATATGAAAATTTACGTAAGCCCCGGACCTTAAAAATCGGCCCAAATTTTTTTTTTTCAAAAATCCCCAAAGTCTGCTTAAAACTTTTGGTACAACTTAAAAAAGATTTGCTGCGGTGACAGAAGTTGATTTTGGTGCTTAATTTTGACACAACTCACCAGAAATACATTTACCCGTATGAAAATTTACGTAAGCCCCGGACCTTAAAAATCGGGCCAAATTTTTTTTTCAAAAATCCCCAAATTCTGCTTAAAACTTTTGGTACAACTTAAAAAAGATTTGCTGTGGTGACAGAAGTTGATTTTGGTGCTTAATTTCGACACCACTCACCAGAAATGTATTTACCCATATGAAAATTTACGTAAGCCCCGGACCTTAAAAATCGGCCCAAATTTTTTTTTTTCAAAATTCCCCAAATTCTGCTTAAAACTTTTGGTACAACTTAAAAATGATTTGCTGCGGTGACAGAAGTTGATTTTGGTGCTTAATTTTGACACAACTCACCAGAAATATATTTACCCGTATGAAAAATTACGTAAGCCCCGGACCTTAAAAATCTGCCAAAATTTTTTTTTTTCAAAATTCCCCAAATTCTGCTTAAAAGTTTTGGTACAACTTAAAAAAGATTTGCTGCGGTGACAGAAGTTGATTTTGGTGCTTAATTTTGACACAACTCACCAGAAATACATTTACCCGTATGAAAATTTACGTAAGCCACGGACCTTAAAAATCGGCCCCAATTTTTTTTTTTTCAAAAATCCCCAAATTCTGCTTAAAACTTTTGGTACAACTTAAAAAAGATTTCCTGCTGTGACAGAAGTTGATTTTGGTTCTTAATTTTGACACAACTCACCAGAAATACATTTACTCGTATGAAAATTTGCGTAAGCCCCGGACCTTAAAAATCGGGCAAAAATTTTTTTTTCAAATATCCCCAAATTCTGCTTAAAACTTTTGGTACAACTTAAAAAAGATTTGCTGCGGTGACAGAAGTTGATTTTGGTGCTTAATTTTGACAAAACTCACCAGAAATACATTTACCCATATGAAAATTTACGTAAGCCCCGGACCTTAAAAATCGGTTAAAATTTTTTTTTTTCAAAAATCCTCAAATTCTGCTTAAAACTTTTGGTACAACTTAAAAAAGATTTGCTGCGGTGACAGAAGTTGATTTTGGTGCTTAATTTTGACACAACTCACCAGAAATATATTTACCCGTATGAAAATTTACGTAAGCCCCGGACCTTAAAAATCGGGCCAAAATTTTTTTTTTCAAAAATTCCCAAATTCTGCTTAAAACTTTTGGTACAACTTAAAAAAGATTTGCTGCGGTGACAGAAGTTGATTTTGGTGCTTAATTTTGACAAAACTCACCAGAAATACATTTACCAATATGAAAATTTACGTAAGCCCCGGACCTTAAAAATCGGGCCAAAATTTTTTATTTCAAAAATCCCCAAATTCTGCTTAAAACTTTTGGTACAACTTAAAAAAGATTTGCTGCGGTGACAGAAGTTGATTTTGGTGCTTAATTTTGACACAACTCACCAGAAATATATTTACCCGTATGAAAATTTACGTAAGCCCCGGACCTTAAAAATCTGCCAAAATTTTTTTTTTTCAAAATTCCCCAAATTCTGCTTAAAAGTTTTGGTACAACTTAAAAAAGATTTGCTGTGGTGACAGAAGTTGATTTTGGTGCTTAATTTTGACACAACTCACCAGAAATACATTTACCCGTATGAAAATTTACGTAAGCCACGGACCTTAAAAATCGGCCCCAATTTTTTTTTTTTCAAAAATCCCCAAATTCTGCTTAAAACTTTTGGTACAACTTAAAAAAGATTTCCTGCTGTGACAGAAGTTGATTTTGGTTCTTAATTTTGACACAACTCACCAGAAATACATTTACTCGTATGAAAATTTGCGTAAGCCCCGGACCTTAAAAATCGGGCAAAATTTTTTTTTTCAAATATCCCCAAATTCTGCTTAAAACTTTTGGTACAACTTAAAAAAGATTTGCTGCGGTGACAGAAGTTGATTTTGGTGCTTAATTTTGACAAAACTCACCAGAAATACATTTACCCATATGAAAATTTACGTAAGCCCCGGACCTTAAAAATCGGTTAAAATTTTTTTTTTTCAAAAATCCTCAAATTCTGCTTAAAACTTTTGGTACAACTTAAAAAAGATTTGCTGCGGTGACAGAAGTTGATTTTGGTGCTTAATTTTGACACAACTCACCAGAAATATATTTACCTGTATGAAAATTTACGTAAGCCCCGGACCTTAAAAATCGGCCCAAATTTTTTTTTTTCAAAATTCCCCAAATTCTGCTTAAAACTTTTGGTACAACTTAAAAATGATTTGCTGCGGTGACAGAAGTTGATTTTGGTACTTAATTTTGACACAACTCACCAGAAATATATTTACCCGTATGAAAATTTACGTAAGCCCCGGACCTTAAAAATTGGCCAAATTTTTTTTTTTTCAAAAATTCCCAAATTCTGCTTAAAACTATTGTTACAACTTAAAAAAGATTTGCTGCGGTGACAGAAGTTGATTTTGGTGCTTAATTTTGACACAACTCACCAGAAATATATTTACCCATATGAAAAATTACGTAACCCCCGGACCTTAAAAATCGGCCAAAATTTTTTTTTTTCAAAATTCCCTAAATTCTGCTTAAAACTTTTGGTACATCTTAAAAAAGATTTGCTGAGGTGACAGAAGTTGATTTTGGTGCTTAATTTTGACACAACTCACCAGAAATATATTTACCCGTATGAAAATTTACGTAAGCCCCGGACCTTAAAAATCGACCCCAATTTTTTTTTTCAAAAATCCCCAAATTCTGCTTAAAACTTTTGGTACAACTTAAAAAATACTTGCTGCGGTGACAGAAGTTGATTTTGGTGCTTAATTTTGACACAACTCACCAGAAATACATTTACCCGTATGAAAATTTACGTAAGCCCCGGACCTTAAAAATCGGCCCAAATTATTTTTTTTCAAAAATCCCCAAATTCTGCTTAAAACTTTTGGTACAACTTAAAAAAGATTTGCTGCGGTGACTGAAGTTGATTTTGGTGCTTAATTTTGACACAACTCACCAGAAATACATTTACCCGTATGAAAATTTACGTAAGCCCTGAACCTTAAAAATCGGCCCCAATTTTTTTTTTAAAAAATCCCCAAATTCTGCTTAAAACTTTTGGTACAACTTAAAAAAGATTTGCTGTGGTGACTGAAGTTGATTTTGGTGCTTAATTTTGACACAACTCACCAGAAATACATTTACCCGTATGAAAATTTACGTAAGCCCTGAACCTTAAAAATCGGTTAAAATTTTTTTTTTTCAAAAATCCTCAAATTCTGCTTAAAACTTTTGGTACAACTTAAAAAAGATTTGCTGTGGTGACAGAAGTTGATTTTGGTGCTTAATTTTGACACAACTCACCAGAAATATATTTACCCGTATGAAAATTTACGTAAGCCCCGGACCTTAAAAATCGGGCCAAAATTTTTTTTTTCAAAAATTCCCAAATTCTGCTTAAAACTTTTGGTACAACTTAAAAAAGATTTGCTGCGGTGACAGAAGTTGATTTTGGTGCTTAATTTTGACAAAACTCACCAGAAATACATTTACCAATATGAAAATTTACGTAAGCCCCGGACCTTAAAAATCGGGCCAAAATTTTTTATTTCAAAAATCCCCAAATTCTGCTTAAAACTTTTGGTACAACTTAAAAAAGATTTGCTGCGGTGACAGAAGTTGATTTTGGTGCTTAATTTTGACACAACTCAACAGAAATATATTTACCCGTATGAAAATTTACGTAAGCCCCGGACCTTAAAAATCTGCCAAAATTTTTTTTTTTCAAAATTCCCCAAATTCTGCTTAAAAGTTTTGGTACAACTTAAAAAAGATTTGCTGTGGTGACAGAAGTTGATTTTGGTGCTTAATTTTGACACAACTCACCAGAAATACATTTACCCGTATGAAAATTTACGTAAGCCACGGACCTTAAAAATCGGCCCCAATTTTTTTTTTTTCAAAAATCCCCAAATTCTGCTTAAAACTTTTGGTACAACTTAAAAAAGATTTCCTGCTGTGACAGAAGTTGATTTTGGTTCTTAATTTTGACACAACTCACCAGAAATACATTTACTCGTATGAAAATTTGCGTAAGCCCCGGACCTTAAAAATCGGGCAAAATTTTTTTTTTCAAATATCCCCAAATTCTGCTTAAAACTTTTGGTACAACTTAAAAAAGATTTGCTGCGGTGACAGAAGTTGATTTTGGTGCTTAATTTTGACAAAACTCACCAGAAATACATTTACCCATATGAAAATTTACGTAAGCCCCGGACCTTAAAAATCGGTTAAAATTTTTTTTTTTCAAAAATCCTCAAATTCTGCTTAAAACTTTTGGTACAACTTAAAAAAGATTTGCTGCGGTGACAGAAGTTGATTTTGGTGCTTAATTTTGACACAACTCACCAGAAATATATTTACCTGTATGAAAATTTACGTAAGCCCCGGACCTTAAAAATCGGCCCAAATTTTTTTTTTTCAAAATTCCCCAAATTCTGCTTAAAACTTTTGGTACAACTTAAAAATGATTTGCTGCGGTGACAGAAGTTGATTTTGGTACTTAATTTTGACACAACTCACCAGAAATATATTTACCCGTATGAAAATTTACGTAAGCCCCGGACCTTAAAAATTGGCCAAATTTTTTTTTTTTCAAAAATTCCCAAATTCTGCTTAAAACTATTGTTACAACTTAAAAAAGATTTGCTGCGGTGACAGAAGTTGATTTTGGTGCTTAATTTTGACACAACTCACCAGAAATATATTTACCCATATGAAAAATTACGTAACCCCCGGACCTTAAAAATCGGCCAAAATTTTTTTTTTTCAAAATTCCCTAAATTCTGCTTAAAACTTTTGGTACATCTTAAAAAAGATTTGCTGAGGTGACAGAAGTTGATTTTGGTGCTTAATTTTGACACAACTCACCAGAAATATATTTACCCGTATGAAAATTTACGTAAGCCCCGGACCTTAAAAATCGACCCCAATTTTTTTTTTCAAAAATCCCCAAATTCTGCTTAAAACTTTTGGTACAACTTAAAAAATACTTGCTGCGGTGACAGAAGTTGATTTTGGTGCTTAATTTTGACACAACTCACCAGAAATACATTTACCCGTATGAAAATTTACGTAAGCCCCGGACCTTAAAAATCGGCCCAAATTATTTTTTTTCAAAAATCCCCAAATTCTGCTTAAAACTTTTGGTACAACTTAAAAAAGATTTGCTGCGGTGACTGAAGTTGATTTTGGTGCTTAATTTTGACACAACTCACCAGAAATACATTTACCCGTATGAAAATTTACGTAAGCCCTGAACCTTAAAAATCGGCCCCAATTTTTTTTTTCAAAAATCCCCAAATTCTGCTTAAAACTTTTGGTACAACTTAAAAAAGATTTGCTGCGGTGACAGAAGTTGATTTTGGTGCTTAATTTTGACAAAACTCACCAGAAATACATTTACCCATATGAAAATTTACGTAAGCCCCGGACCTTAAAAATCGGTTAAAATTTTTTTTTTCAAAAATCCTCAAATTCTGCTTAAAACTTTTGGTACAACTTAAAAAAGATTTGCTGCGGTGACAGAAGTTGATTTTGGTGCTTAATTTTGACACAACTCACCAGAAATATATTTACCCATATGAAAATTTACGTAAGCCCCGGACCTTAAAAATCGGCCCAAATTTTTTTTTTTCAAAATTCCCCAAATTCTGCTTAAAACTTTTGGTACAACTTAAAAATGATTTGCTGCGGTGACAGAAGTTGATTTTGGTGCTTAATTTTGACACAACTCACCAGAAATATATTTACCCGTATGAAAAATTACGTAAGCCCCGGACCTTAAAAATCTGCCAAAATTTTTTTTTTTCAAAATTCCCCAAATTCTGCTTAAAAGTTTTGGTACAACTTAAAAAAGATTTGCTGCGGTGACAGAAGTTGATTTTGGTGCTTAATTTTGACACAACTCACCAGAAATACATTTACCCGTATGAAAATTTACGTAAGCCACGGACCTTAAAAATCGGCCCCAATTTTTTTTTTTTCAAAAATCCCCAAATTCTGCTTAAAACTTTTGGTACAACTTAAAAAAGATTTCCTGCTGTGACAGAAGTTGATTTTGGTTCTTAATTTTGACACAACTCACCAGAAATACATTTACTCGTATGAAAATTTGCGTAAGCCCCGGACCTTAAAAATCGGGCAAAAATTTTTTTTTCAAATATCCCCAAATTCTGCTTAAAACTTTTGGTACAACTTAAAAAAGATTTGCTGCGGTGACAGAAGTTGATTTTGGTGCTTAATTTTGACAAAACTCACCAGAAATACATTTACCCATATGAAAATTTACGTAAGCCCCGGACCTTAAAAATCGGTTAAAATTTTTTTTTTTCAAAAATCCTCAAATTCTGCTTAAAACTTTTGGTACAACTTAAAAAAGATTTGCTGCGGTGACAGAAGTTGATTTTGGTGCTTAATTTTGACACAACTCACCAGAAATATATTTACCTGTATGAAAATTTACGTAAGCCCCGGACCTTAAAAATCGGCCCAAATTTTTTTTTTTCAAAATTCCCCAAATTCTGCTTAAAACTTTTGGTACAACTTAAAAATGATTTGCTGCGGTGACAGAAGTTGATTTTGGTACTTAATTTTGACACAACTCACCAGAAATATATTTACCCGTATGAAAATTTACGTAAGCCCCGGACCTTAAAAATTGGCCAAATTTTTTTTTTTTCAAAAATTCCCAAATTCTGCTTAAAACTATTGGTACAACTTAAAAAAGATTTGCTGCGGTGACAGAAGTTGATTTTGGTGCTTAATTTTGACACAACTCACCAGAAATATATTTACCCATATGAAAAATTACGTAACCCCCGGACCTTAAAAATCGGCCAAAATTTTTTTTTTTCAAAATTCCCTAAATTCTGCTTAAAACTTTTGGTACATCTTAAAAAAGATTTGCTGAGGTGACAGAAGTTGATTTTGGTGCTTAATTTTGACACAACTCACCAGAAATATATTTACCCGTATGAAAATTTACGTAAGCCCCGGACCTTAAAAATCGACCCCAATTTTTTTTTTCAAAAATCCCCAAATTCTGCTTAAAACTTTTGGTACAACTTAAAAAATACTTGCTGCGGTGACAGAAGTTGATTTTGGTGCTTAATTTCGACACCACTCACCAGAAGTTTATTTACCCATATGAAAATTTACGTAAGCCCCGGACCTTAAAAATCGGCCCCAATTTTTTTTTTTCAAAAATCCCCAAAGTCTGCTTAAAACTTTTGGTACAACTTAAAAAAGATTTGCTGCGGTGACAGAAGTTGATTTTGGTGCTTAATTTTGACACAACTCACCAGAAATACATTTACCCGTATGAAAATTTACGTAAGCCCCGGACCTTAAAAATCGGGCCAAATTTTTTTTTCAAAAATCCCCAAATTCTGCTTAAAACTTTTGGTACAACTTAAAAAAGATTTGCTGTGGTGACAGAAGTTGATTTTGGTGCTTAATTTCGACACCACTCACCAGAAATGTATTTACCCATATGAAAATTTACGTAAGCCCCGGACCTTAAAAATCGGCCCAAATTTTTTTTTTTCAAAATTCCCCAAATTCTGCTTAAAACTTTTGGTACAACTTAAAAATGATTTGCTGCGGTGACAGAAGTTGATTTTGGTGCTTAATTTTGACACAACTCACCAGAAATATATTTACCCGTATGAAAAATTACGTAAGCCCCGGACCTTAAAAATCTGCCAAAATTTTTTTTTTTCAAAATTCCCCAAATTCTGCTTAAAAGTTTTGGTACAACTTAAAAAAGATTTGCTGCGGTGACAGAAGTTGATTTTGGTGCTTAATTTTGACACAACTCACCAGAAATACATTTACCCGTATGAAAATTTACGTAAGCCACGGACCTTAAAAATCGGCCCCAATTTTTTTTTTTTCAAAAATCCCCAAATTCTGCTTAAAACTTTTGGTACAACTTAAAAAAGATTTCCTGCTGTGACAGAAGTTGATTTTGGTTCTTAATTTTGACACAACTCACCAGAAATACATTTACTCGTATGAAAATTTGCGTAAGCCCCGGACCTTAAAAATCGGGCAAAAATTTTTTTTTCAAATATCCCCAAATTCTGCTTAAAACTTTTGGTACAACTTAAAAAAGATTTGCTGCGGTGACAGAAGTTGATTTTGGTGCTTAATTTTGACAAAACTCACCAGAAATACATTTACCCATATGAAAATTTACGTAAGCCCCGGACCTTAAAAATCGGTTAAAATTTTTTTTTTTCAAAAATCCTCAAATTCTGCTTAAAACTTTTGGTACAACTTAAAAAAGATTTGCTGCGGTGACAGAAGTTGATTTTGGTGCTTAATTTTGACACAACTCACCAGAAATATATTTACCCGTATGAAAATTTACGTAAGCCCCGGACCTTAAAAATCGGGCCAAAATTTTTTTTTTCAAAAATTCCCAAATTCTGCTTAAAACTTTTGGTACAACTTAAAAAAGATTTGCTGCGGTGACAGAAGTTGATTTTGGTGCTTAATTTTGACAAAACTCACCAGAAATACATTTACCAATATGAAAATTTACGTAAGCCCCGGACCTTAAAAATCGGGCCAAAATTTTTTATTTCAAAAATCCCCAAATTCTGCTTAAAACTTTTGGTACAACTTAAAAAAGATTTGCTGCGGTGACAGAAGTTGATTTTGGTGCTTAATTTTGACACAACTCACCAGAAATATATTTACCCGTATGAAAATTTACGTAAGCCACGGACCTTAAAAATCGGCCCCAATTTTTTTTTTTTCAAAAATCCCCAAATTCTGCTTAAAACTTTTGGTACAACTTAAAAAAGATTTCCTGCTGTGACAGAAGTTGATTTTGGTTCTTAATTTTGACACAACTCACCAGAAATACATTTACTCGTATGAAAATTTGCGTAAGCCCCGGACCTTAAAAATCGGGCAAAATTTTTTTTTTCAAATATCCCCAAATTCTGCTTAAAACTTTTGGTACAACTTAAAAAAGATTTGCTGCGGTGACAGAAGTTGATTTTGGTGCTTAATTTTGACAAAACTCACCAGAAATACATTTACCCATATGAAAATTTACGTAAGCCCCGGACCTTAAAAATCGGTTAAAATTTTTTTTTTTCAAAAATCCTCAAATTCTGCTTAAAACTTTTGGTACAACTTAAAAAAGATTTGCTGCGGTGACAGAAGTTGATTTTGGTGCTTAATTTTGACACAACTCACCAGAAATATATTTACCTGTATGAAAATTTACGTAAGCCCCGGACCTTAAAAATCGGCCCAAATTTTTTTTTTTCAAAATTCCCCAAATTCTGCTTAAAACTTTTGGTACAACTTAAAAATGATTTGCTGCGGTGACAGAAGTTGATTTTGGTACTTAATTTTGACACAACTCACCAGAAATATATTTACCCGTATGAAAATTTACGTAAGCCCCGGACCTTAAAAATTGGCCAAATTTTTTTTTTTTCAAAAATTCCCAAATTCTGCTTAAAACTATTGTTACAACTTAAAAAAGATTTGCTGCGGTGACAGAAGTTGATTTTGGTGCTTAATTTTGACACAACTCACCAGAAATATATTTACCCATATGAAAAATTACGTAACCCCCGGACCTTAAAAATCGGCCAAAATTTTTTTTTTTCAAAATTCCCTAAATTCTGCTTAAAACTTTTGGTACATCTTAAAAAAGATTTGCTGAGGTGACAGAAGTTGATTTTGGTGCTTAATTTTGACACAACTCACCAGAAATATATTTACCCGTATGAAAATTTACGTAAGCCCCGGACCTTAAAAATCGACCCCAATTTTTTTTTTCAAAAATCCCCAAATTCTGCTTAAAACTTTTGGTACAACTTAAAAAATACTTGCTGCGGTGACAGAAGTTGATTTTGGTGCTTAATTTTGACACAACTCACCAGAAATACATTTACCCGTATGAAAATTTACGTAAGCCCCGGACCTTAAAAATCGGCCCAAATTATTTTTTTTTCAAAAATCCCCAAATTCTGCTTAAAACTTTTGGTACAACTTAAAAAAGATTTGCTGCGGTGACTGAAGTTGATTTTGGTGCTTAATTTTGACACAACTCACCAGAAATACATTTACCCGTATGAAAATTTACGTAAGCCCTGAACCTTAAAAATCGGCCCCAATTTTTTTTTTTAAAAATCCCCAAATTCTGCTTAAAACTTTTGGTACAACTTAAAAAAGATTTGCTGCGGTGACAGAAGTTGATTTTGGTGCTTAATTTTGACAAAACTCACCAGAAATACATTTACCCATATGAAAATTTACGTAAGCCCCGGACCTTAAAAATCGGTTAAAATTTTTTTTTTTCAAAAATCCTCAAATTCTGCTTAAAACTTTTGGTACAACTTAAAAAAGATTTGCTGCGGTGACAGAAGTTGATTTTGGTGCTTAATTTTGACACAACTCACCAGAAATATATTTACCCGTATGAAAATTTACGTAAGCCCCGGACCTTAAAAATCGGCCCAAATTTTTTTTTTTCAAAATTCCCCAAATTCTGCTTAAAACTTTTGGTACAACTTAAAAATGATTTGCTGCGGTGACAGAAGTTGATTTTGGTGCTTAATTTTGACACAACTCACCAGAAATATATTTACCCGTATGAAAAATTACGTAAGCCCCGGACCTTAAAAATCTGCCAAAATTTTTTTTTTTCAAAATTCCCCAAATTCTGCTTAAAAGTTTTGGTACAACTTAAAAAAGATTTGCTGCGGTGACAGAAGTTGATTTTGGTGCTTAATTTTGACACAACTCACCAGAAATACATTTACCCGTATGAAAATTTACGTAAGCCACGGACCTTAAAAATCGGCCCCAATTTTTTTTTTTTCAAAAATCCCCAAATTCTGCTTAAAACTTTTGGTACAACTTAAAAAAGATTTCCTGCTGTGACAGAAGTTGATTTTGGTTCTTAATTTTGACACAACTCACCAGAAATACATTTACTCGTATGAAAATTTGCGTAAGCCCCGGACCTTAAAAATCGGGCAAAAATTTTTTTTTCAAATATCCCCAAATTCTGCTTAAAACTTTTGGTACAACTTAAAAAAGATTTGCTGCGGTGACAGAAGTTGATTTTGGTGCTTAATTTTGACAAAACTCACCAGAAATACATTTACCCATATGAAAATTTACGTAAGCCCCGGACCTTAAAAATCGGTTAAAATTTTTTTTTTTCAAAAATCCTCAAATTCTGCTTAAAACTTTTGGTACAACTTAAAAAAGATTTGCTGCGGTGACAGAAGTTGATTTTGGTGCTTAATTTTGACACAACTCACCAGAAATATATTTACCTGTATGAAAATTTACGTAAGCCCCGGACCTTAAAAATCGGCCCAAATTTTTTTTTTTCAAAATTCCCCAAATTCTGCTTAAAACTTTTGGTACAACTTAAAAATGATTTGCTGCGGTGACAGAAGTTGATTTTGGTACTTAATTTTGACACAACTCACCAGAAATATATTTACCCGTATGAAAATTTACGTAAGCCCCGGACCTTAAAAATTGGCCAAATTTTTTTTTTTTCAAAAATTCCCAAATTCTGCTTAAAACTATTGGTACAACTTAAAAAAGATTTGCTGCGGTGACAGAAGTTGATTTTGGTGCTTAATTTTGACACAACTCACCAGAAATATATTTACCCATATGAAAAATTACGTAACCCCCGGACCTTAAAAATCGGCCAAAATTTTTTTTTTCAAAATTCCCTAAATTCTGCTTAAAACTTTTGGTACATCTTAAAAAAGATTTGCTGAGGTGACAGAAGTTGATTTTGGTGCTTAATTTTGACACAACTCACCAGAAATATATTTACCCGTATGAAAATTTACGTAAGCCCCGGACCTTAAAAATCGACCCCAATTTTTTTTTTCAAAAATCCCCAAATTCTGCTTAAAACTTTTGGTACAACTTAAAAAATACTTGCTGCGGTGACAGAAGTTGATTTTGGTGCTTAATTTCGACACCACTCACCAGAAGTTTATTTACCCATATGAAAATTTACGTAAGCCCCGGACCTTAAAAATCGGCCCAAATTTTTTTTTTTCAAAAATCCCCAAATTCTGCTTAAAACTTTTGGTACAACTTAAAAAAGATTTGCTGCGGTGACAGAAGTTGATTTTGGTGCTTAATTTTGACACAACTCACCAGAAATACATTTACCCGTATGAAAATTTACGTAAGCCCCGGACCTTAAAAATCGGGCCAAATTTTTTTTTCAAAAATCCCCAAATTCTGCTTAAAACTTTTGGTACAACTTAAAAAAGATTTGCTGTGGTGACAGAAGTTGATTTTGGTGCTTAATTTCGACACCACTCACCAGAAATGTATTTACCCATATGAAAATTTACGTAAGCCCCGGACCTTAAAAATCGGCCCAAATTTTTTTTTTTCAAAATTCCCCAAATTCTGCTTAAAACTTTTGGTACAACTTAAAAATGATTTGCTGCGGTGACAGAAGTTGATTTTGGTGCTTAATTTTGACACAACTCACCAGAAATATATTTACCCGTATGAAAAATTACGTAAGCCCCGGACCTTAAAAATCTGCCAAAATTTTTTTTTTTCAAAATTCCCCAAATTCTGCTTAAAAGTTTTGGTACAACTTAAAAAAGATTTGCTGCGGTGACAGAAGTTGATTTTGGTGCTTAATTTTGACACAACTCACCAGAAATACATTTACCCGTATGAAAATTTACGTAAGCCACGGACCTTAAAAATCGGCCCCAATTTTTTTTTTTTCAAAAATCCCCAAATTCTGCTTAAAACTTTTGGTACAACTTAAAAAAGATTTCCTGCTGTGACAGAAGTTGATTTTGGTTCTTAATTTTGACACAACTCACCAGAAATACATTTACTCGTATGAAAATTTGCGTAAGCCCCGGACCTTAAAAATCGGGCAAAAATTTTTTTTTCAAATATCCCCAAATTCTGCTTAAAACTTTTGGTACAACTTAAAAAAGATTTGCTGCGGTGACAGAAGTTGATTTTGGTGCTTAATTTTGACAAAACTCACCAGAAATACATTTACCCATATGAAAATTTACGTAAGCCCCGGACCTTAAAAATCGGTTAAAATTTTTTTTTTTCAAAAATCCTCAAATTCTGCTTAAAACTTTTGGTACAACTTAAAAAAGATTTGCTGCGGTGACAGAAGTTGATTTTGGTGCTTAATTTTGACACAACTCACCAGAAATATATTTACCTGTATGAAAATTTACGTAAGCCCCGGACCTTAAAAATCGGCCCAAATTTTTTTTTTTCAAAATTCCCCAAATTCTGCTTAAAACTTTTGGTACAACTTAAAAATGATTTGCTGCGGTGACAGAAGTTGATTTTGGTACTTAATTTTGACACAACTCACCAGAAATATATTTACCCGTATGAAAATTTACGTAAGCCCCGGACCTTAAAAATTGGCCAAATTTTTTTTTTTTCAAAAATTCCCAAATTCTGCTTAAAACTATTGGTACAACTTAAAAAAGATTTGCTGCGGTGACAGAAGTTGATTTTGGTGCTTAATTTTGACACAACTCACCAGAAATATATTTACCCATATGAAAAATTACGTAACCCCCGGACCTTAAAAATCAGCCAAAATTTTTTTTTTTCAAAATTCCCTAAATTCTGCTTAAAACTTTTGGTACATCTTAAAAAAGATTTGCTGAGGTGACAGAAGTTGATTTTGGTGCTTAATTTTGACACAACTCACCAGAAATATATTTACCCGTATGAAAATTTACGTAAGCCCCGGACCTTAAAAATCGACCCCAATTTTTTTTTTCAAAAATCCCCAAATTCTGCTTAAAACTTTTGGTACAACTTAAAAAATACTTGCTGCGGTGACAGAAGTTGATTTTGGTGCTTAATTTCGACACCACTCACCAGAAGTTTATTTACCCATATGAAAATTTACGTAAGCCCCGGACCTTAAAAATCGGCCCAAATTTTTTTTTTTCAAAAATCCCCAAATTCTGCTTAAAACTTTTGGTACAACTTAAAAAAGATTTGCTGCGGTGACAGAAGTTGATTTTGGTGCTTAATTTTGACACAACTCACCAGAAATACATTTACCCGTATGAAAATTTACGTAAGCCCCGGACCTTAAAAATCGGGCCAAATTTTTTTTTCAAAAATCCCCAAATTCTGCTTAAAACTTTTGGTACAACTTAAAAAAGATTTGCTGTGGTGACAGAAGTTGATTTTGGTGCTTAATTTCGACACCACTCACCAGAAATGTATTTACCCATATGAAAATTTACGTAAGCCCCGGACCTTAAAAATCCGCCCCAATTTTTTTTTTTTCAAAAATCCCCAATTTCTGCTTAAAACTTTTGGTACAACTTAAAAAAGATTTGCTGTGGTGACAGAAGTTAATTTTGGTGCTTAATTTCGACACCACTCACCAGAAATACATTTACCCGTATGAACATTTACGTAAGCCCCGGACCTTAAAAATCGGGCCAAAATTTTTTTTTTCAAAAATCCCCAAATTCTGCTTAAAACTTTTGGTACAACTTAAAAAAGATTTGCTGTGGTGACAGAAGTTGATTTTGGTGCTTAATTTCGACACCACTCACCAGAAATTTATTTACCCATATGAAAATTTACGTAAGCCCCGGACCTTAAAAATTGGCCAAAATTTTTTTTTTTTCAAAAATCCCCAAATTCTGCTTAAAACTATTGGTACAACTTAAAAAAGATTTGCTGTGGTGACAGAAGTTGATTTTGGTGCTTAATTTTGACACAACTCACCAGAAATACATTTACCCGTATGAAAATTTACGTAAGCCCCGGACCTTAAAAATCGGGCCAAAATTTTTTTTTTCAAAAATCCCCAAATTCTGCTTAAAACTTTTGGTACAACTTAAAAAAGATTTTTTGTGGTGACAGAAGTAGATTTTGGTGCTTAATTTCGACACCACTCACCAGAAGTTTATTTACCCATATGAAAATTTACGTAAGCCCCGGACCTTAAAAATCGGCCCAAATTTTTTTTTTTCAAAAATCCCCAAATTCTGCTTAAAACTTTTGGTACAACTTAAAAAAGATTTGCTGCGGTGACAGAAGTTGATTTTGGTGCTTAATTTTGACACAACTCACCATAAATATATTTACCCATATGAAAATTTACGTAAGCCCCGGACCTTAAAAATCTGGCCAAAATTTTTTTTTTCAAAAATCCCCAAATTCTGCTTAAAACTTTTGGTACAACTTAAAAAAGATTTGCTGCGGTGACAGAAGTTGATTTTGGTGCTTAATTTTGACACAACTCACCAGAAATATATTTACCCGTATGAAAATTTACGTAAGCCCCGGAGCTTAAAAATCGGCCAAAATTTTTTCTTTTCAAAGTTCCCCAAATTCTGCTTAAAACTTTTGGTACAACTTAAAAAAGATTTGCTGCGGTGACAGTTGATTTTGGTGCTTAATTTTGACACAACTCACCAGAAATACATTTACCCGTATGAAAATTTACGTAAGCCCCGGACCTTAAAAATCGGGCCAAAATTTTTTTTTTCAAAAATCCCCAAATTCCGCTTAAAACTTTTGGTACAACTTAAAAAAGATTTGCTGTGGTGACAGAAGTTGATTTTGGTGCTTAATTTCGACACCACTCACCAGAAATTTATTTACCTATATGAAAATTTACGTAAGCCCCGGACCTTAAAAATTGGCCAAAATTTTTTTTTTTTCAAAAATCCCCAAATTCTGCTTAAAACTATTGGTACAACTTAAAAAAGATTTGCTGCGGTGACAGAAGTTGATTTTGGTGCTTAATTTTGACACAACTCACCAGAAATACATTTACCCGTATGAAAATTTACGTAAGCCCCGGACCTTAAAAATTGGGCCAAAATTTTTTTTTTCAAAAATCCCCAAATTCTGCTTAAAACTTTTGGTACAACTTAAAAAAGATTTTTTGTGGTGACAGAAGTAGATTTTGGTGCTTAATTTTGACACCACTCACCAGAAGTTTATTTACCCATATGAAAATTTACGTAAGCCCCGGACCTTAAAAATCGGGCCAAATTTTTTTTTCAAAAATCCCCAAATTCTGCTTAAAACTTTTGGTACAACTTAAAAAAGATTTGCTGTGGTGACAGAAGTTGATTTTGGTGCTTAATTTCGACACCACTCACCAGAAATGTATTTACCCATATGAAAATTTACGTAAGCCCCGGACCTTAAAAATCGGCCCAAATTTTTTTTTTTCAAAAATCCCCAAATTCTACTTAAAACTTTTGGTACAACTTAAAAAAGATTTGCTGCGGTGACAGAAGTTGATTTTGGTGCTTGATTTTGATACAACTCACCAGAAATACATTTTCCCATATGAAAATTTACGTAAGCCCCGGACCTTAAAAATTGGCCAAATTTTTTTTTTTTTCAAAAATCCCCAAATTCTGCTTAAAACTATTGGTACAACTTAAAAAAGATTTGCTGTGGTGACAGAAGTTGATTTTGGTGCTTAATTTTGACACAACTCACCAGAAATACATTTACCCGTATGAAAATTTACGTAAGCCCCGGACCTTAAAAATCGGCCCAAATTTTTTTTTTCAAAAATCCCCAAATTCTGCTTAAAACTTTTGGTACAACTTAAAAAAGATTTTTTGTGGTGACAGAAGTAGATTTTGGTGCTTAATTTCGACACCACTCACCAGAAGTTTATTTACCCATATGAAAATTTACGTAAGCCCCGGACCTTAAAAATCGGCCCAAATTTTTTTTTTTCAAAAATCCCCAAATTCTGCTTAAAACTTTTGGTACAACTTAAAAAAGATTTGCTGCGGTGACAGAAGTTGATTTTGGTGCTTAATTTTGACACAACTCACCATAAATATATTTACCCATATGAAAATTTACGTAAGCCCCGGACCTTAAAAATCTGGCCAAAATTTTTTTTTTCAAAAATCCCCAAATTCTGCTTAAAACTTTTGGTACAACTTAAAAAAGATTTGCTGCGGTGACAGAAGTTGATTTTGGTGCTTAATTTTGACACAACTCACCAGAAATACATTTACCTGTATGAAAATTTACGTAAGCCCCGGACCTTAAAAATTGGGCCAAAATTTTTTTTTTCAAAAATCCCCAAATTCTGCTTAAAACTTTTGGTACAACTTAAAAAAGATTTTTTGTGGTGACAGAAGTAGATTTTGGTGCTTAATTTTGACACCACTCACCAGAAGTTTATTTACCCATATGAAAATTTACGTAAGCCCCGGACCTTAAAAATCGGGCCAAATTTTTTTTTCAAAAATCCCCAAATTCTGCTTAAAACTTTTGGTACAACTTAAAAAAGATTTGCTGTGGTGACAGAAGTTGATTTTGGTGCTTAATTTCGACACCACTCACCAGAAATGTATTTACCCATATGAAAATTTACGTAAGCCCCGGACCTTAAAAATCGGCCCAAATTTTTTTTTTTCAAAAATCCCCAAATTCTACTTAAAACTTTTGGTACAACTTAAAAAAGATTTGCTGCGGTGACAGAAGTTGATTTTGGTGCTTGATTTTGATACAACTCACCAGAAATACATTTTCCCATATGAAAATTTACGTAAGCCCAGGACCTTAAAAATCGGCCAAAATTTTTTTTTTTCAAAAATCCCCAAATTCTGCTTAAAACTTTTGGTACAACTTAAAAAAGATTTGCTGCGGTAACAGAAGTTGGTTTTGGTGCTTAATTTTGACACAACTCACCAGAAATACATTTACCTGTATGAAAATTTACGTAAGCCCCGGACCTTAAAAATTGGCCAAAATTTTTATTTTTTCAAAAATCCCCAAATTCTGCTTAAAACTATTGGTACAACTTAAAAAAGATTTGCTGTGGTGACAGAAGTTGATTTTGGTGCTTAATTTTGACACAACTCACCAGAAATACATTTACCCGTATGAAAATTTACGTAAGCCCCGGACCTTAAAAATCGGGCCAAAATTTTTTTTTTCAAAAATCCCCAAATTCTGCTTAAAACTTTTGGTACAACTTAAAAAAGATTTTTTGTGGTGACAGAAGTAGATTTTGGTGCTTAATTTCGACACCACTCACCAGAAGTTTATTTACCCATATGAAAATTTACGTAAGCCCCGGACCTTAAAAATCGGCCCAAATTTTTTTTTTCAAAAATCCCCAAATTCTGCTTAAAACTTTTGGTACAACTTAAAAAAGATTTGCTGCGGTGACAGAAGTTGATTTTGGTGCTTAATTTTGACACAACTCACCATAAATATATTTACCCATATGAAAATTTACGTAAGCCCCGGACCTTAAAAATCTGGCCAAAATTTTTTTTTTCAAAAATCCCCAAATTCTGCTTAAAACTTTTGGTACAACTTAAAAAAGATTTGCTGCGGTGACAGAAGTTGATTTTGGTGCTTAATTTTGACACAACTCACCAGAAATATATTTACCCGTATGAAAATTTACGTAAGCCCGGAGCTTAAAAATCGGCCAAAATTTTTTCTTTTCAAAGTTCCCCAAATTCTGCTTAAAACTTTTGGTACAACTTAAAAAAGATTTGCTGCGGTGACAGTTGATTTTGGTGCTTAATTTTGACACAACTCACCAGAAATACATTTACCCGTATGAAAATTTACGTAAGCCCCGGACCTTAAAAATCGGGCCAAAATTTTTTTTTTCAAAAATCCCCAAATTCTGCTTAAAACTTTTGGTACAACTTAAAAAAGATTTGCTGTGGTGACAGAAGTTGATTTTGGTGCTTAATTTCGACACCACTCACCAGAAATTTATTTAACTATATGAAAATTTACGTAAGCCCCGGACCTTAAAAATTGGCCAAAATTTTTTTTTTTTTTTTAAATCCCCAAATTCTGCTTAAAACTTTTGGTACAACTTAAAAAAGATTTGCTGCGGTGACAGAAGTTGATTTTGGTGCTTAATTTTGACACAACTCACCAGAAATACATTTACCCGTATGAAAATTTACGTAAGCCCCGGACCTTAAAAATTGGGCCAAAATTTTTTTTTTCAAAAATCCCCAAATTCTGCTTAAAACTTTTGGTACAACTTAAAAAAGATTTTTTGTGGTGACAGAAGTAGATTTTGGTGCTTAATTTTGACACCACTCACCAGAAGTTTATTTACCCATATGAAAATTTACGTAAGCCCCGGACCCGGACCTTAAAAATCGGGCCAAATTTTTTTTTCAAAAATCCCCAAATTCTGCTTAAAACTTTTGGTACAACTTAAAAAAGATTTGCTGTGGTGACAGAAGTTGATTTTGGTGCTTAATTTCGACACCACTCACCAGAAATGTATTTACCCATATGAAAATTTACGTAAGCCCAGGACCTTAAAAATCGGCCAAAATTTTTTTTTTTCAAAAATCCCCAAATTCTGCTTAAAACTTTTGGTACAACTTAAAAAAGATTTGCTGCGGTGACAGAAGTTGGTTTTGGTGCTTAATTTTGACACAACTCACCAGAAATACATTTACCTGTATGAAAATTTACGTAAGCCCCGGACCTTAAAAATCGGCCCCAATTTTTTTTTTTTCAAAAATCCCCAATTTCTGCTTAAAACTTTTGGTACAACTTAAAAAAGATTTGCTGTGGTGACAGAAGTTAATTTTGGTGCTTAATTTCGACACCACTCACCAGAAATACATTTACCCGTATGAAAATTTACGTAAGCCCCGGACCTTAAAAATCGGGCCAAAATTTTTTTTTTCAAAAATCCCCAAATTCTGCTTAAAACTTTTGGTACAACTTAAAAAAGATTTGCTGTGGTGACAGAAGTTGATTTTGGTGCTTAATTTCGACACCACTCACCAGAAATTTATTTACCCATATGAAAATTTACGTAAGCCCCGGACCTTAAAAATTGGCCAAAATTTTTTTTTTTTTCAAAAATCCCCAAATTCTGCTTAAAACTATTGGTACAACTTAAAAAAGATTTGCTGTGGTGACAGAAGTTGATTTTGGTGCTTAATTTTGACACAACTCACCAGAAATACATTTACCCGTATGAAAATTTACGTAAGCCCCGGACCTTAAAAATCGGCCCAAATTTTTTTTTTCAAAAATCCCCAAATTCTGCTTAAAACTTTTGGTACAACTTAAAAAAGATTTTTTGTGGTGACAGAAGTAGATTTTGGTGCTTAATTTCGACACCACTCACCAGAAGTTTATTTACCCATATGAAAATTTACGTAAGCCCCGGACCTTAAAAATCGGCCCAAATTTTTTTTTTTCAAAAATCCCCAAATTCTGCTTAAAACTTTTGGTACAACTTAAAAAAGATTTGCTGCGGTGACAGAAGTTGATTTTGGTGCTTAATTTTGACACAACTCACCATAAATATATTTACCCATATGAAAATTTACGTAAGACCCGGACCTTAAAAATCTGGCCAAAATTTTTTTTTTCAAAAATCCCCAAATTCTGCTTAAAACTTTTGGTACAACTTAAAAAAGATTTGCTGCGGTGACAGAAGTTGATTTTGGTGCTTAATTTTGACACAACTCACCAGAAATATATTTACCCGTATGAAAATTTATGTAAGCCCCGGAGCTTAAAAATCGGCCAAAATTTTTTCTTTTCAAAGTTCCCCAAATTCTGCTTAAAACTTTTGGTACAACTTAAAAAAGATTTGCTGCGGTGACAGTTGATTTTGGTGCTTAATTTTGACACAACTCACCAGAAATACATTTACCCGTATGAAAATTTACGTAAGCCCCGGACCTTAAAAATCGGGCCAAAATTTTTTTTTTCAAAATACCCCAAATTCTGCTTAAAACTTTTGGTACAACTTAAAAAAGATTTGCTGTGGTGACAGAAGTTGATTTTGGTGCTTAATTTCGACACCACTCACCAGAAATTTATTTACCTATATGAAAATTTACGTAAGCCCCGGACCTTAAAAATTGGCCAAAATTTTTTTTTTTTTCAAAAATCCCCAAATTCTGCTTAAAACTATTGGTACAACTTAAAAAAGATTTGCTGCGGTGACAGAAGTTGATTTTGGTGCTTAATTTTGACACAACTCACCAGAAATACATTTACCCGTATGAAAATTTACGTAAGCCCCGGACCTTAAAAATTGGGCCAAAATTTTTTTTTTCAAAAATCCCCAAATTCTGCTTAAAACTTTTGGTACAACTTAAAAAAGATTTTTTGTGGTGACAGAAGTAGATTTTGGTGCTTAATTTTGACACCACTCACCAGAAGTTTATTTACCCATATGAAAATTTACGTAAGCCCCGGACCTTAAAAATCGGGCCAAATTTTTTTTTCAAAAATCCCCAAATTCTGCTTAAAACTTTTGGTACAACTTAAAAAAGATTTGCTGTGGTGACAGAAGTTGATTTTGGTGCTTAATTTCGACACCACTCACCAGAAATGTATTTACCCATATGAAAATTTACGTAAGCCCCGGACCTTAAAAATCGGCCCAAATTTTTTTTTTTCAAAAATCCCCAAATTCTACTTAAAACTATTGGTACAACTTAAAAAAGATTTGCTGTGGTGACAGAAGTTGATTTTGGTGCTTGATTTTGATACAACTCACCAGAAATAAATTTTCCCATATGAAAATTTACGTAAGCCCAGGACCTTAAATATCGGCCAAAATTTTTTTTTTTCAAAAATCCCCAAATTCTGCTTAAAACTTTTGGTACAACTTAAAAAAGATTTGCTGCGGTAACAGAAGTTGGTTTTGGTGCTTAATTTTGACACAACTCACCAGAAATACATTTACCTGTATGAAAATTTACGTAAGCCCCGGACCTTAAAAATTGGCCAAAATTTTTTTTTAAAAAAAAATCCCCAAATTCTGCTTAAAACTATTGGTACAACTTAAAAAAGATTTGCTGCGGTGACAGAAGTTGATTTTGGTGCTTAATTTTGACACAACTCACAAGAAATATATTTACCCGTATGAAAAATTACGTAAGCCACGGACCTTAAAAATCGGCCCCAATTTTTTTTTTTTCAAAAATCCCCAATTTCTGCTTAAAACTTTTGGTACAACTTAAAAAAGATTTGCTGTGGTGACAGAAGTTAATTTTGGTGCTTAATTTCGACACCACTCACCAGAAATACATTTACCCGTATGAAAATTTACGTAAGCCCCGGACCTTAAAAATCGGGCCAAAATTTTTTTTTTCAAAAATCCCCAAATTCTGCTTAAAACTTTTGGTACAACTTAAAAAAGATTTGCTGTGGTGACAGAATATGCTTCTTTATTTTAACTTGCAACAAAGATATATATATATATACAATAATTACATATATAAAAAATAAATAAATAAATAGATAAAATATATATATACACAAAATCAAATATCAACATAACGATACACAATATTACTCCATATTATGCCTTATAACCAAAAGAAAACTTTACCAATCCTAATAATAAACAACTTATCTCCTATGAGAAAAAGTAAGCAAGGATTTTAGAACAACAACTACCTTAACCACTATCTATTTATATATATATATATATATATTTTTTCTTTTTTATTTTTTTTTTCTTTTATATATTATACATGTATATATACACAGCAAACCATAAAACAATACAAAAACTTTAACTACTATCTATCTTATCTAATCCTACCCATCACCAATACACACCACCTCAGGTAGATGTATGTAAAACCTTTTCAACAAAAACCAAAAAATAGAATAAAAAATCTACAGGGAGTGAAAGGACAGAAAAGAAACCCAGCTGAACAAGAAGAAACTTTCAACCACCCACTCAAGGGGGTTTCAAACGGCCCCACCACTGTGACCATCTGACAGCATCCAGTCTCCCCTTATCCAGATCCATCATCTTTTTCACCTCTTGCATAATCATACCTACCACCACATCACAGGGGAGGACCTTCCTTCGAATAGATACCTGGCACCGTGCATTCCACGTGTGATACCTAACAGCTAAACTAACTAAAAAAATTGTGGTCAAATTAAAGTCACCGTATCTTCTGACTACCCCATAAGCCCACTCAGGGTAACTAAGACCCGAAAGGCACGGGATACCAATGGCCTTTGAAACCTCCTCATAAACCTTTACATTAAAAGGACACTCAAGCAGGAAGTGGTCCATCGTCTCCTCCACCCCTGGACATTCCTCCCGTGGGCAGCCACGTTCACTGGCACTTCGCCACCTGAGGTTCCCTCCAACATAAAGCCTCCCATGAAAAGTGAGCCAGGCAATATCTTTGAACTTGGGCGGTAACCTTTGTGAATTTAACAAAACCAATCCAGCCGAAGCGACATTACCTGGACAGTCCCTCAGTGACAGCGGAACATGAAAGTGGGTGTGCAAAATTCTTCTCTCCAACTCCCTCCTAGAGAAGTTTTTGACTTCACCCACTCCCACGTCATATCGCTTTATCACCTTCAAGCTCTGGATGACGTAGATCGGGAGGTAACCATGATGAATCCGGAAACTTCTCACTTGGCCTCCATCTATCCAGAATCTGAGGAAGGGAAACACCTATGGTCTAAATCCCTCTACCCACCGAGGAGGAGTGTCTAAAAACATGCTCCCAATGTTAAGCTTTAAAAAAGCTGTAACAAAAAAGATCACTGGGTTTACCATGTTCAAACCCCCATCTTTCCTCGGTCTGTAGGTGATACCCCTCTTCACTATATTGATCCTGTTCTTCCACAACAAGAGGAAGAACAAGGAATTCAATCTGGACCACAAAGATTGTGGCAAAAAGCACACGTAACTGACATACAAAAAAATCGGGATCAGGTAAGTTTTGCACAAGTCAACCCTTTCCCTCAAAGACAATTTCCATCTTTTCCAA
Organism: Taudactylus pleione; assembly: GCA_031769625.1. Lineage (NCBI taxonomy): Eukaryota > Metazoa > Chordata > Amphibia > Anura > Myobatrachidae > Taudactylus > Taudactylus pleione. The sequence goes on from JAUIMM010002554.1 coordinate 52,351, forward strand.
CTCTCTACCTTCTTGGTAGCATCTTCCAGCTTGTTAACCCAATTTAGGGAGGCATAATCTCCATGATCAAATTTGATACCAAGAATTTTAATCTGATCGTTGACCTGAGGGAAGCTGTCCGGAAGAGGAAAAGGCTCCCCCTCCTCCCCCATCCAGAAAACATCACACTTTTCTCGGTTTACTCTGGAGCACGAAGCCTCAGAGTACTCGCAAATGAGGTGTTCTATGCCACGGGCCTCTGCCTGCGAGGACAGAACCACCGTGACATCATCTGCGTAAGCCACCACCCTCAATGCAAACTCCGGACACAGCTGCACCCCCCCTACAGTCCCACACTCTACCCTCCTAACGAAGGGATCAATTGCAAAGACATACAGGAGGGGGCTCAGGGGACACCCCTGACGAACACCCGAGCCTACACCAAAGGTAGGGCCCACCCAACCGTTTACCAGTGGAAAGCTTTCAGCCATACGATAGATCATCTGTAACCAATTAACCACCCTCTCTGGAAGACCATACCATCTCAGTAGAGCCCAAAGGTACTCATGATTCACTCGGTCAAAAGCTTTAGACTGATCCAATGCCAGTAAGTACTTTCCCCACTTCTCAGCCCTGCACCGCTCAATGGCCTCCCGGACACCAAGGACAGCACTAAAAGTGCTACGACCCTTCACCGTACAGTGCTGAGAAGGAGAAAGCAACAGCTCAGAAAACTCTGAAAGCCTGTTAAACAGTACCTTTGCCAAAATCTTCCTGTCTGTATTGAGAAGGGCTATGGGGCGCCAGTTCTCAATACGAGACGAGTCCTTCCCTTTGGACAGCAAAATAAGCGCAGATAACCTCATGGAAGGAGGGAGGACTCCCTCATCCAGGCTCTCATTAAAAACTTCCACAAGGCGGGGAATCAGGAGGTCAGCAAAGGTCTTATAAAATTCAGATGTTAAACCATCTGGTCCTGGTGATTTCTTGGGGTTTAAACCCATTATCGCCTTCCTAACTTCCTCTGCGGTTATATCACTTGCCAAGGAGTCAAGAGAGGCACCCTGAGAACTCAGACCAGGGGTTCCCCTCAGAAATTCCTCCATCCTCTCCCTGATGAGTGGCTGCTCAGACAGAAGATCAGAATAGTAGGACACAATAACATCCAGAATGCCTTCCTTGTCAGTACGAAGAACACCCTGTCCGTCCACCAGTCCTCTGACATGTTTGGCGTCGACTGACCTCCTACAGCTCTGGTAGGGATCAGGCGAGTGGTACATACCATAATCCCTTTCCAAAACCAAGGATGCCAATCGGTTATATTGGAACTCTTTCATCTGAGCCTTCACTCGGGAGATTTCCCCATCATCTCCCTCCTCAGAGATCAGGAAATCCAATTTCCTTCTCAGATTATGGTAGATATTTTGCTTTATCAAGTTTTTCCTAGCTATAAGGCCACGGAAAAATTTGCAGGTTCTCTTTTTAATCACCTCCCACCACTCAGACCTACTCCAACCAGCCTCCAGAAGTGTCTCCTGAGATTGAAAGAAGACCCTGAAGGACTGCCTAACTCTCTCTTCTTCCAGGAGTTCAGAGTTCAAACGCCACAGACCCCGCCCCTTCTGAGGGGTTTCTGAAGCATTCAAAGTTACTGAGAGCAAACCGTGATCGGAAAATTCCACCAACCTCACCCCAAGGGATGAAGTCTTGGAAGTCTCCTTAACAAAAAACCTATCTATCCTAGACCTACGACTACCACTAAAGTAGGTGAAACCCGTGAGGTCTGGGGAGTGACGAATATGCACATCCACCAAACCAGCCTGTCTAACCATGCTAACTAAAAAATTGGAATCATAGCCCAGGGGTCTCCTTGAGCCTCCCCTGTCTTTTGGCCTAACAATGGTATTAAAATCACCACCAAAGACGACCTGCTGGGCTGTAAAAAGAAAAGGTTTTATCTCCATAAAGAGACTTTTCCTATCACCTGGTGTCTGTGGCCCATACACATTAATTAATCTCACATCTTGTCCCTTTATGTTGACATCCAAAATCATACATCTACCTGCTTGCAATTCAATAACCTTGTGCACAGTTACCATATCAGAAAAAAGGACTGCCACCCCACCGTATGGCTCGGCCGCAAGAGACCAGTAAGAAGGACCCCTCCTCCACTCCTGCTTCGCCTTGTGGAGGATATCCAATTTACTAATCCTAGTCTCTTGCAAAAATAAAACATCAACATCAATCGTATTGAAAAAATCAAAGGCCATCATACGAGCACATTCGGACAACACGGAAGCCACATTAATCGTGGCACATCGTATAGGATGAGGATCCATGTTTCTAGGTTATGGAATATTACAAGACCTTGCTTACTTTTACATACCATCACCAAAAAACAAGTCTTAACACTGCACGCCAGCCCCCTGCGGGCCAGCCACACCACCGCTTGTGGCATCCCCACCCCCCTCCCTTCCACCCCCAGAGGGTACACCACCCTCCTCAGGGATCCCAGGGTCAGGGGCCTTGGCCACAAACTTTATGACCTGGCAGTGTACCCCACCACCAGTGCCACTTGGCCCGACCCCCGAGCTCTGGGATGACTCCACATCAGTCTCTTTGACTACCTCCTGCTGAACCGCCACTGTCTCCTCCATTGCCACCACCTCCTCCTTTCTCCTTTCCACCACCCTTCTTTCCATCGGGGCCAGAGTTTCCTTATTTACCACCTCTTCCCCCACCTCCGGGATTGACTCCCTTCTTTTTTTCCCGTCCCGGTGCCTCTCACTTTCTTTAAAAGACCTCTTTGTTTTTCTTTTGTTTTTTTTTGACACCAGATAACACTCTCCATCTTTCCTTATGATTTCCTCCTCATCAGAGGAGAAAACATCAAATTTATTTGATAACACCACTTGTGTTTCTGCATCTTTCTCTTTTATCCCCTTCCCTCCCCGCCTAACCTCCTGAAATGTCTCCTCCATTACCTCCTCCCTACTTTCAACATTTACCACCTCATCCTGCTCTATACCCTCTTCTTCTACCTCATTCACCACCTCACTCACCACCACACTACTACCCACCACCTGTTCTAATACCACATTGTGACTGGCTTTCGGACATCTGCTATAAGGGTGCCCCTCCACCCCACACAAATTGCACCTGACAGTGTGACAATCTCTAGACCAGTGACCCACACCCCCACACAAAGAACACTTCACCACAGTGCACTCGGAACTAACGTGACGGTGATCACCACACTTAAAACATGTCCTCGGCTGCCCAGGATAAAAACACTGAACCCTGTCCCTACCTATATAGGCAGCCGAGGGCACATGCACACACCCCCTTTCAGAATACCTCAACCTAATTCCTACTTCCCATGCCCCTCCCCACACACCCAACACATAACCAGCCTTTGTTACCCCCGATTCAAGATCACAAAATCTCTTAAGCCAAAAGGCAATATCCTCTGGAGGTAATGATTCATTTCTGACTAGGATCGTAGCTTTGACCCTGTCCTGCCTGGTGACCAGGTTAACCACATACTTCTCAAATGGGTCCTTGGATCTGCACGCCTGCCACTTCACCCAGAAAACCTGCAGACCCTGGTACGATACAAAGCTCAAGTCATACTCCAGGGTCCGCACTGGGTGAATACAGGCGTACAGATCTGCCGCACCGAACCCCAGGCTGAACACCATTTTAAGGAAAGCCTCTCTACTTGGGGCTTCCCCTGGAGCAATCCACTTAAATTGAACAAGGTTCCTTCTTTTGCCAACACCTCCAGGCGTAGGTGCAGCATATGACACATTATTTGCTCTTTGTCTAGTAACCACACTGGCATAAGACAGAACACCCGGAGCTGATTTAGACTGCCTCTCACCTCTCGAGACCATGTCTTTTTCTATTGCAGCGGCAGCCACTCTAGCCCTTTCAGGGACTAGCATTTTATCACCATATATAGTTTCAATCACCTTTCTTTGTTCAGCCGAAAGAGTCTCTTTATTCAGTATCGGCATTCCCTGTGCCAATATTGGACGGCTGACTGATACAGATGACACCCCTGGCACTTCATCAGGAGCCTTATCCTGATGGGATTCCCCCTCCATGCCAGCTTCTACCAATACTGCTGCCTGAATCAGCTCAGAATCCATGGCCTCAGTGCAATCAGGGATAGTAGCTGCCAGTTCCCCCACAGGTACTGTTGCTCCGCCTATAGGGACCAGGGGGACCAGGGTAACAATTTGGGCACCCCCACTCCCAATCCCCCCAGTCTCCTTTGCATCATCGCTTACCTTATCAACTGGCTCCCCCTGCACTCTCCGACCAGCATCCTCGGACGGCTGAGCCTCCACAGCAGCTGAAGACGGAACCTCCTCCTGTTCTGACTTAACCACCTCCATGTCACTCATAGAGGTAGATTCCGATTTGATCATCTTTTTTTTTATTTTATTTAAATATTCCAAGCGGTCCTTAGCATTTCCCAAAGAAACGGACAAAGCTGTAATTTCCTCCTTAAAAGACCATCTGTCCCAGGTAGCGCTAACATTTCTTTTTCTCTTTTTTTCGCTTAGCTTGTTGCTCAGCTTCCTAATCTCTTTTTGAAGCTGATCCATGCTCAAAGCAGCATACACGTCATCTTCTTCATCCGCAGACACTTGGTCCTCCTCCACCGTCTTCTCCCCTTTTGCGGCACCCCCCGCTTCACTGCCAGTGGGGGCCACCATCTCCCCCTGAGTTGCCACACTCAGGGGTCCCTCCACTGACAGTTTGGGGAGCACCGCTGGGCTAGGGGTCACCATAACTGCACCTCCAGCACTGATCACCAGATTGCTGCTTTCTGTCATCTCCATGTCCTCCGATTCACTGCCAGTGAGGGTCTCCATACCCCCCCGAGTTGCCTCACTCGGGGGTCCCTCTACTGACAGTTTGGAGGCAGAGTCTGCAGCCACTATAACCACCTCCGCTGCACCGCTAGCGGGGGCCGCCATTACCCCCCGAGTTGCGTCACTCGGGGGTCCCGCCGCCAGCGGTTTGGAGACTGGCACTCTGCTGAACTCCACTGGACCCCCCGCTCTCCGAACTGAAAGTCCAGGGGGGTCCAGGACACCTCCTCCGCCCGCCGCCGGGTCCACGAGCACAGCAGCCGCCTTCCGACTCCCCGGCACGTCCGCCGCTGGTACAGGGAGTCCTCCGCTTGCCGCCGCCGTCCGCTCCATCAGCTCCGGCTGCTTCGGCTGCTTCGGCTGCTCCGTCAGACTCCCCGCACTCCGTCTCCCGGGCAGGCGCGCCAAAGGGACAGGGGGGTCCGGAGCTCCAGCCGCGCACACTTGCGGCCTCCGCGAACCGGCGGGTGGATCCCCGGCCTCGCGCTGCAGTCCTCCGGCAGGCAGGTTAGGCGGGTCAGGCGGGTCAGGCGGGACAGGAGCGACAGAACCCCTGCTTGATCCTCCAGCCCGGGGTCTGCCTCTCTTAGTCATGGTGCTGAAAGGCAGCAGCACCACAGCAAATCCTCAGCACCACAAACAGCAGGATCAGCAGCGATATCTTCCCCAGGAGGAATCAGCCTGCCTGGGGAAGCCCTCTCCCTGTCTCAGCAGCTCACCACCTCCTCCTAGGACACTCCTCTCCCAAAAGATTTGCTGCGGTGACAGAAGTTGATTTTGGTGCTTAATTTTGACACAACTCACCAGAAATATATTTACCCGTATGAAAAATTACGTAAGCCCCGGACCTTAAAAATTGGCCAAAATTTTTTTTTTTTCAAAAATCCCCAAATTCTGCTTAAAACTATTGGTACAACTTAAAAAAGATTTGCTGTGGTGACAGAAGTTGATTTTGGTGCTTAATTTTGACACAACTCACCAGAAATACATTTACCCGTATGAAAATTTACGTAAGCCCCGGACCTTAAAAATCGGGCCAAAATTTTTTTTTTCAAAAATCCCCAAATTCTGCTTAAAACTTTTGGTACAACTTAAAAAAGATTTTTTGTGGTGACAGAAGTAGATTTTGGTGCTTAATTTCGACACCACTCACCAGAAGTTTATTTACCCATATGAAAATTTACGTAAGCCCCGGACCTTAAAAATCGGCCCAAATTTTTTTTTTTCAAAAATCCCCAAATTCTGCTTAAAACTTTTGGTACAACTTAAAAAAGATTTGCTGCGGTGACAGAAGTTGATTTTGGTGCTTAATTTTGACACAACTCACCATAAATATATTTACCCATATGAAAATTTACGTAAGCCCCGGACCTTAAAAATCTGGCCAAAATTTTTTTTTTCAAAAATCCCCAAATTCTGCTTAAAACTTTTGGTACAACTTAAAAAAGATTTGCTGCGGTGACAGAAGTTGATTTTGGTGCTTAATTTTGACACAACTCACCAGAAATATATTTACCCGTATGAAAATTTACGTAAGCCCCGGAGCTTAAAAATCGGCCAAAATTTTTTCTTTTCAAAGTTCCCCAAATTCTGCTTAAAACTTTTGGTACAACTTAAAAAAGATTTGCTGTGGTGACAGAAGTTGATTTTGGTGCTTAATTTCGACACCACTCACCAGAAATTTATTTACCTATATGAAAATTTACGTAAGCCCCGGACCTTAAAAATTGGCCAAATTTTTTTTTTTTTCAAAAATCCCCAAATTCTGCTTAAAACTATTGGTACAACTTAAAAAAGATTTGCTGCGGTGACAGAAGTTGATTTTGGTGCTTAATTTTGACACAACTCACCAGAAATACATTTACCCATATGAAAATTTACGTAAGCCCCGGACCTTAAAAATTGGGCCAAAATTTTTTTTTTCAAAAATCCCCAAATTCTGCTTAAAACTTTTGGTACAACTTAAAAAAGATTTTTTGTGGTGACAGAAGTAGATTTTGGTGCTTAATTTTGACACCACTCACCAGAAGTTTATTTACCCATATGAAAATTTACGTAAGCACCGGACCTTAAAAATTGGCCCAAATTTTTTTTTTTCAAAAATCCCCAAATTCTGCTTAAAACTTTTGGTACAACTTAAAAAAGATTTGCTGCGGTGACAGAAGTTGATTTTGGTGCTTAATTTTGACACAACACACAAGAAATACATTTACCCGTATGAAAAAATACGTAAGCCCAGGACCTTAAAAATCGGCCCAAATTTTTTTTTTTCAAAAATCCCCAAATTCTGCTTAAAACTATTGGTACAACTTAAAAAAGATTTGCTGCGGTGACAGAAGTTGATTTTGGTGCTTAATTTTGACACAACTCACCAGAAATACATTTACCCGTATGAAAATTTACGTAAGCCCCGGACCTTAAAAATCGGGCCAAAATTTTTTTTTCAAAAATCCCCAAATTCTGCTTAAAACTTTTGGTACAACTTAAAAAAGATTTGCTGTGGTGACAGAAGTTGATTTTGGTGCTTAATTTTGACACAACTCACAAGAAATACATTTACCCGTATGAAAAAATACGTAAGCCCAGGACCTTAAAAATCGGCCCAAATTTTTTTTTTTCAAAAATCCCCAAATTCTGCTTAAAACTTTTGGTACAACTTAAAAAAGATTTGCTGCGGTGACAGAAGTTGATTTTGGTGCTTAATTTTGACACAACTCACCAGAAATACATTTACCAGTATGAAAATTTATGTAAGCCCCGGACCTTAAAAATCGGGCCAAATTTTTTTTTTCAAAAATCCCCAAATTCTGCTTAAAACTTTTGGTACAACTTAAAAAAGATTTGCTGCGGTGACAGAAGTTGATTTTGGTGCTTAATTTTGACACAACTCACCAGAAATACATTTACCCGTATGAAAATTTACGTAAGCCCGGGACCTTAAAAATCGGGCCAAAATTTTTTTTTCAAAAATCCCCAAATTCTGCTTAAAACTTTTGGTACAACTTAAAAAAGATTTGCTGCGGTGACAGAAGTTGATTTTGGTGCTTGATTTTGACACAACTCACCAGAAATACATTTTCCCATATGAAAATTTACGTAAGCCCAGGACCTTAAAAATCGGCAAAATTTTTTTTTTTTCAAAAATCCCCAAATTCTGCTTAAAACTTTTGGTACAACTTAAAAAAGATTTGCTGTGGTGACAGAAGTTGATTTTGGTGCTTAATTTTGACACAACTCACCAGAAATACATTTACCCGTATGAAAATTTACGTAAGCCCCGGACCTTAAAAATTGGCCAAAATTTTTTTTTTTGAAAAAATCCCCAAATTCTGCTTAAAACTATTGGTACAACTTAAAAAAGATTTGCTGCGGTGACAGAAGTTGATTTTGGTGCTTAATTTTGACACAACTCACAAGAAATATATTTACCCGTATGAAATATTACGTAAGCCACGGACCTTAAAAATCGGCCCCAATTTTTTTTTTTTCAAAAATCCCCAAATTCTGCTTAAAACTTTTGGTACAAATTAAAAAAGATTTGCTGCGGTGACAGAAGTTGATTTTGGTGCTTAATTTCGACACCACTCACCAGAAATTTATTTACCCATATGAAAATTTACGTAAGCCCCGGACCTTAAAAATTGGCCAAAATTTTTTTTTTCAAAAATCCCCAAATTCTGCTTAAAACTTTTGGTACAACTTAAAAAAGATTTGCTGTGGTGACAGAAGTTGATTTTGGTGCTTAATTTTGACACAACTCACCAGAAATATATTTACCAGTATGAAAAATTACGTAAGCCCCGGAGCTTAAAAATCGGCCAAAATTTTTTTTTTTCAAAGTTCCCCAAATTCTGCTTAAAACTTTTTCTACAACTTAAAAAAGATTTGCTGTGGTGACAGAAGTTGATTTTGGTGCTTAATTTTGACACAACTCACCAGAAATACATTTACCCATATGAAAATTTACGTAAGCCCCGGACCTTAAAAATTGGGCCCAAATTTTTTTTTCAAAAATCCCCAAATTCTGCTTAAAACTTTTGGTACAACTTAAAAAAGATTTGCTGCGGTGACAGAAGTTGATTTTGGTGCTTAATTTGACACAACTCACCAGAAATATATTTACCCGTATGAAAATTTACGTAAGCCCCGGACCTTAAAAATCGGGCCAAAATTTTTTTTTTAAAAAATCCCTAAATTCTGCTTAAAACTTTTGGTACAACTTAAAATAGATTTGCTGTGGTGACAGAAGTTGATTTTGGTGCTTAATTTCGACACCATTCACCAGAAATTTATTTACCCATATGAAAATTTACGTAAGCCCCGGACCTTAAAAATTGGCCCAAATTTTTTTTTTCAAAAATCCCCAAATTCTGCTTAAAACTTTTGGTACAACTTAAAAAAGATTTGCTGCGGTGACAGAAGTTGATTTTGGTGCTTAATTTTGACACAACTCACCAGAAATACATTTACCCGTATGAAAATTTACGTAAGCCCGGGACCTTAAAAATCGGGCCAAAATTTTTTTTTCAAAAATCCCCAAATTCTGCTTAAAACTTTTGGTACAACTTAAAAAAGATTTGCTGCGGTGACAGAAGTTGATTTTGGTGCTTGATTTTGACACAACTCACCAGAAATACATTTTCCCATATGAAAATTTACGTAAGCCCAGGACCTTAAAAATCGGCAAAATTTTTTTTTTTTCAAAAATCCCCAAATTCTGCTTAAAACTTTTGGTACAACTTAAAAAAGATTTGCTGTGGTGACAGAAGTTGATTTTGGTGCTTAATTTTGACACAACTCACCAGAAATACATTTACCCGTATGAAAATTTACGTAAGCCCCGGACCTTAAAAATTGGCCAAAATTTTTTTTTTTGAAAAAATCCCCAAATTCTGCTTAAAACTATTGGTACAACTTAAAAAAGATTTGCTGCGGTGACAGAAGTTGATTTTGGTGCTTAATTTTGACACAACTCACAAGAAATATATTTACCCGTATGAAATATTACGTAAGCCACGGACCTTAAAAATCGGCCCCAATTTTTTTTTTTTCAAAAATCCCCAAATTCTGCTTAAAACTTTTGGTACAAATTAAAAAAGATTTGCTGCGGTGACAGAAGTTGATTTTGGTGCTTAATTTCGACACCACTCACCAGAAATTTATTTACCCATATGAAAATTTACGTAAGCCCCGGACCTTAAAAATTGGCCAAAATTTTTTTTTTCAAAAATCCCCAAATTCTGCTTAAAACTTTTGGTACAACTTAAAAAAGATTTGCTGTGGTGACAGAAGTTGATTTTGGTGCTTAATTTTGACACAACTCACCAGAAATATATTTACCAGTATGAAAAATTACGTAAGCCCCGGAGCTTAAAAATCGGCCAAAATTTTTTTTTTTCAAAGTTCCCCAAATTCTGCTTAAAACTTTTTCTACAACTTAAAAAAGATTTGCTGTGGTGACAGAAGTTGATTTTGGTGCTTAATTTTGACACAACTCACCAGAAATACATTTACCCATATGAAAATTTACGTAAGCCCCGGACCTTAAAAATTGGGCCCAAATTTTTTTTTCAAAAATCCCCAAATTCTGCTTAAAACTTTTGGTACAACTTAAAAAAGATTTGCTGCGGTGACAGAAGTTGATTTTGGTGCTTAATTTGACACAACTCACCAGAAAAATATTTACCCGTATGAAAATTTACGTAAGCCCCGGACCTTAAAAATCGGGCCAAAATTTTTTTTTTTAAAAATCCCCAAATTCTGCTTAAAACTTTTGGTACAACTTAAAATAGATTTGCTGTGGTGACAGAAGTTGATTTTGGTGCTTAATTTCGACACCATTCACCAGAAATTTATTTACCCATATGAAAATTTACGTAAGCCCCGGACCTTAAAAATTGGCCCAAATTTTTTTTTTCAAAAATCCCCAAATTCTGCTTAAAACTTTTGGTACAACTTAAAAAAGATTTGCTGCGGTGACAGAAGTTGATTTTGGTGCTTAATTTTGACAAAACTCACCAGAAATACATTTACCCGTATGAAAATTTACGTAAGCCCCGGACCTTAAAAATCGGGCCAAAATTTTTTATTTCAAAAATCCCCAAATTCTGCTTAAAACTTTTGGTACAACTTAAAAAAGATTTGCTGCGGTGACAGAAGTTGATTTTGGTGCTTAATTTTGACAAAACTCACCAGAAATATATTTACCCGTATGAAAATTGACGTAAGCCCCGGACCTTAAAAATCGGCCAAATTTTTTTTTTTTCAAAAATCCCCAAATTCTGCTTAAAACTTTTGGTACAACTTAAAAAAGATTTGCTGCGGTGACAGAAGTTGATTTTGGTGCTTAATTTTGACACAACTCACCAAAAATACATTTACCCGTATGAAAATTTACGTAAGCCCCGGACCTTAAAAATCGGGCCAAAATTTTTTTTATCAAAAATGCCCAAATTCTACTTAAAACTTTTGGTACAACTTAAAAAAGATTTGCTGTGGTGACAGAAGTTGATTTTGGTGCTTAATTTGACACAACTCACCAGAAATATATTTACCCATATGAAAATTTACGTAAGCCCCGGACCTTAAAAATCAGCACAAATTTTTTTTTTTCAACAATCCCAAAATTCTGCTTAAAACTTTTGGTACAACTTAAAAAAGATTTCCTGCGGTGACAGAAGTTGATTTTGGTGCTTAATTTTGACACAACTCACCAGAAATACATTTACCCGTATGAAAATTTACGTAAGCCCCGGACCTTAAAAATCGGGCCAAAATTTTTTTTTTCAAAAATCCCCAAATTCTGCTTAAAACTTTTGGTACAACTTAAAAAAGATTTGCTGTGGTGACAGAAGTTGATTTTGGTGCTTAATTTTGACACAACTCACCAGAAATATATTTACCCGTATGAAAATTTACGTAAGCCCCGGACCTTAAAAATCGGGCCAAAATTTTTTTTTTCAAAAATTCCCAAATTCTGCTTAAAACTTTTGGTACAACTTAAAAAAGATTTGCTGCGGTGACAGAAGTTGATTTTGGTGCTTAATTTTGACAAAACTCACCAGAAATACATTTACCAATATGAAAATTTACGTAAGCCCCGGACCTTAAAAATCGGGCCAAAATTTTTTATTTCAAAAATCCCCAAATTCTGCTTAAAACTTTTGGTACAACTTAAAAAAGATTTGCTGCGGTGACAGAAGTTGATTTTGGTGCTTAATTTTGACACAACTCACCAGAAATATATTTACCCGTATGAAAATTTACGTAAGCCCCGGACCTTAAAAATCTGCCAAAATTTTTTTTTTTCAAAATTCCCCAAATTCTGCTTAAAAGTTTTGGTACAACTTAAAAAAGATTTGCTGTGGTGACAGAAGTTGATTTTGGTGCTTAATTTTGACACAACTCACCAGAAATACATTTACCCGTATGAAAATTTACGTAAGCCACGGACCTTAAAAATCGGCCCCAATTTTTTTTTTTTCAAAAATCCCCAAATTCTGCTTAAAACTTTTGGTACAACTTAAAAAAGATTTCCTGCTGTGACAGAAGTTGATTTTGGTTCTTAATTTTGACACAACTCACCAGAAATACATTTACTCGTATGAAAATTTGCGTAAGCCCCGGACCTTAAAAATCGGGCAAAATTTTTTTTTTCAAATATCCCCAAATTCTGCTTAAAACTTTTGGTACAACTTAAAAAAGATTTGCTGCGGTGACAGAAGTTGATTTTGGTGCTTAATTTTGACAAAACTCACCAGAAATACATTTACCCATATGAAAATTTACGTAAGCCCCGGACCTTAAAAATCGGCCCAAATTTTTTTTTTTCAAAATTCCCCAAATTCTGCTTAAAACTTTTGGTACAACTTAAAAATGATTTGCTGCGGTGACAGAAGTTGATTTTGGTACTTAATTTTGACACAACTCACCAGAAATATATTTACCCGTATGAAAATTTACGTAAGCCCCGGACCTTAAAAATCGGCCCAAATTATTTTTTTTCAAAAATCCCCAAATTCTGCTTAAAACTTTTGGTACAACTTAAAAAAGATTTGCTGCGGTGACTGAAGTTGATTTTGGTGCTTAATTTTGACACAACTCACCAGAAATACATTTACCCGTATGAAAATTTACGTAAGCCCTGAACCTTAAAAATCGGCCCCAATTTTTTTTTTCAAAAATCCCCAAATTCTGCTTAAAACTTTTGGTACAACTTAAAAAAGATTTGCTGCGGTGACAGAAGTTGATTTTGGTGCTTAATTTTGACAAAACTCACCAGAAATACATTTACCCATATGAAAATTTACGTAAGCCCCGGACCTTAAAAATCGGTTAAAATTTTTTTTTTTCAAAAATCCTCAAATTCTGCTTAAAACTTTTGGTACAACTTAAAAAAGATTTGCTGCGGTGACAGAAGTTGATTTTGGTGCTTAATTTTGACACAACTCACCAGAAATATATTTACCCGTATGAAAATTTACGTAAGCCCCGGACCTTAAAAATCGGCCCAAATTTTTTTTTTTCAAAATTCCCCAAATTCTGCTTAAAACTTTTGGTACAACTTAAAAATGATTTGCTGCGGTGACAGAAGTTGATTTTGGTGCTTAATTTTGACACAACTCACCAGAAATATATTTACCCGTATGAAAAATTACGTAAGCCCCGGACCTTAAAAATCTGAAAAAAATTTTTTTTTTCAAAATTCCCCAAATTCTGCTTAAAAGTTTTGGTACAACTTAAAAAAGATTTGCTGCGGTGACAGAAGTTGATTTTGGTGCTTAATTTTGACACAACTCACCAGAAATACATTTACCCGTATGAAAATTTACGTAAGCCACGGACCTTAAAAATCGGCCCCAATTTTTTTTTTTTCAAAAATCCCCAAATTCTGCTTAAAACTTTTGGTACAACTTAAAAAAGATTTCCTGCTGTGACAGAAGTTGATTTTGGTTCTTAATTTTGACACAACTCACCAGAAATACATTTACTCGTATGAAAATTTGCGTAAGCCCCGGACCTTAAAAATCGGGCAAAAATTTTTTTTTCAAATATCCCCAAATTCTGCTTAAAACTTTTGGTACAACTTAAAAAAGATTTGCTGCGGTGACAGAAGTTGATTTTGGTGCTTAATTTTGACAAAACTCACCAGAAATACATTTACCCATATGAAAATTTACGTAAGCCCCGGACCTTAAAAATCGGTTAAAATTTTTTTTTTTCAAAAATCCTCAAATTCTGCTTAAAACTTTTGGTACAACTTAAAAAAGATTTGCTGCGGTGACAGAAGTTGATTTTGGTGCTTAATTTTGACACAACTCACCAGAAATATATTTACCTGTATGAAAATTTACGTAAGCCCCGGACCTTAAAAATCGGCCCAAATTTTTTTTTTTCAAAATTCCCCAAATTCTGCTTAAAACTTTTGGTACAACTTAAAAATGATTTGCTGCGGTGACAGAAGTTGATTTTGGTACTTAATTTTGACACAACTCACCAGAAATATATTTACCCGTATGAAAATTTACGTAAGCCCCGGACCTTAAAAATTGGCCAAATTTTTTTTTTTTCAAAAATTCCCAAATTCTGCTTAAAACTATTGGTACAACTTAAAAAAGATTTGCTGCGGTGACAGAAGTTGATTTTGGTGCTTAATTTTGACACAACTCACCAGAAATATATTTACCCATATGAAAAATTACGTAACCCCCGGACCTTAAAAATCGGCCAAAATTTTTTTTTTTCAAAATTCCCTAAATTCTGCTTAAAACTTTTGGTACATCTTAAAAAAGATTTGCTGAGGTGACAGAAGTTGATTTTGGTGCTTAATTTTGACACAACTCACCAGAAATATATTTACCCGTATGAAAATTTACGTAAGCCCCGGACCTTAAAAATCGACCCCAATTTTTTTTTTCAAAAATCCCCAAATTCTGCTTAAAACTTTTGGTACAACTTAAAAAATACTTGCTGCGGTGACAGAAGTTGATTTTGGTGCTTAATTTCGACACCACTCACCAGAAGTTTATTTACCCATATGAAAATTTACGTAAGCCCCGGACCTTAAAAATCGGCCCAAATTTTTTTTTTTCAAAAATCCCCAAATTCTGCTTAAAACTTTTGGTACAACTTAAAAAAGATTTGCTGCGGTGACAGAAGTTGATTTTGGTGCTTAATTTTGACACAACTCACAAGAAATACATTTAACCGTATGAAAAAATACGTAAGCCCAGGACCTTAAAAATCGGCCCAAATTTTTTTTTTTCAAAAATCCCCAAATTCTGCATAAAACTTTTGGTACAACTTAAAAAAGATTTGCTGCGGTGACAGAAGTTGATTTTGGTGCTTAATTTTGACACAACTCACCAGAAATACATTTACCCGTATGAAAATTTACGTAAGCCCCGGACCTTAAAAATCGGGCCAAAATTTTTTTTTCAAAAATCCCCAAATTCTGCTTAAAACTTTTGGTACAACTTAAAAAAGATTTGCTGCGGTGACAGAAGTTGATTTTGGTGCTTAATTTTGACACAACTCACCAGAAATATATTTACCCATATGAAAATTTACGTAAGCCCCGGAGCTTAAAAATCGGCCAAAATTTTTTCTTTTCAAAGTTCCCCAAATTCTGCTTAAAACTTTTGGTACAACTTAAAAAAGATTTGCTGCGGTGACAGTTGATTTTGGTGCTTAATTTTGACACAACTCACCAGAAATACATTTACCCGTATGAAAATTTACGTAAGCCCCGGACCTTAAAAATCGGGCCAAAATTTTTTTTTTCAAAAATCCCCAAATTCTGCTTAAAACTTTTGGTACAACTTAAAAAAGATTTGCTGTGGTGACAGAAGTTGATTTTGGTGCTTAATTTCGACACCACTCACCAGAAATTTATTTACCCATATGAAAATTTACGTAAGCCCCGGACCTTAAAAATTGGCCAAAATTTTTTTTTTTTCAAAAATCCCCAAATTCTGCTTAAAACTATTGGTACAACTTAAAAAAGATTTGCTGCGGTGACAGAAGTTGATTTTGGTGCTTAATTTTGACACAACTCACCAGAAATACATTTACCCGTATGAAAATTTACGTAAGCCCCGGACCTTAAAAATTGGGCCAAAATTTTTTTTTTCAAAAATCCCCAAATTCTGCTTAAAACTTTTGGTACAACTTAAAAAAGATTTTTTGTGGTGACAGAAGTAGATTTTGGTGCTTAATTTCGACACCACTCACCAGAAGTTTATTTACCCATATGAAAATTTACGTAAGCCCCGGACCTTAAAAATCGGCCCAAATTTTTTTTTTTCAAAAATCCCCAAATTCTGCTTAAAACTTTTGGTACAACTTAAAAAAGATTTGCTGCGGTGACAGAAGTTGATTTTGGTGCTTAATTTTGACACAACTCACCAGAAATACATTTACCCGTATGAAAATTTACGTAAGCCCCGGACCTTAAAAATCGGGCCAAAATTTTTTTTTCAAAAATCCCCAAATTCTGCTTAAAACTTTTGGTACAACTTAAAAAAGATTTGCTGCGGTGACAGAAGTTGATTTTGGTGCTTAATTTTGACACAACTCACAAGAAATACATTTACCCGTATGAAAAAATACGTAAGCCCAGGACCTTAAAAATCGGCCCAAATTTTTTTTTTTCAAAAATCCCCAAATTCTGCTTAAAACTTTTGGTACAACTTAAAAAAGATTTGCTGCGGTGACAGAAGTTGATTTTGGTGCTTAATTTTGACACAACTCACCAGAAATACATTTACCCGTATGAAAATTTACGTAAGCCCGGGACCTTAAAAATCGGGCCAAAATTTTTTTTTCAAAAATCCCCAAATTCTGCTTAAAACTTTTGGTACAACTTAAAAAAGATTTGCTGCGGTGACAGAAGTTGATTTTGGTGCTTAATTTTGACAAAACTCACCAGAAATACATTTACCCATATGAAAATTTACGTAAGCCCCGGACCTTAAAAATCGGTTAAAATTTTTTTTTTCAAAAATCCTCAAATTCTGCTTAAAACTTTTGGTACAACTTAAAAAAGATTTGCTGCGGTGACAGAAGTTGATTTTGGTGCTTAATTTTGACACAACTCACCAGAAATATATTTACCTGTATGAAAATTTACGTAAGCCCCGGACCTTAAAAATCGGCCCAAATTTTTTTTTTTCAAAATTCCCCAAATTCTGCTTAAAACTTTTGGTACAACTTAAAAATGATTTGCTGCGGTGACAGAAGTTGATTTTGGTACTTAATTTTGACACAACTCACCAGAAATATATTTACCCGTATGAAAATTTACGTAAGCCCCGGACCTTAAAAATTGGCCAAATTTTTTTTTTTTCAAAAATTCCCAAATTCTGCTTAAAACTATTGGTACAACTTAAAAAAGATTTGCTGCGGTGACAGAAGTTGATTTTGGTGCTTAATTTTGACACAACTCACCAGAAATATATTTACCCATATGAAAAATTACGTAAGCCCCGGACCTTAAAAATCGGCCAAAATTTTTTTTTTTCAAAATTCCCTAAATTCTGCTTAAAACTTTTGGTACATCTTAAAAAAGATTTGCTGAGGTGACAGAAGTTGATTTTGGTGCTTAATTTTGACACAACTCACCAGAAATATATTTACCCGTATGAAAATTTACGTAAGCCCCGGACCTTAAAAATCGACCCCAATTTTTTTTTTTCAAAAATCCCCAAATTCTGCTTAAAACTTTTGGTACAACTTAAAAAAGATTTGCTGCGGTGACAGAAGTTGATTTTGGTGCTTAATTTTGACACAACTCACCAGAAATACATTTACCCATATGAAAATTTACGTAAGCCCCGGACCTTAAAAATCGGGCCAAAATTTTTTTTTCAAAAATCCCCAAATTCTGCTTAAAACTTTTGGTACAACTTAAAAAAGATTTGCTGCGGTGACAGAAGTTGATTTTGGTGCTTAATTTTGACACAACTCACAAGAAATACATTTACCCGTATGAAAAAATACGTAAGCCCAGGACCTTAAAAATCGGCCCAAATTTTTTTTTTTCAAAAATCCCCAAATTCTGCTTAAAACTTTTGGTACAACTTAAAAAAGATTTGCTGCGGTGACAGAAGTTGATTTTGGTGCTTGATTTTGACACAACTCACCAGAAATACATTTTCCCATATGAAAATTTACGTAAGCCCAGGACCTTAAAAATCGGCCAAAATTTTTTTTTTTCAAAAATCCCCAAATTCTGCTTAAAACTTTTGGTACAACTTAAAAAAGATTTGCTGCGGTGACAGAAGTTGATTTTGGTGCTTAATTTTGACACAACTCACCAGAAATACATTTACCCGTATGAAAATTTACGTAAGCCCCGGACCTTAAAAATTGGCCAAAATTTTTTTTTTTTTAAAAATCCCCAAATTCTGCTTAAAACTATTGGTACAACTTAAAAAAGATTTGCTGCGGTGACAGAAGTTGATTTTGGTGCTTAATTTTGACACAACTCACAAGAAATATATTTACCCGTATGAAAAATTACGTAAGCCACGGACCTTATAAATCGGCCCCAATTTTTTTTTTTTCAAAAATCCCCAAATTCTGCTTAAAACTTTTGGTACAACTTAAAAAAGATTTGCTGCGGTGACAGAAGTTGATTTTGGTGCTTAATTTTGACACAACTCACCAGAAATATATTTACCCGTATGAAAATTTACGTAAGCCCCGGAGCTTAAATATCGGCCAAAATTTTTTCTTTTCAAAGTTCCCCAAATTCTGCTTAAAACTTTTGGTACAACTTAAAAAAGATTTGCTGCGGTGACAGTTGATTTTGGTGCTTAATTTTGACACAACTCACCAGAAATACATTTACCCGTATGAAAATTTACGTAAGCCCCGGACCTTAAAAATCGGGCCAAAATTTTTTTTTTCAAAAATCCCCAAATTCTGCTTAAAACTTTTGGTACAACTTAAAAAAGATTTGCTGTGGTGACAGAAGTTGATTTTGGTGCTTAATTTCGACACCACTCACCAGAAATTTATTTACCCATATGAAAATTTACGTAAGCCCCGGACCTTAAAAATCGGCAAAATTTTTTTTTTTTTCAAAAATCCCCAAATTCTGCTTAAAACTTTTGGTACAACTTAAAAAAGATTTGCTGCGGTGACAGAAGTTGATTTTGGTGCTTAATTTTGACACAACTCACAAGAAATATATTTACCCGTATGAAATATTACGTAAGCCACGGACCTTAAAAATCGGCCCCAATTTTTTTTTTTTCAAAAATCCCCAAATTCTGCTTAAAACTTTTGGTACAAATTAAAAAAGATTTGCTGTGGTGACAGAAGTTGATTTTGGTGCTTAATTTTGACACAACTCACCAGAAATATATTTACCAGTATGAAAAATTACGTAAGCCCCGGAGCTTAAAAATCGGCCAAAATTTTTTTTTTTCAAAGTTCCCCAAATTCTGCTTAAAACTTTTTCTACAACTTAAAAAAGATTTGCTGTGGTGACAGAAGTTGATTTTGGTGCTTAATTTTGACACAACTCACCAGAAATACATTTACCCATATGAAAATTTACGTAAGCCCCGGACCTTAAAAATTGGGCCCAAATTTTTTTTTCAAAAATCCCCAAATTCTGCTTAAAACTTTTGGTACAACTTAAAAAAGATTTGCTGCGGTGACAGAAGTTGATTTTGGTGCTTAATTTGACACAACTCACCAGAAATATATTTACCCGTATGAAAATTTACGTAAGCCCCGGACCTTAAAAATCGGGCCAAAATTTTTTTTTTAAAAAATCCCCAAATTCTGCTTAAAACTTTTGGTACAACTTAAAATAGATTTGCTGTGGTGACAGAAGTTGATTTTGGTGCTTAATTTCGACACCATTCACCAGAAATTTATTTACCCATATGAAAATTTACGTAAGCCCCGGACCTTAAAAATTGGCCCAAATTTTTTTTTTCAAAAATCCCCAAATTCTGCTTAAAACTTTTGGTACAACTTAAAAAAGATTTGCTGCGGTGACAGAAGTTGATTTTGGTGCTTAATTTTGACACAACTCACCAGAAATACATTTACCCATATGAAAATTTACGTAAGCCCGGGACCTTAAAAATCGGGCCAAAATTTTTTTTTCAAAAATCCCCAAATTCTGCTTAAAACTTTTGGTACAACTTAAAAAAGATTTGCTGCGGTGACAGAAGTTGATTTTGGTGCTTGATTTTGACACAACTCACCAGAAATACATTTTCCCATATGAAAATTTACGTAAGCCCAGGACCTTAAAAATCGGCAAAATTTTTTTTTTTTCAAAAATCCCCAAATTCTGCTTAAAACTTTTGGTACAACTTAAAAAAGATTTGCTGTGGTGACAGAAGTTGATTTTGGTGCTTAATTTTGACACAACTCACCAGAAATACATTTACCCGTATGAAAATTTACGTAAGCCCCGGACCTTAAAAATTGGCCAAAATTTTTTTTTTTGAAAAAATCCCCAAATTCTGCTTAAAACTATTGGTACAACTTAAAAAAGATTTGCTGCGGTGACAGAAGTTGATTTTGGTGCTTAATTTTGACACAACTCACAAGAAATATATTTACCCGTATGAAATATTACGTAAGCCACGGACCTTAAAAATCGGCCCCAATTTTTTTTTTTTCAAAAATCCCCAAATTCTGCTTAAAACTTTTGGTACAAATTAAAAAAGATTTGCTGCGGTGACAGAAGTTGATTTTGGTGCTTAATTTCGACACCACTCACCAGAAATTTATTTACCCATATGAAAATTTACGTAAGCCCCGGACCTTAAAAATTGGCCAAAATTTTTTTTTTCAAAAATCCCCAAATTCTGCTTAAAACTTTTGGTACAACTTAAAAAAGATTTGCTGTGGTGACAGAAGTTGATTTTGGTGCTTAATTTTGACACAACTCACCAGAAATATATTTACCAGTATGAAAAATTACGTAAGCCCCGGAGCTTAAAAATCGGCCAAAATTTTTTTTTTTCAAAGTTCCCCAAATTCTGCTTAAAACTTTTTCTACAACTTAAAAAAGATTTGCTGTGGTGACAGAAGTTGATTTTGGTGCTTAATTTTGACACAACTCACCAGAAATACATTTACCCATATGAAAATTTACGTAAGCCCCGGACCTTAAAAATTGGGCCCAAATTTTTTTTTCAAAAATCCCCAAATTCTGCTTAAAACTTTTGGTACAACTTAAAAAAGATTTGCTGCGGTGACAGAAGTTGATTTTGGTGCTTAATTTGACACAACTCACCAGAAATATATTTACCCGTATGAAAATTTACGTAAGCCCCGGACCTTAAAAATCGGGCCAAAATTTTTTTTTTTAAAAATCCCCAAATTCTGCTTAAAACTTTTGGTACAACTTAAAATAGATTTGCTGTGGTGACAGAAGTTGATTTTGGTGCTTAATTTCGACACCATTCACCAGAAATTTATTTACCCATATGAAAATTTACGTAAGCCCCGGACCTTAAAAATTGGCCCAAATTTTTTTTTTCAAAAATCCCCAAATTCTGCTTAAAACTTTTGGTACAACTTAAAAAAGATTTGCTGCGGTGACAGAAGTTGATTTTGGTGCTTAATTTTGACAAAACTCACCAGAAATACATTTACCCGTATGAAAATTTACGTAAGCCCCGGACCTTAAAAATCGGGCCAAAATTTTTTATTTCAAAAATCCCCAAATTCTGCTTAAAACTTTTGGTACAACTTAAAAAAGATTTGCTGCGGTGACAGAAGTTGATTTTGGTGCTTAATTTTGACAAAACTCACCAGAAATATATTTACCCGTATGAAAATTGACGTAAGCCCCGGACCTTAAAAATCGGCCAAATTTTTTTTTTTTCAAAAATCCCCAAATTCTGCTTAAAACTTTTGGTACAACTTAAAAAAGATTTGCTGCGGTGACAGAAGTTGATTTTGGTGCTTAATTTTGACACAACTCACCAGAAATACATTTACCCATATGAAAATTTACGTAAGCCCCGGACCTTAAAAATTGGGCCCAAATTTTTTTTTCAAAAATCCCCAAATTCTGCTTAAAACTTTTGGTACAACTTAAAAAAGATTTGCTGCGGTGACAGAAGTTGATTTTGGTGCTTAATTTGACACAACTCACCAGAAATATATTTACCCGTATGAAAATTTACGTAAGCCCCGGACCTTAAAAATCGGGCCAAAATTTTTTTTTTTAAAAATCCCCAAATTCTGCTTAAAACTTTTGGTACAACTTAAAATAGATTTGCTGTGGTGACAGAAGTTGATTTTGGTGCTTAATTTCGACACCATTCACCAGAAATTTATTTACCCATATGAAAATTTACGTAAGCCCCGGACCTTAAAAATTGGCCCAAATTTTTTTTTTCAAAAATCCCCAAATTCTGCTTAAAACTTTTGGTACAACTTAAAAAAGATTTGCTGCGGTGACAGAAGTTGATTTTGGTGCTTAATTTTGACAAAACTCACCAGAAATACATTTACCCGTATGAAAATTTACGTAAGCCCCGGACCTTAAAAATCGGGCCAAAATTTTTTATTTCAAAAATCCCCAAATTCTGCTTAAAACTTTTGGTACAACTTAAAAAAGATTTGCTGCGGTGACAGAAGTTGATTTTGGTGCTTAATTTTGACAAAACTCACCAGAAATATATTTACCCGTATGAAAATTGACGTAAGCCCCGGACCTTAAAAATCGGCCAAATTTTTTTTTTTTCAAAAATCCCCAAATTCTGCTTAAAACTTTTGGTACAACTTAAAAAAGATTTGCTGCGGTGACAGAAGTTGATTTTGGTGCTTAATTTTGACACAACTCACCAAAAATACATTTACCCGTATGAAAATTTACGTAAGCCCCGGACCTTAAAAATCGGGCCAAAATTTTTTTTATCAAAAATGCCCAAATTCTACTTAAAACTTTTGGTACAACTTAAAAAAGATTTGCTGTGGTGACAGAAGTTGATTTTGGTGCTTAATTTGACACAACTCACCAGAAATATATTTACCCATATGAAAATTTACGTAAGCCCCGGACCTTAAAAATCAGCACAAATTTTTTTTTTCAACAATCCCAAAATTCTGCTTAAAACTTTTGGTACAACTTAAAAAAGATTTCCTGCGGTGACAGAAGTTGATTTTGGTGCTTAATTTTGACACAACTCACCAGAAATACATTTACCCGTATGAAAATTTACGTAAGCCCCGGACCTTAAAAATCGGGCCAAAATTTTTTTTTTCAAAAATCCCCAAATTCTGCTTAAAACTTTTGGTACAACTTAAAAAAGATTTGCTGTGGTGACAGAAGTTGATTTTGGTGCTTAATTTTGACACAACTCACCAGAAATATATTTACCCGTATGAAAATTTACGTAAGCCCCGGACCTTAAAAATCGGGCCAAAATTTTTTTTTTCAAAAATTCCCAAATTCTGCTTAAAACTTTTGGTACAACTTAAAAAAGATTTGCTGCGGTGACAGAAGTTGATTTTGGTGCTTAATTTTGACAAAACTCACCAGAAATACATTTACCAATATGAAAATTTACGTAAGCCCCGGACCTTAAAAATCGGGCCAAAATTTTTTATTTCAAAAATCCCCAAATTCTGCTTAAAACTTTTGGTACAACTTAAAAAAGATTTGCTGCGGTGACAGAAGTTGATTTTGGTGCTTAATTTTGACACAACTCACCAGAAATATATTTACCCGTATGAAAATTTACGTAAGCCCCGGACCTTAAAAATCTGCCAAAATTTTTTTTTTTCAAAATTCCCCAAATTCTGCTTAAAAGTTTTGGTACAACTTAAAAAAGATTTGCTGTGGTGACAGAAGTTGATTTTGGTGCTTAATTTTGACACAACTCACCAGAAATACATTTACCCGTATGAAAATTTACGTAAGCCACGGACCTTAAAAATCGGCCCCAATTTTTTTTTTTTCAAAAATCCCCAAATTCTGCTTAAAACTTTTGGTACAACTTAAAAAAGATTTCCTGCTGTGACAGAAGTTGATTTTGGTTCTTAATTTTGACACAACTCACCAGAAATACATTTACTCGTATGAAAATTTGCGTAAGCCCCGGACCTTAAAAATCGGGCAAAATTTTTTTTTTCAAATATCCCCAAATTCTGCTTAAAACTTTTGGTACAACTTAAAAAAGATTTGCTGCGGTGACAGAAGTTGATTTTGGTGCTTAATTTTGACAAAACTCACCAGAAATACATTTACCCATATGAAAATTTACGTAAGCCCCGGACCTTAAAAATCGGTTAAAATTTTTTTTTTTCAAAAATCCTCAAATTCTGCTTAAAACTTTTGGTACAACTTAAAAAAGATTTGCTGCGGTGACAGAAGTTGATTTTGGTGCTTAATTTTGACACAACTCACCAGAAATATATTTACCTGTATGAAAATTTACGTAAGCCCCGGACCTTAAAAATCGGCCCAAATTTTTTTTTTTCAAAATTCCCCAAATTCTGCTTAAAACTTTTGGTACAACTTAAAAATGATTTGCTGCGGTGACAGAAGTTGATTTTGGTACTTAATTTTGACACAACTCACCAGAAATATATTTACCCGTATGAAAATTTACGTAAGCCCCGGACCTTAATAATTGGCCAAATTTTTTTTTTTTCAAAAATTCCCAAATTCTGCTTAAAACTATTGTTACAACTTAAAAAAGATTTGCTGCGGTGACAGAAGTTGATTTTGGTGCTTAATTTTGACACAACTCACCAGAAATATATTTACCCATATGAAAAATTACGTAACCCCCGGACCTTAAAAATCGGCCAAAATTTTTTTTTTTCAAAATTCCCTAAATTCTGCTTAAAACTTTTGGTACATCTTAAAAAAGATTTGCTGAGGTGACAGAAGTTGATTTTGGTGCTTAATTTTGACACAACTCACCAGAAATTTATTTACCCATATGAAAATTTACGTAAGCCCCGGACCTTAAAAATTGGCCCAAATTTTTTTTTTCAAAAATCCCCAAATTCTGCTTAAAACTTTTGGTACAACTTAAAAAAGATTTGCTGCGGTGACAGAAGTTGATTTTGGTGCTTAATTTTGACAAAACTCACCAGAAATACATTTACCCGTATGAAAATTTACGTAAGCCCCGGACCTTAAAAATCGGGCCAAAATTTTTTATTTCAAAAATCCCCAAATTCTGCTTAAAACTTTTGGTACAACTTAAAAAAGATTTGCTGCGGTGACAGAAGTTGATTTTGGTGCTTAATTTTGACAAAACTCACCAGAAATATATTTACCCGTATGAAAATTGACGTAAGCCCCGGACCTTAAAAATCGGCCAAATTTTTTTTTTTTCAAAAATCCCCAAATTCTGCTTAAAACTTTTGGTACAACTTAAAAAAGATTTGCTGCGGTGACAGAAGTTGATTTTGGTGCTTAATTTTGACACAACTCACCAGAAATACATTTACCCATATGAAAATTTACGTAAGCCCCGGACCTTAAAAATTGGGCCCAAATTTTTTTTTCAAAAATCCCCAAATTCTGCTTAAAACTTTTGGTACAACTTAAAAAAGATTTGCTGCGGTGACAGAAGTTGATTTTGGTGCTTAATTTGACACAACTCACCAGAAATATATTTACCCGTATGAAAATTTACGTAAGCCCCGGACCTTAAAAATCGGGCCAAAATTTTTTTTTTTAAAAATCCCCAAATTCTGCTTAAAACTTTTGGTACAACTTAAAATAGATTTGCTGTGGTGACAGAAGTTGATTTTGGTGCTTAATTTCGACACCATTCACCAGAAATTTATTTACCCATATGAAAATTTACGTAAGCCCCGGACCTTAAAAATTGGCCCAAATTTTTTTTTTCAAAAATCCCCAAATTCTGCTTAAAACTTTTGGTACAACTTAAAAAAGATTTGCTGCGGTGACAGAAGTTGATTTTGGTGCTTAATTTTGACAAAACTCACCAGAAATACATTTACCCGTATGAAAATTTACGTAAGCCCCGGACCTTAAAAATCGGGCCAAAATTTTTTATTTCAAAAATCCCCAAATTCTGCTTAAAACTTTTGGTACAACTTAAAAAAGATTTGCTGCGGTGACAGAAGTTGATTTTGGTGCTTAATTTTGACAAAACTCACCAGAAATATATTTACCCGTATGAAAATTGACGTAAGCCCCGGACCTTAAAAATCGGCCAAATTTTTTTTTTTTCAAAAATCCCCAAATTCTGCTTAAAACTTTTGGTACAACTTAAAAAAGATTTGCTGCGGTGACAGAAGTTGATTTTGGTGCTTAATTTTGACACAACTCACCAAAAATACATTTACCCGTATGAAAATTTACGTAAGCCCCGGACCTTAAAAATCGGGCCAAAATTTTTTTTATCAAAAATGCCCAAATTCTACTTAAAACTTTTGGTACAACTTAAAAAAGATTTGCTGTGGTGACAGAAGTTGATTTTGGTGCTTAATTTGACACAACTCACCAGAAATATATTTACCCATATGAAAATTTACGTAAGCCCCGGACCTTAAAAATCAGCACAAATTTTTTTTTTTCAACAATCCCAAAATTCTGCTTAAAACTTTTGGTACAACTTAAAAAAGATTTCCTGCGGTGACAGAAGTTGATTTTGGTGCTTAATTTTGACACAACTCACCAGAAATACATTTACCCGTATGAAAATTTACGTAAGCCCCGGACCTTAAAAATCGGGCCAAAATTTTTTTTTTCAAAAATCCCCAAATTCTGCTTAAAACTTTTGGTACAACTTAAAAAAGATTTGCTGTGGTGACAGAAGTTGATTTTGGTGCTTAATTTTGACACAACTCACCAGAAATATATTTACCCGTATGAAAATTTACGTAAGCCCCGGACCTTAAAAATCGGGCCAAAATTTTTTTTTTCAAAAATTCCCAAATTCTGCTTAAAACTTTTGGTACAACTTAAAAAAGATTTGCTGCGGTGACAGAAGTTGATTTTGGTGCTTAATTTTGACAAAACTCACCAGAAATACATTTACCAATATGAAAATTTACGTAAGCCCCGGACCTTAAAAATCGGGCCAAAATTTTTTATTTCAAAAATCCCCAAATTCTGCTTAAAACTTTTGGTACAACTTAAAAAAGATTTGCTGCGGTGACAGAAGTTGATTTTGGTGCTTAATTTTGACACAACTCACCAGAAATATATTTACCCGTATGAAAATTTACGTAAGCCCCGGACCTTAAAAATCTGAAAAAATTTTTTTTTTTCAAAATTCCCCAAATTCTGCTTAAAAGTTTTGGTACAACTTAAAAAAGATTTGCTGTGGTGACAGAAGTTGATTTTGGTGCTTAATTTTGACACAACTCACCAGAAATACATTTACCCGTATGAAAATTTACGTAAGCCACGGACCTTAAAAATCGGCCCCAATTTTTTTTTTTTCAAAAATCCCCAAATTCTGCTTAAAACTTTTGGTACAACTTAAAAAAGATTTCCTGCTGTGACAGAAGTTGATTTTGGTTCTTAATTTTGACACAACTCACCAGAAATACATTTACTCGTATGAAAATTTGCGTAAGCCCCGGACCTTAAAAATCGGGCAAAATTTTTTTTTTCAAATATCCCCAAATTCTGCTTAAAACTTTTGGTACAACTTAAAAAAGATTTGCTGCGGTGACAGAAGTTGATTTTGGTGCTTAATTTTGACAAAACTCACCAGAAATACATTTACCCATATGAAAATTTACGTAAGCCCCGGACCTTAAAAATCGGTTAAAATTTTTTTTTTTCAAAAATCCTCAAATTCTGCTTAAAACTTTTGGTACAACTTAAAAAAGATTTGCTGCGGTGACAGAAGTTGATTTTGGTGCTTAATTTTGACACAACTCACCAGAAATATATTTACCTGTATGAAAATTTACGTAAGCCCCGGACCTTAAAAATCGGCCCAAATTTTTTTTTTTCAAAATTCCCCAAATTCTGCTTAAAACTTTTGGTACAACTTAAAAATGATTTGCTGCGGTGACAGAAGTTGATTTTGGTACTTAATTTTGACACAACTCACCAGAAATATATTTACCCGTATGAAAATTTACGTAAGCCCCGGACCTTAAAAATTGGCCAAATTTTTTTTTTTTCAAAAATTCCCAAATTCTGCTTAAAACTATTGTTACAACTTAAAAAAGATTTGCTGCGGTGACAGAAGTTGATTTTGGTGCTTAATTTTGACACAACTCACCAGAAATATATTTACCCATATGAAAAATTACGTAACCCCCGGACCTTAAAAATCGGCCAAAATTTTTTTTTTTCAAAATTCCCTAAATTCTGCTTAAAACTTTTGGTACATCTTAAAAAAGATTTGCTGAGGTGACAGAAGTTGATTTTGGTGCTTAATTTTGACACAACTCACCAGAAATATATTTACCCGTATGAAAATTTACGTAAGCCCCGGACCTTAAAAATCGACCCCAATTTTTTTTTTCAAAAATCCCCAAATTCTGCTTAAAACTTTTGGTACAACTTAAAAAATACTTGCTGCGGTGACAGAAGTTGATTTTGGTGCTTAATTTTGACACAACTCACCAGAAATACATTTACCCGTATGAAAATTTACGTAAGCCCCGGACCTTAAAAATCGGCCCAAATTATTTTTTTTTCAAAAATCCCCAAATTCTGCTTAAAACTTTTGGTACAACTTAAAAAAGATTTGCTGCGGTGACTGAAGTTGATTTTGGTGCTTAATTTTGACACAACTCACCAGAAATACATTTACCCGTATGAAAATTTACGTAAGCCCTGAACCTTAAAAATCGGCCCCAATTTTTTTTTTCAAAAATCCCCAAATTCTGCTTAAAACTTTTGGTACAACTTAAAAAAGATTTGCTGCGGTGACAGAAGTTGATTTTGGTGCTTAATTTTGACAAAACTCACCAGAAATACATTTACCCATATGAAAATTTACGTAAGCCCCGGACCTTAAAAATCGGTTAAAATTTTTTTTTTTCAAAAATCCTCAAATTCTGCTTAAAACTTTTGGTACAACTTAAAAAAGATTTGCTGCGGTGACAGAAGTTGATTTTGGTGCTTAATTTTGACACAACTCACCAGAAATATATTTACCCGTATGAAAATTTACGTAAGCCCCGGACCTTAAAAATCGGCCCAAATTTTTTTTTTTCAAAATTCCCCAAATTCTGCTTAAAACTTTTGGTACAACTTAAAAATGATTTGCTGCGGTGACAGAAGTTGATTTTGGTGCTTAATTTTGACACAACTCACCAGAAATATATTTACCCGTATGAAAAATTACGTAAGCCCCGGACCTTAAAAATCTGCCAAAATTTTTTTTTTTCAAAATTCCCCAAATTCTGCTTAAAAGTTTTGGTACAACTTAAAAAAGATTTGCTGCGGTGACAGAAGTTGATTTTGGTGCTTAATTTTGACACAACTCACCAGAAATACATTTACCCGTATGAAAATTTACGTAAGCCACGGACCTTAAAAATCGGCCCCAATTTTTTTTTTTTCAAAAATCCCCAAATTCTGCTTAAAACTTTTGGTACAACTTAAAAAAGATTTCCTGCTGTGACAGAAGTTGATTTTGGTTCTTAATTTTGACACAACTCACCAGAAATACATTTACTCGTATGAAAATTTGCGTAAGCCCCGGACCTTAAAAATCGGGCAAAAATTTTTTTTTCAAATATCCCCAAATTCTGCTTAAAACTTTTGGTACAACTTAAAAAAGATTTGCTGCGGTGACAGAAGTTGATTTTGGTGCTTAATTTTGACAAAACTCACCAGAAATACATTTACCCATATGAAAATTTACGTAAGCCCCGGACCTTAAAAATCGGTTAAAATTTTTTTTTTTCAAAAATCCTCAAATTCTGCTTAAAACTTTTGGTACAACTTAAAAAAGATTTGCTGCGGTGACAGAAGTTGATTTTGGTGCTTAATTTTGACACAACTCACCAGAAATATATTTACCTGTATGAAAATTTACGTAAGCCCCGGACCTTAAAAATCGGCCCAAATTTTTTTTTTTCAAAATTCCCCAAATTCTGCTTAAAACTTTTGGTACAACTTAAAAATGATTTGCTGCGGTGACAGAAGTTGATTTTGGTACTTAATTTTGACACAACTCACCAGAAATATATTTACCCGTATGAAAATTTACGTAAGCCCCGGACCTTAAAAATTGGCCAAATTTTTTTTTTTTCAAAAATTCCCAAATTCTGCTTAAAACTATTGGTACAACTTAAAAAAGATTTGCTGCGGTGACAGAAGTTGATTTTGGTGCTTAATTTTGACACAACTCACCAGAAATATATTTACCCATATGAAAAATTACGTAACCCCCGGACCTTAAAAATCGGCCAAATTTTTTTTTTTTCAAAATTCCCTAAATTCTGCTTAAAACTTTTGGTACATCTTAAAAAAGATTTGCTGAGGTGACAGAAGTTGATTTTGGTGCTTAATTTTGACACAACTCACCAGAAATATATTTACCCGTATGAAAATTTACGTAAGCCCCGGACCTTAAAAATCGACCCCAATTTTTTTTTTCAAAAATCCCCAAATTCTGCTTAAAACTTTTGGTACAACTTAAAAAAGATTTGCTGTGGTGACAGAAGTTGATTTTGGTGCTTAATTTTGACACAACTCACCAGAAATATATTTACCAGTATGAAAAATTACGTAAGCCCCGGAGCTTAAAAATCGGCCAAAATTTTTTTTTTTCAAAGTTCCCCAAATTCTGCTTAAAACTTTTTCTACAACTTAAAAAAGATTTGCTGTGGTGACAGAAGTTGATTTTGGTGCTTAATTTTGACACAACTCACCAGAAATACATTTACCCATATGAAAATTTACGTAAGCCCCGGACCTTAAAAATTGGGCCCAAATTTTTTTTTCAAAAATCCCCAAATTCTGCTTAAAACTTTTGGTACAACTTAAAAAAGATTTGCTGCGGTGACAGAAGTTGATTTTGGTGCTTAATTTGACACAACTCACCAGAAATATATTTACCCGTATGAAAATTTACGTAAGCCCCGGACCTTAAAAATCGGGCCAAAATTTTTTTTTTTAAAAATCCCCAAATTCTGCTTAAAACTTTTGGTACAACTTAAAATAGATTTGCTGTGGTGACAGAAGTTGATTTTGGTGCTTAATTTCGACACCATTCACCAGAAATTTATTTACCCATATGAAAATTTACGTAAGCCCCGGACCTTAAAAATTGGCCCAAATTTTTTTTTTCAAAAATCCCCAAATTCTGCTTAAAACTTTTGGTACAACTTAAAAAAGATTTGCTGCGGTGACAGAAGTTGATTTTGGTGCTTAATTTTGACACAACTCACCAGAAATACATTTACCCATATGAAAATTTACGTAAGCCCGGGACCTTAAAAATCAGGCCAAAATTTTTTTTTCAAAAATCCCCAAATTCTGCTTAAAACTTTTGGTACAACTTAAAAAAGATTTGCTGCGGTGACAGAAGTTGATTTTGGTGCTTGATTTTGACACAACTCACCAGAAATACATTTTCCCATATGAAAATTTACGTAAGCCCAGGACCTTAAAAATCGGCAAAATTTTTTTTTTTTCAAAAATCCCCAAATTCTGCTTAAAACTTTTGGTACAACTTAAAAAAGATTTGCTGTGGTGACAGAAGTTGATTTTGGTGCTTAATTTTGACACAACTCACCAGAAATACATTTACCCGTATGAAAATTTACGTAAGCCCCGGACCTTAAAAATTGGCCAAAATTTTTTTTTTTTAAAAAATCCCCAAATTCTGCTTAAAACTATTGGTACAACTTAAAAAAGATTTGCTGCGGTGACAGAAGTTGATTTTGGTGCTTAATTTTGACACAACTCACAAGAAATATATTTACCCGTATGAAATATTACGTAAGCCACGGACCTTAAAAATCGGCCCCAATTTTTTTTTTTTCAAAAATCCCCAAATTCTGCTTAAAACTTTTGGTACAAATTAAAAAAGATTTGCTGCGGTGACAGAAGTTGATTTTGGTGCTTAATTTCGACACCACTCACCAGAAATTTATTTACCCATATGAAAATTTACGTAAGCCCCGGACCTTAAAAATTGGCCAAAATTTTTTTTTTCAAAAATCCCCAAATTCTGCTTAAAACTTTTGGTACAACTTAAAAAAGATTTGCTGTGGTGACAGAAGTTGATTTTGGTGCTTAATTTTGACACAACTCACCAGAAATATATTTACCAGTATGAAAAATTACGTAAGCCCCGGAGCTTAAAAATCGGCCAAAATTTTTTTTTTTCAAAGTTCCCCAAATTCTGCTTAAAACTTTTTCTACAACTTAAAAAAGATTTGCTGTGGTGACAGAAGTTGATTTTGGTGCTTAATTTTGACACAACTCACCAGAAATACATTTACCCATATGAAAATTTACGTAAGCCCCGGACCTTAAAAATTGGGCCCAAATTTTTTTTTCAAAAATCCCCAAATTCTGCTTAAAACTTTTGGTACAACTTAAAAAAGATTTGCTGCGGTGACAGAAGTTGATTTTGGTGCTTAATTTGACACAACTCACCAGAAATATATTTACCCGTATGAAAATTTACGTAAGCCCCGGACCTTAAAAATCGGGCCAAAATTTTTTTTTTTAAAAATCCCCAAATTCTGCTTAAAACTTTTGGTACAACTTAAAATAGATTTGCTGTGGTGACAGAAGTTGATTTTGGTGCTTAATTTCGACACCATTCACCAGAAATTTATTTACCCATATGAAAATTTACGTAAGCCCCGGACCTTAAAAATTGGCCCAAATTTTTTTTTTCAAAAATCCCCAAATTCTGCTTAAAACTTTTGGTACAACTTAAAAAAGATTTGCTGCGGTGACAGAAGTTGATTTTGGTGCTTAATTTTGACAAAACTCACCAGAAATACATTTACCCGTATGAAAATTTACGTAAGCCCCGGACCTTAAAAATCGGGCCAAAATTTTTTATTTCAAAAATCCCCAAATTCTGCTTAAAACTTTTGGTACAACTTAAAAAAGATTTGCTGCGGTGACAGAAGTTGATTTTGGTGCTTAATTTTGACAAAACTCACCAGAAATATATTTACCCGTATGAAAATTGACGTAAGCCCCGGACCTTAAAAATCGGCCAAATTTTTTTTTTTTCAAAAATCCCCAAATTCTGCTTAAAACTTTTGGTACAACTTAAAAAAGATTTGCTGCGGTGACAGAAGTTGATTTTGGTGCTTAATTTTGACACAACTCACCAAAAATACATTTACCCGTATGAAAATTTACGTAAGCCCCGGACCTTAAAAATCGGGCCAAAATTTTTTTTATCAAAAATGCCCAAATTCTACTTAAAACTTTTGATACAACTTAAAAAAGATTTGCTGTGGTGACAGAAGTTGATTTTGGTGCTTAATTTGACACAACTCACCAGAAATATATTTACCCATATGAAAATTTACGTAAGCCCCGGACCTTAAAAATCAGCACAAATTTTTTTTTTTCAACAATCCCAAAATTCTGCTTAAAACTTTTGGTACAACTTAAAAAAGATTTCCTGCGGTGACAGAAGTTGATTTTGGTGCTTAATTTTGACACAACTCACCAGAAATACATTTACCCGTATGAAAATTTACGTAAGCCCCGGACCTTAAAAATCGGGCCAAAATTTTTTTTTTCAAAAATCCCCAAATTCTGCTTAAAACTTTTGGTACAACTTAAAAAAGATTTGCTGTGGTGACAGAAGTTGATTTTGGTGCTTAATTTTGACACAACTCACCAGAAATATATTTACCCGTATGAAAATTTACGTAAGCCCCGGACCTTAAAAATCGGGCCAAAATTTTTTTTTTCAAAAATTCCCAAATTCTGCTTAAAACTTTTGGTACAACTTAAAAAAGATTTGCTGCGGTGACAGAAGTTGATTTTGGTGCTTAATTTTGACAAAACTCACCAGAAATACATTTACCAATATGAAAATTTACGTAAGCCCCGGACCTTAAAAATCGGGCCAAAATTTTTTATTTCAAAAATCCCCAAATTCTGCTTAAAACTTTTGGTACAACTTAAAAAAGATTTGCTGCGGTGACAGAAGTTGATTTTGGTGCTTAATTTTGACACAACTCACCAGAAATATATTTACCCGTATGAAAATTTACGTAAGCCCCGGACCTTAAAAATCTGCCAAAATTTTTTTTTTTCAAAATTCCCCAAATTCTGCTTAAAAGTTTTGGTACAACTTAAAAAAGATTTGCTGTGGTGACAGAAGTTGATTTTGGTGCTTAATTTTGACACAACTCACCAGAAATACATTTACCCGTATGAAAATTTACGTAAGCCACGGACCTTAAAAATCGGCCCCAATTTTTTTTTTTTCAAAAATCCCCAAATTCTGCTTAAAACTTTTGGTACAACTTAAAAAAGATTTCCTGCTGTGACAGAAGTTGATTTTGGTTCTTAATTTTGACACAACTCACCAGAAATACATTTACTCGTATGAAAATTTGCGTAAGCCCCGGACCTTAAAAATCGGGCAAAATTTTTTTTTTCAAATATCCCCAAATTCTGCTTAAAACTTTTGGTACAACTTAAAAAAGATTTGCTGCGGTGACAGAAGTTGATTTTGGTGCTTAATTTTGACAAAACTCACCAGAAATACATTTACCCATATGAAAATTTACGTAAGCCCCGGACCTTAAAAATCGGTTAAAATTTTTTTTTTTCAAAAATCCTCAAATTCTGCTTAAAACTTTTGGTACAACTTAAAAAAGATTTGCTGCGGTGACAGAAGTTGATTTTGGTGCTTAATTTTGACACAACTCACCAGAAATATATTTACCTGTATGAAAATTTACGTAAGCCCCGGACCTTAAAAATCGGCCCAAATTTTTTTTTTTCAAAATTCCCCAAATTCTGCTTAAAACTTTTGGTACAACTTAAAAATGATTTGCTGCGGTGACAGAAGTTGATTTTGGTACTTAATTTTGACACAACTCACCAGAAATATATTTACCCGTATGAAAATTTACGTAAGCCCCGGACCTTAAAAATTGGCCAAATTTTTTTTTTTTCAAAAATTCCCAAATTCTGCTTAAAACTATTGTTACAACTTAAAAAAGATTTGCTGCGGTGACAGAAGTTGATTTTGGTGCTTAATTTTGACACAACTCACCAGAAATATATTTACCCATATGAAAAATTACGTAACCCCCGGACCTTAAAAATCGGCCAAAATTTTTTTTTTTCAAAATTCCCTAAATTCTGCTTAAAACTTTTGGTACATCTTAAAAAAGATTTGCTGAGGTGACAGAAGTTGATTTTGGTGCTTAATTTTGACACAACTCACCAGAAATATATTTACCCGTATGAAAATTTACGTAAGCCCCGGACCTTAAAAATCGACCCCAATTTTTTTTTTCAAAAATCCCCAAATTCTGCTTAAAACTTTTGGTACAACTTAAAAAATACTTGCTGCGGTGACAGAAGTTGATTTTGGTGCTTAATTTTGACACAACTCACCAGAAATACATTTACCCGTATGAAAATTTACGTAAGCCCCGGACCTTAAAAATCGGCCCAAATTATTTTTTTTCAAAAATCCCCAAATTCTGCTTAAAACTTTTGGTACAACTTAAAAAAGATTTGCTGCGGTGACTGAAGTTGATTTTGGTGCTTAATTTTGACACAACTCACCAGAAATACATTTACCCGTATGAAAATTTACGTAAGCCCTGAACCTTAAAAATCGGCCCCAATTTTTTTTTTCAAAAATCCCCAAATTCTGCTTAAAACTTTTGGTACAACTTAAAAAAGATTTGCTGCGGTGACAGAAGTTGATTTTGGTGCTTAATTTTGACAAAACTCACCAGAAATACATTTACCCATATGAAAATTTACGTAAGCCCCGGACCTTAAAAATCGGTTAAAATTTTTTTTTTTCAAAAATCCTCAAATTCTGCTTAAAACTTTTGGTACAACTTAAAAAAGATTTGCTGCGGTGACAGAAGTTGATTTTGGTGCTTAATTTTGACACAACTCACCAGAAATATATTTACCCGTATGAAAATTTACGTAAGCCCCGGACCTTAAAAATCGGCCCAAATTTTTTTTTTTCAAAATTCCCCAAATTCTGCTTAAAACTTTTGGTACAACTTAAAAATGATTTGCTGCGGTGACAGAAGTTGATTTTGGTGCTTAATTTTGACACAACTCACCAGAAATATATTTACCCGTATGAAAAATTACGTAAGCCCCGGACCTTAAAAATCTGCCAAAATTTTTTTTTTTCAAAATTCCCCAAATTCTGCTTAAAAGTTTTGGTACAACTTAAAAAAGATTTGCTGCGGTGACAGAAGTTGATTTTGGTGCTTAATTTTGACACAACTCACCAGAAATACATTTACCCGTATGAAAATTTACGTAAGCCACGGACCTTAAAAATCGGCCCCAATTTTTTTTTTTTCAAAAATCCCCAAATTCTGCTTAAAACTTTTGGTACAACTTAAAAAAGATTTCCTGCGGTGACAGAAGTTGATTTTGGTGCTTAATTTTGACAAAACTCACCAGAAATACATTTACCCGTATGAAAATTTACGTAAGCCCCGGACCTTAAAAATCGGGCCAAAATTTTTTATTTCAAAAATCCCCAAATTCTGCTTAAAACTTTTGGTACAACTTAAAAAAGATTTGCTGCGGTGACAGAAGTTGATTTTGGTGCTTAATTTTGACAAAACTCACCAGAAATATATTTACCCGTATGAAAATTGACGTAAGCCCCGGACCTTAAAAATCGGCCAAATTTTTTTTTTTTCAAAAATCCCCAAATTCTGCTTAAAACTTTTGGTACAACTTAAAAAAGATTTGCTGCGGTGACAGAAGTTGATTTTGGTGCTTAATTTTGACACAACTCACCAAAAATACATTTACCCGTATGAAAATTTACGTAAGCCCCGGACCTTAAAAATCGGGCCAAAATTTTTTTTATCAAAAATGCCCAAATTCTACTTAAAACTTTTGATACAACTTAAAAAAGATTTGCTGTGGTGACAGAAGTTGATTTTGGTGCTTAATTTGACACAACTCACCAGAAATATATTTACCCATATGAAAATTTACGTAAGCCCCGGACCTTAAAAATCAGCACAAATTTTTTTTTTTCAACAATCCCAAAATTCTGCTTAAAACTTTTGGTACAACTTAAAAAAGATTTCCTGCGGTGACAGAAGTTGATTTTGGTGCTTAATTTTGACACAACTCACCAGAAATACATTTACCCGTATGAAAATTTACGTAAGCCCCGGACCTTAAAAATCGGGCCAAAATTTTTTTTTTAAAAAATCCCCAAATTCTGCTTAAAACTTTTGGTACAACTTAAAAAAGATTTGCTGTGGTGACAGAAGTTGATTTTGGTGCTTAATTTTGACACAACTCACCAGAAATATATTTACCCGTATGAAAATTTACGTAAGCCCCGGACCTTAAAAATCGGGCCAAAATTTTTTTTTTCAAAAATTCCCAAATTCTGCTTAAAACTTTTGGTACAACTTAAAAAAGATTTGCTGCGGTGACAGAAGTTGATTTTGGTGCTTAATTTTGACAAAACTCACCAGAAATACATTTACCAATATGAAAATTTACGTAAGCCCCGGACCTTAAAAATCGGGCCAAAATTTTTTATTTCAAAAATCCCCAAATTCTGCTTAAAACTTTTGGTACAACTTAAAAAAGATTTGCTGCGGTGACAGAAGTTGATTTTGGTGCTTAATTTTGACACAACTCACCAGAAATATATTTACCCGTATGAAAATTTACGTAAGCCCCGGACCTTAAAAATCTGCCAAAATTTTTTTTTTTCAAAATTCCCCAAATTCTGCTTAAAAGTTTTGGTACAACTTAAAAAAGATTTGCTGTGGTGACAGAAGTTGATTTTGGTGCTTAATTTTGACACAACTCACCAGAAATACATTTACCCGTATGAAAATTTACGTAAGCCACGGACCTTAAAAATCGGCCCCAATTTTTTTTTTTTCAAAAATCCCCAAATTCTGCTTAAAACTTTTGGTACAACTTAAAAAAGATTTCCTGCTGTGACAGAAGTTGATTTTGGTTCTTAATTTTGACACAACTCACCAGAAATACATTTACTCGTATGAAAATTTGCGTAAGCCCCGGACCTTAAAAATCGGGCAAAATTTTTTTTTTCAAATATCCCCAAATTCTGCTTAAAACTTTTGGTACAACTTAAAAAAGATTTGCTGCGGTGACAGAAGTTGATTTTGGTGCTTAATTTTGACAAAACTCACCAGAAATACATTTACCCATATGAAAATTTACGTAAGCCCCGGACCTTAAAAATCGGTTAAAATTTTTTTTTTTCAAAAATCCTCAAATTCTGCTTAAAACTTTTGGTACAACTTAAAAAAGATTTGCTGCGGTGACAGAAGTTGATTTTGGTGCTTAATTTTGACACAACTCACCAGAAATATATTTACCTGTATGAAAATTTACGTAAGCCCCGGACCTTAAAAATCGGCCCAAATTTTTTTTTTTCAAAATTCCCCAAATTCTGCTTAAAACTTTTGGTACAACTTAAAAATGATTTGCTGCGGTGACAGAAGTTGATTTTGGTACTTAATTTTGACACAACTCACCAGAAATATATTTACCCGTATGAAAATTTACGTAAGCCCCGGACCTTAAAAATTGGCTAAATTTTTTTTTTTTCAAAAATTCCCAAATTCTGCTTAAAACTATTGTTACAACTTAAAAAAGATTTGCTGCGGTGACAGAAGTTGATTTTGGTGCTTAATTTTGACACAACTCACCAGAAATATATTTACCCATATGAAAAATTACGTAACCCCCGGACCTTAAAAATCGGCCAAAATTTTTTTTTTTCAAAATTCCCTAAATTCTGCTTAAAACTTTTGGTACATCTTAAAAAAGATTTGCTGAGGTGACAGAAGTTGATTTTGGTGCTTAATTTTGACACAACTCACCAGAAATATATTTACCCGTATGAAAATTTACGTAAGCCCCGGACCTTAAAAATCGACCCCAATTTTTTTTTTCAAAAATCCCCAAATTCTGCTTAAAACTTTTGGTACAACTTAAAAAATACTTGCTGCGGTGACAGAAGTTGATTTTGGTGCTTAATTTTGACACAACTCACCAGAAATACATTTACCCGTATGAAAATTTACGTAAGCCCCGGACCTTAAAAATCGGCCCAAATTATTTTTTTTCAAAAATCCCCAAATTCTGCTTAAAACTTTTGGTACAACTTAAAAAAGATTTGCTGCGGTGACTGAAGTTGATTTTGGTGCTTAATTTTGACACAACTCACCAGAAATACATTTACCCGTATGAAAATTTACGTAAGCCCTGAACCTTAAAAATCGGCCCCAATTTTTTTTTTCAAAAATCCCCAAATTCTGCTTAAAACTTTTGGTACAACTTAAAAAAGATTTGCTGCGGTGACAGAAGTTGATTTTGGTGCTTAATTTTGACAAAACTCACCAGAAATACATTTACCCATATGAAAATTTACGTAAGCCCCGGACCTTAAAAATCGGTTAAAATTTTTTTTTTTCAAAAATCCTCAAATTCTGCTTAAAACTTTTGGTACAACTTAAAAAAGATTTGCTGCGGTGACAGAAGTTGATTTTGGTGCTTAATTTTGACACAACTCACCAGAAATATATTTACCCGTATGAAAATTTACGTAAGCCCCGGACCTTAAAAATCGGCCCAAATTTTTTTTTTTCAAAATTCCCCAAATTCTGCTTAAAACTTTTGGTACAACTTAAAAATGATTTGCTGCGGTGACAGAAGTTGATTTTGGTGCTTAATTTTGACACAACTCACCAGAAATATATTTACCCGTATGAAAAATTACGTAAGCCCCGGACCTTAAAAATCTGCCAAAATTTTTTTTTTTCAAAATTCCCCAAATTCTGCTTAAAAGTTTTGGTACAACTTAAAAAAGATTTGCTGCGGTGACAGAAGTTGATTTTGGTGCTTAATTTTGACACAACTCACCAGAAATACATTTACCCGTATGAAAATTTACGTAAGCCACGGACCTTAAAAATCGGCCCCAATTTTTTTTTTTTCAAAAATCCCCAAATTCTGCTTAAAACTTTTGGTACAACTTAAAAAAGATTTCCTGCTGTGACAGAAGTTGATTTTGGTTCTTAATTTTGACACAACTCACCAGAAATACATTTACTCGTATGAAAATTTGCGTAAGCCCCGGACCTTAAAAATCAGGCAAAAATTTTTTTTTCAAATATCCCCAAATTCTGCTTAAAACTTTTGGTACAACTTAAAAAAGATTTGCTGCGGTGACAGAAGTTGATTTTGGTGCTTAATTTTGACAAAACTCACCAGAAATACATTTACCCATATGAAAATTTACGTAAGCCCCGGACCTTAAAAATTGGGCCCAAATTTTTTTTTCAAAAATCCCCAAATTCTGCTTAAAACTTTTGGTACAACTTAAAAAAGATTTGCTGCGGTGACAGAAGTTGATTTTGGTGCTTAATTTGACACAACTCACCAGAAATATATTTACCCGTATGAAAATTTACGTAAGCCCCGGACCTTAAAAATCGGGCCAAAATTTTTTTTTTTAAAAATCCCCAAATTCTGCTTAAAACTTTTGGTACAACTTAAAATAGATTTGCTGTGGTGACAGAAGTTGATTTTGGTGCTTAATTTCGACACCATTCACCAGAAATTTATTTACCCATATGAAAATTTACGTAAGCCCCGGACCTTAAAAATTGGCCCAAATTTTTTTTTTCAAAAATCCCCAAATTCTGCTTAAAACTTTTGGTACAACTTAAAAAAGATTTGCTGCGGTGACAGAAGTTGATTTTGGTGCTTAATTTTGACAAAACTCACCAGAAATACATTTACCCGTATGAAAATTTACGTAAGCCCCGGACCTTAAAAATCGGGCCAAAATTTTTTATTTCAAAAATCCCCAAATTCTGCTTAAAACTTTTGGTACAACTTAAAAAAGATTTGCTGCGGTGACAGAAGTTGATTTTGGTGCTTAATTTTGACAAAACTCACCAGAAATATATTTACCCGTATGAAAATTGACGTAAGCCCCGGACCTTAAAAATCGGCCAAATTTTTTTTTTTTCAAAAATCCCCAAATTCTGCTTAAAACTTTTGGTACAACTTAAAAAAGATTTGCTGCGGTGACAGAAGTTGATTTTGGTGCTTAATTTTGACACAACTCACCAAAAATACATTTACCCGTATGAAAATTTACGTAAGCCCCAGACCTTAAAAATCGGGCCAAAATTTTTTTTATCAAAAATGCCCAAATTCTACTTAAAACTTTTGGTACAACTTAAAAAAGATTTGCTGTGGTGACAGAAGTTGATTTTGGTGCTTAATTTGACACAACTCACCAGAAATATATTTACCCATATGAAAATTTACGTAAGCCCCGGAC
>JAUIMM010002555.1:0-87064 GCA_031769625.1 Taudactylus pleione
TTTTTGAAGAAAAAATTTTTTGCCCGATTTTTAAGGTCCGGGGCTTACAGAAATTTTCATACGGGTAAATATATTTCCGGAGAGTTCTGTGTCAAAATTAAGCACCAAAATCAACTTCTGTCACTGCAGCAAATCTTTTTTAAGGTTTACTGAAAGTTTTAAGCAGAATTTGGGGATTTTTGAAGAAAAAAATTTTTGACCGATTTTTAAGGTCCGGGGCTTACAGAAATTTTCATACGGGTAAATATATTTCCGGAGAGATCTGTGTCAAAATTAAGCACCAAAATCAACTTCTGTCACCTCAGCAAATCTTTTTTAAGGTTTACTGAAAGTTTTAAGCAGAATTTGGGGATTTTTGAAGAAAAAAATTTTTGCCCGATTTTTAAGGTCCGGGGCTTACAGAATTTTTCATACGGGTAAATATATTTCCGGAGAGTTCTGTGTCAATATTAAGCACCAAAATCAACTTCTGTCACCGCAGCAAATCTTTTTTAAGGTTTACTGAAAGTTTTAAGCAAAATTTGGGGATTTTTAAAGAAAAAAATTTTGCCCAATTTTTAAGGTCCGGGGCTTACAGAATTTTTCATACGGGTAAATATATTTCCGGAGAGTTCTGTGTCAAAATTAAGCACCAAAATCAACTTCTGTCACCGCAGCAAATATTTTTTAAGGTTTACTGAAAGTTTTAAGCAGAATTTGGGGATTTTTGAAGAAAAAAATTTTTGGCCGATTTTTAAGGTCCGGGGCTTACAGAATTTTTCATACGGGTAAATATATTTCCGGAGAGTTCTGTGTCAAAATTAAGCACCAAAATCAACTTCTGTCACCGCAGCAAATCTTTTTTAAGGTTTACTGAAAGTTTTAAGCAGAATTTGGGGATTTTTGAAGAAAAAAATTTTTGCCCAATTTATAAGGTCCGGGGCTTACAGAATTTTTCATACGGGTAAATATATTTCCGGAGAGTTCTGTGTCAAAATTAAGCACCAAAATCAACTTCTGTCACCGCAGCAAATCTTTTTTAAGGTTTACTGAAAGTTTTAAGCAGAATTTGGGGATTTTTGAAGAAAAAATTTTTTGCCCGATTTTTGAGGTCTGGGGCTTACAGAAATTTTCATACGGGTAAATATATTTCCGGAGAGTTCTGTGTCAATATTAAGCACCAAAATCAACTTCTGTCACTGCAGCAAATCTTTTTTAAGGTTTACTGAAAGTTTTAAGCAGAATTTGGGGATTTTTGAAGAAAAAATATTTTGGCCAATTTTTAAGTTCCGGGGCTTACAGACATTTTCATATGGGTAAATATATTTCCAGAGAGTTCTGTGTCAAAATTAAGCACCAAAATCAACTTCTGTCACCGCAGCAAATATTTTTTAAGGTTTACTGAAAGTTTTAAGCAAAATTTGGGGATTTTTGAAGAAAAAAATTTTGCCCAATTTTTAAGGTCCGGGGCTTACAGAAATTTTCATACGGGTAAATATATTTCCGGAGAGTTCTGTGTCAAAATTAAGCACCAAAATCAACTTCTGTCACCGCAGCAAATCTTTTTTAAGGTTTACTGAAAGTTTTAAGCAGAATTTGGGGATTTTTGAAGAAAAAAGTTTTTGGCCGATTTTTAAGGTCTAGGGCTTACACAATATTTCATACGTGTAAATATAATTCCGGAGAGTTCTGTGTCAATATTAAGCACCAAAATCAACTTCTGTCACCGCAGCAAATCTTTTTTAAGGTTTACTGAAAGTTTTAAGCAGAATTTGGGGATTTTTCAATAAAAAAATTTTTGCCCGATTTTTAAGGTCCGGGGCTTACAGAATTTTTCATACGGTTAAATATATTTCCGGAGAGTTCTGTGTCAAAATTAAGCACCAAAATCAACTTCTGTCACCGCAGCAAATCTTTTTTAAGGTTTACTGAAAGTTTTAAGCAAAATTTGGGGATTTTTGAAGAAAAAAATTTTTGCCCGATTTTTAAGGTCCGGGGCTTACAGAATTTTTCATACGGGTAAATATATTTCCGGAGAGTTCTGTGTCAAAATTAAGCACCAAAATCAACTTCTGTCACCGCAGCAAATCTTTTTTAAGGTTTACTGAAAGTTTTAAGCAAAATTTGGGGATTTTTGAAGAAAAAATTGTTTGGCCAATTTTTAAGGTCCGGGGCTTACAGAAATTTTCATACGGGTAAATATATTTCCGGAGAGTTCTGTGTCAAAATTAAGCACCAAAATCAACTTCTGTCACCGCAGCAAATCTTTTTTAAGGTTTACTGAAAGTTTTAAGCAGAATTTTGGGATTTTCGAAGAAAAAAATTTTTGCCCGATTTTTAAGGTCCGGGGCTTACAGAATTTTTCATACGGGTAAATATATTTCCGGAGAGATCTGTGTCAAAATTAAGCACCAAAATCAACTTCTGTCACCGCAGCAAATCTTTTTTAAGGTTTACTGAAAGTTTTAAGCAGAATTTGGGGATTTTTGAAGAAAAAAATTTTTGCCCGATTTTTAAGGTCCGGGGCTTACAGAATTTTTCAAACGGTTAAATATATTTCCGGAGAGTTCTGTGTCAAAATTAAGCACCAAAATCAACTTCTGTCACCGCAGCAAATCTTTTTTAAGGTTTACTGAAAGTTTTAAGCAAAATTTTGGGATTTTCGAAGAAAAAAGTTTTTGGCCGATTTTTAAGGTCTGGGGCTTACACAATATTTCATACGGGTAAATATAATTCCAGAGAGTTCTGTGTCAATATTAAGCACCAAAATCAACTTCTGTCACCGCAGCAAATCTTTTTTAAGGTTTACTGAAAGT
The DNA here is from genome assembly GCA_031769625.1 of Taudactylus pleione. Taxonomy (NCBI): domain Eukaryota; kingdom Metazoa; phylum Chordata; class Amphibia; order Anura; family Myobatrachidae; genus Taudactylus; species Taudactylus pleione. The sequence goes on from JAUIMM010002555.1 coordinate 2,796, forward strand.
TTTAAGCAGAATTTGGGGATTTTTGAATAAAAAAATTTTTGCCCGATTTTTAAGGTCCGGGGCTTACAGAATTTTTCATACGGGTAAATATATTTCCGGAGAGTTCTGTGTCAAAATTAAGCACCAAAATCAACTTCTGTCACCGCAGCAAATCTTTTTTAAGGTTTACTGAAAGTTTTAAGCAGAATTTTGGGATTTTCGAAGAAAAAAATTTTTGCCCGATTTTTAAGGTCCGGGGCTTACAGAATTTTTCATACGGGTAAATATATTTCCGGAGAGATCTGTGTCAAAATTAAGCACCAAAATCAACTTCTGTCACCGCAGCAAATCTTTTTTAAGGTTTACTGAAAGTTTTAAGCAGAATTTTGGGATTTTTGAAGAAAAAAGTTTTTGGCCGATTTTTAAGGTCTGGGGCTTACACAATATTTCATACGGGTAAATATAATTCCGGAGAGTTCTGTGTCAATATTAAGCACCAAAATCAACTTCTGTCACCGCAGCAAATCTTTTTTATGGTTTACTGAAAGTTTTAAGCAGATTTTGGGGATTTTTGAAGAAAAAATTTTTTGCCCGATTTTTAAGGTCCGGGGCTTACAGAAATTTTCATACGGGTAAATATATTTCCGGAGAGTTCTGTGTCAAAATTAAGCACCAAAATCAACTTCTGTCACCGCAGCAAATCTTTTTTAAGGTTTACTGAAAGTTTTAAGCAGAATTTGGGGATTTTTGAAGAAAAAAATTTTTGCCCAATTTTTAAGGTCCGGGGCTTACAGAATTTTTCATACGGGTAAATATATTTCCGGAGAGTTCTGTGTCAAAATTAAGCACCAAAATCAACTTCTGTCACCGCAGCAAATCTTTTTTATGGTTTACTGAAAGTTTTAAGCAGAATTTGGGGATTTTTGAAGAAAAAATTTTTTGCCCGATTTTTAAGGTCCGGGGCTTACAGAAATTTTCATATGGGTAAATATATTTCCGGAGAGTTCTGTGTCAAAATTAAGCACCAAAATCAACTTCTGTCACCTCAGCAAATCTTTTTTAAGGTTTACTGAAAGTTTTAAGCAGAATTTGGGGATTTTTGAAGAAAAAAATTTTTGCCCGATTTTTAAGGTCCGGGGCTTACAGAATTTTTCATACGGGTAAATATATTTCCGGAGAGTTCTGTGTCAATATTAAGCACCAAAATCAACTTCTGTCACCGCAGCAAATCTTTTTTAAGGTTTACTGAAAGTTTTAAGCAAAATTTGGGGATTTTTGAAGAAAAAAATTTTGCCCAATTTTTAAGGTCCGGGGCTTACAGAATTTTTCATACGGGTAAATATATTTCCGGAGAGTTCTGTGTCAAAATTAAGCACCAAAATCAACTTCTGTCACCGCAGCAAATATTTTTTAAGGTTTACTGAAAGTTTTAAGCAGAATTTGGTGATTTTTGAAGAAAAAAATTTTTGGCCGATTTTTAAGGTCCGGGGCTTACAGAATTTTTCATACAGGTAAATATATTTCCGGAGAGTTCTGTGTCAAAATTAAGCACCAAAATCAACTTCTGTCACCGCAGCAAATCTTTTTTAAGGTTTACTGAAAGTTTTAAGCAGAATTTGGGGATTTTTGAAGAAAAAAATTTTTGCCCAATTTATAAGGTCCGGGGCTTACAGAATTTTTCATACGGGTAAATATATTTCCGGAGAGTTCTGTGTCAATTTTAAGCACCAAAATCAACTTCTGTCACCGCAGCAAATCTTTTTAAAGGTTTACTGAAAGTTTTAAGCAAAATTTGGGGATTTTTGAAGAAAAAAATTTTGCCCAATTTTTAAGGTCCGGGGCTTACAGAATTTTTCATACGGGTAAATATATTTCCGGAGAGTTCTGTGTCAAAATTAAGCACCAAAATCAACTTCTGTCACCGCAGCAAATCTTTTTTAAGGTTTACTGAAAGTTTTAAGCAGAATTTGGGGATTTTTGAAGAAAAAATTTTTTGCCCGATTTTTAAGGTCTGGGGCTTACAGAAATTTTCATACGGGTAAATATATTTCCGGAGAGTTCTGTGTCAATATTAAGCACCAAAATCAACTTCTGTCACTGCAGCAAATCTTTTTTAAGGTTTACTGAAAGTTTTAAGCAGAATTTGGGGATTTTTGAAGAAAAAATATTTTGGCCAATTTTTAAGTTCCGGGGCTTACAGACATTTTCATATGGGTAAATATATTTCCAGAGAGTTCTGTGTCAAAATTAAGCACCAAAATCAACTTCTGTCACCGCAGCAAATATTTTTTAAGGTTTACTGAAAGTTTTAAGCAAAATTTGGGGATTTTTGAAGAAAAAAATTTTGCCCAATTTTTAAGGTCCGGGGCTTACAGAAATTTTCATACGGGTAAATATATTTCCGGAGAGTTCTGTGTCAAAATTAAGCACCAAAATCAACTTCTGTCACCGCAGCAAATCTTTTTTAAGGTTTACTGAAAGTTTTAAGCAGAATTTGGGGATTTTTGAAGAAAAAAGTTTTTGGCCGATTTTTAAGGTCTGGGGCTTACACAATATTTCATACGTGTAAATATAATTCTGGAGAGTTCTGTGTCAATATTAAGCACCAAAATCAACTTCTGTCACCGCAGCAAATCTTTTTTAAGGTTTACTGAAAGTTTTAAGCAGAATTTGGGGATTTTTCAATAAAAAAATTTTTGCCCGATTTTTAAGGTCCGGGGCTTACAGAATTTTTCATACGGTTAAATATATTTCCGGAGAGTTCTGTGTCAAAATTAAGCACCAAAATCAACTTCTGTCACCGCAACAAATCTTTTTTAAGGTTTACTGAAAGTTTTAAGCAAAATTTGGGGATTTTTGAAGAAAAAAATTTTTGCCCGATTTTTAAGGTCCGGGGCTTACAGAATTTTTCATACGGGTAAATATATTTCCGGAGAGTTCTGTGTCAAAATTAAGCACCAAAATCAACTTCTGTCACCGCAGCAAATCTTTTTTAAGGTTTACTGAAAGTTTTAAGCAAAATTTGGGGATTTTTGAAGAAAAAATTGTTTGGCCAATTTTTAAGGTCCGGGGCTTACAGAATTTTTCATACGGGTAAATATATTTCCGGAGAGTTCTGTGTCAAAATTAAGCACCAAAATCAACTTCTGTCACCGCAGCAAATCTTTTTTAAGGTTTACTGAAAGTTTTAAGCAGAATTTTGGGATTTTCGAAGAAAAAAATTTTTGCCCGATTTTTAAGGTCCGGGGCTTACAGAATTTTTCATACGGGTAAATATATTTCCGGAGAGATCTGTGTCAAAATTAAGCACCAAAATCAACTTCTGTCACCGCAGCAAATCTTTTTTAAGGTTTACTGAAAGTTTTAAGCAGAATTTGGGGATTTTTGAAGAAAAAAATTTTTGCCCGATTTTTAAGGTCCGGGGCTTACAGAATTTTTCAAACGGTTAAATATATTTCCGGAGAGTTCTGTGTCAAAATTAAGCACCAAAATCAACTTCTGTCACCGCAGCAAATCTTTTTTAAGGTTTACTGAAAGTTTTAAGCAAAATTTTGGGATTTTCGAAGAAAAAAGTTTTTGGCCGATTTTTAAGGTCTGGGGCTTACACAATATTTCATACGGGTAAATATAATTCCAGAGAGTTCTGTGTCAATATTAAGCACCAAAATCAACTTCTGTCACCGCAGCAAATCTTTTTTAAGGTTTACTGAAAGTTTTAAGCAGAATTTGGGGATTTTTGAATAAAAAAATTTTTGCCCGATTTTTAAGGTCCGGGGCTTACAGAATTTTTCATACGGGTAAATATATTTCCGGAGAGTTCTGTGTCAAAATTAAGCACCAAAATCAACTTCTGTCACCGCAGCAAATCTTTTTTAAGGTTTACTGAAAGTTTTAAGCAGAATTTTGGGATTTTCGAAGAAAAAAATTTTTGCCCGATTTTTAAGGTCCGGGGCTTACAGAATTTTTCATACGGGTAAATATATTTCCGGAGAGATCTGTGTCAAAATTAAGCACCAAAATCAACTTCTGTCACCGCAGCAAATCTTTTTTAAGGTTTACTGAAAGTTTTAAGCAGAATTTTGGGATTTTTGAAGAAAAAAGTTTTTGGCCGATTTTTAAGGTCTGGGGCTTACACAATATTTCATACGGGTAAATATAATTCCGGAGAGTTCTGTGTCAATATTAAGCACCAAAATCAACTTCTGTCACCGCAGCAAATCTTTTTTAAGGTTTACTGAAAGTTTTAAGCAGAATTTGGGGATTTTTGAATAAAAAAATTTTTGCCCGATTTTTAATTTCCGGGGCTTACAGAATTTTTCATACGGTTAAATATATTTCCGGAGAGTTCTGTGTCAAAATTAAGCACCAAAATCAACTTCTGTCACCGCAGCAAATATTTTTTATGGTTTACTGAAAGTTTTAAGCAGATTTTGGGGATTTTTGAAGAAAAAATTTTTTGCCCGATTTTTAAGGTCCGGGGCTTACAGAAATTTTCATACGGGTAAATATATTTCCGGAGAGTTCTGTGTCAAAATTAAGCACCAAAATCAACTTCTGTCACCGCAGCAAATCTTTTTTAAGGTTTACTGAAAGTTTTAAGCAGAATTTGGGGATTTTTGAAGAAAAAAATTTTTGCCCAATTTTTAAGGTCCGGGGCTTACAGAATTTTTCATACGGGTAAATATATTTCCGGAGAGTTCTGTGTCAAAATTAAGCACCAAAATCAACTTCTGTCACCGCAGCAAATCTTTTTTATGGTTTACTGAAAGTTTTAAGCAGAATTTGGGGATTTTTGAAGAAAAAATTTTTTGCCCGATTTTTAAGGTCCGGGGCTTACAGAAATTTTCATATGGGTAAATATATTTCCGGAGAGTTCTGTGTCAAAATTAAGCACCAAAATCAACTTCTGTCACCTCAGCAAATCTTTTTTAAGGTTTACTGAAAGTTTTAAGCAGAATTTGGGGATTTTTGAAGAAAAAAGTTTTTGGCCGATTTTTAAGGTCTGGGGCTTACACAATATTTCATACGGGTAAATATAATTCCGGAGAGTTCTGTGTCAATATTAAGCACCAAAATCAACTTCTGTCACCGCAGCAAATCTTTTTTAAGGTTTACTGAAAGTTTTAAGCAGAATTTGGGGATTTTTGAATAAAAAAATTTTTGCCCGATTTTTAAGGTCCGGGGCTTACAGAATTTTTCATACGGTTAACTATATTTCCGGAGAGTTCTGTGTCAAAATTAAGCACCAAAATCAACTTCTGTCACCGCAGCAAATCTTTTTTAAGGTTTACTGAAAGTTTTAAGCAAAATTTGGGGATTTTTGAAGAAAAAAATTTTTGCCCGATTTTTAAGGTCCGGGGCTTACAGAATTTTTCATACGGGTAAATATATTTCCGGAGAGTTCTGTGTCAAAATTAAGCACCAAAATCAACTTCTGTCACCGCAGCAAATCTTTTTTAAGGTTTACTGAAAGTTTTAAGCAGAATTTGGGGATTTTTGAAGAAAAAAATTTTTGCCCGATTTTTAAGGTCCGGGGCTTACAGAAATTTTCATACGGGTAAATATATTTCCGGAGAGTTCTGTGTCAAAATTAAGCACCAAAATCAACTTCTGTCACCGCAGCAAATCTTTTTTAAGGTTTACTGAAAGTTTTAAGCAGAATTTGGGGATTTTTGAAGAAAAAAATTTTTTTGCCCAATTTTTAAGGTCCGGGGCTTACAGAATTTTTCATACGGGTAAATATATTTCCGGAGAGTTCTGTGTCAAAATTAAGCACCAAATCAACTTCTGTCACCTCAGCAAATCTTTTTTAAGGTTTACTGAAAGTTTTAAGCAGAATTTGGGATTTTTGAAGAAAAAAGTTTTTGGCCGATTTTTAAGGTCTGGGGCTTACACAATATTTCATACGGGTAAATATAATTCCGGAGAGTTCTGTGTCAATATTAAGCACCAAAATCAACTTCTGTCACCGCAGCAAATCTTTTTTAAGGTTTACTGAAAGTTTTAAGCAGAATTTGGGGATTTTTGAATAAAAAAAATTTTTGCCCGATTTTTAAGGTCCGGGGCTTACAGAATTTTTCATACGGTTAAATATATTTCCGGAGAGTTCTGTGTCAAAATTAAGCACCAAAATCAACTTCTGTCACCGCAGCAAATCTTTTTTATGGTTTACTGAAAGTTTTAAGCAGATTTTGGGGATTTTTGAAGAAAAAATTTTTTGCCCGATTTTTAAGGTCGGGGCTTACAGAAATTTTCATACGGGTAAATATATTTCCGGAGAGTTCTGTGTCAAAATTAAGCACCAAAATCAACTTCTGTCACCTCAGCAAATCTTTTTTAAGGTTTACTGAAAGTTTTAAGCAGAATTTGGGGATTTTTGAAGAAAAAAATTTTTGCCCAATTTTTAAGGTCCGGGGCTTACAGAATTTTTCATACGGGTAAATATATTTCCGGAGAGTTCTGTGTCAAAATTAAGCACCAAAATCAACTTCTGTCACCGCAGCAAATCTTTTTTATGGTTTACTGAAAGTTTTAAGCAGAATTTGGGGATTTTTGAAGAAAAAATTTTTTGCCCGATTTTTAAGGTCCGGGGCTTACAGAAATTTTCATATGGGTAAATATATTTCCGGAGAGTTCTGTGTCAAAATTAAGCACCAAAATCAACTTCTGTCACCTCAGCAAATCTTTTTTAAGGTTTACTGAAAGTTTTAAGCAGAATTTGGGGATTTTTGAAGAAAAAAGTTTTTGGCCGATTTTTAAGGTCTGGGGCTTACACAATATTTCATACGGGTAAATATAATTCCGGAGAGTACTGTGTCAATATTAAGCACCAAAATCAACTTCTGTCACCGCAGCAAATCTTTTTTAAGGTTTACTGAAAGTTTTAAGCAGAATTTGGGGATTTTTGAATAAAAAATTTTTTGCCCGATTTTTAAGGTCCGGGGCTTACAGAATTTTTCATACGGTTAAATATATTTCCGGAGAGTTCTGTGTCAAAATTAAGCACCAAAATCAACTTCTGTCACCGCAGCAAATCTTTTTTAAGGTTTACTGAAAGTTTTAAGCAAAATTTGGGGATTTTTGAAGAAAAAAATTTTTGCCCGATTTTTAAGGTCCGGGGCTTACAGAATTTTTCATACGGGTAAATATATTTCCGGAGAGTTCTGTGTCAAAATTAAGCACCAAAATCAACTTCTGTCACCGCAGCAAATCTTTTTTAAGGTTTACTGAAAGTTTTAAGCAAAATTTGGGGATTTTTGAAGAAAAAAATTTTGCCCAATTTTTAAGGTCCGGGGCTCACAGAATTTTTCATACGGGTAAATATATTTCCGGAGAGTTCTGTGTCAAAATTAAGCACCAAAATCAACTTCTGTCACCGCAGCAAATATTTTTTAAGGTTTACTGAAAGTTTTAAGCAGAATTTGGTGATTTTTGAAGAAAAAATTTTTTGCCCGATTTTTAAGGTCCGGGGCTTACAGAATTTTTCATACGGGTAAATATATTTCCGGAGAGTTCTGTGTCAAAATTAAGCACCAAAATCAACTTCTGTCACCGCAGCAAATCTTTTTTAAGGTTTACTGAAAGTTTTAAGCAGAATTTGGGGATTTTTGAAGAAAAAAATTTTTGCCCGATTTTTAAGGTCCGGGGCTTACAGAAATTTTCATACGGGTAAATATATTTCCGGAGAGTTCTGTGTCAAAATTAAGCACCAAAATCAACTTCTGTCACCGCAGCAAATCTTTTTTATGGTTTACTGAAAGTTTTAAGCAGATTTTGGGGATTTTTGAAGAAAAAATTTTTTGCCCGATTTTTAAGGTCCGGGGCTTACAGAAATTTTCATACGGGTAAATATATTTCCGGAGAGTTCTGTGTCAAAATTAAGCACCAAAATCAACTTCTGTCACCGCAGCAAATATTTTTTAAGGTTTACTGAAAGTTTTAAGCAGAATTTGGTGATTTTTGAAGAAAAAAATTTTTGCCCGATTTTTAAGGTCCGGGGCTTACAGAATTTTTCATACGGGTAAATATATTTCCGGAGAGTTCTGTGTCAAAATTAAGCACCAAAATCAACTTCTGTCACCGCAGCAAATCTTTTTTAAGGTTTACTGAAAGTTTTAAGCAGAATTTGGGGATTTTTGAAGAAAAAAATTTTTGCCCGATTTTTAAGGTCCGGGGCTTACAGAAATTTTCATATGGGTAAATATATTTCCGGAGAGTTCTGTGTCAAAATTAAGCACCAAAATCAACTTCTGTCACCGCAGCAAATCTTTTTTAAGGTTTACTGAAAGTTTTAAGCAGAATTTGGGGATTTTTGAAGAAAAAAATTTTTGCCCAATTTTTAAGGTCCGGGGCTTACAGAATTTTTCATACGGGTAAATATATTTCCGGAGAGTTCTGTGTCAAAACTAAGCACCAAAATCAACTTCTGTCACCGCAGCAAATCTTTTTTATGGTTTACTGAAAGTTTTAAGCAGATTTTGGGGATTTTTGAAGAAAAAATTTTTTGCCCGATTTTTAAGGTCCGGGGCTTACAGAAATTTTCATACGGATAAATATATTTCCGGAGAGTTCTGTGTCAAAATTAAGCACCAAAATCAACTTCTGTCACCGCAGCAAATCTTTTTTAAGGTTTACTGAAAGTTTTAAGCAGAATTTGGGGATTTTTGAAGAAAAATTTTTTTGCCCGATTTTTAAGGTCCGGGGCTTACAGAAATTTTCATACGGGTAAATATATTTCCGGAGAGTTCTGTGTCAAAATTAAGCACCAAAATCAACTTCTGTCACCTCAGCAAATCTTTTTTAAGGTTTACTGAAAGTTTTAAGCAGAATTTGGGGATTTTTGAAGAAAAAAGTTTTTGGCCGATTTTTAAGGTCTGGGGCTTACACAATATTTCATACGGGTAAATATAATTCCGGAGAGTTCTGTGTCAATATTAAGCACCAAAATCAACTTCTGTCACCGCAGCAAATCTTTTTTAAGGTTTACTGAAAGTTTTAAGCAGAATTTGGGGATTTTTGAATAAAAAAATTTTTGCCCGATTTTTAAGGTCCGGGGCTTACAGAATTTTTCATACGGTTAAATATATTTCCGGAGAGTTCTGTGTCAAAATTAAGCACCAAAATCAACTTCTGTCACCGCAGCAAATCTTTTTTATGGTTTACTGAAAGTTTTAAGCAGATTTTGGGGATTTTTGAAGAAAAAATTTTTTGCCCGATTTTTAAGGTCCGGGGCTTACAGAAATTTTCATACGGGTAAATATATTTCCGGAGAGTTCTGTGTCAAAATTAAGCACCAAATCAACTTCTGTCACCGCAGCAAATCTTTTTTAAGGTTTACTGAAAGTTTTAAGCAGAATTTGGGGATTTTTGAAGAAAAAAATTTTTGCCCAATTTTTAAGGTCCGGGGCTTACAGAATTTTTCATACGGGTAAATATATTTCCGGAGAGTTCTGTGTCAAAATTAAGCACCAAAATCAACTTCTGTCACCGCAGCAAATCTTTTTTATGGTTTACTGAAAGTTTTAAGCAGAATTTGGGGATTTTGAAGAAAAAATTTTTTGCCCGATTTTAAGGTCCGGGGCTTACAGAAATTTTCATATGGGTAAATATATTTCCGGAGAGTTCTGTGTCAAAATTAAGCACCAAAATCAACTTCTGTCACCTCAGCAAATCTTTTTTAAGGTTTACTGAAAGTTTTAAGCAGAATTTGGGGATTTTTGAAGAAAAAAGTTTTTGGCCGATTTTTAAGGTCTGGGGCTTACACAATATTTCATACGGGTAAATATAATTCCGGAGAGTTCTGTGTCAATATTAAGCACCAAAATCAACTTCTGTCACCGCAGCAAATCTTTTTTAAGGTTTAATGAAAGTTTTAAGCAGAATTTGGGGATTTTTGAATAAAAAAATTTTTGCCCGATTTTTAAGGTCCGGGGCTTACAGAATTTTTCATACGGTTAAATATATTTCCGGAGAGTTCTGTGTCAAAATTAAGCACCAAAATCAACTTATGTCACTGCAGCAAATCTTTTTTAAGGTTTACTGAAAGTTTTAAGCAAAATTTGGGGATTTTTGAAGAAAAAAATTTTTGCCCGATTTTTAAGGTCCGGGGCTTACAGAATTTTTCATACGGGTAAATATATTTCCGGAGAGTTCTGTGTCAAAATTAAGCACCAAAATCAACTTCTGTCACTGCAGCAAATCTTTTTTAAGGTTTACTGAAAGTTTTAAGCAAAATTTGGGGATTTTTGAAGAAAAAAATTTTGCCCAATTTTTATGGTCCGGGGCTCACAGAATTTTTCATACGGGTAAATATATTTCCGGAGAGTTCTGTGTCAAAATTAAGCACCAAAATCAACTTCTGTCACCGCAGCAAATATTTTTTAAGGTTTACTGAAAGTTTTAAGCAGAATTTGGTGATTTTTGAAGAAAAAAATTTTTGCCCGATTTTTAAGGTCCGGGGCTTACAGAAATTTTCATACGGGTAAATATATTTCCGGAGAGATCTGTGTCAAAATTAAGCACCAAAATCAACTTCTGTCACCTCAGCAAATCTTTTTTAAGGTTTACTGAAAGTTTTAAGCAGAATTTGGGGATTTTTGAAGAAAAAATTTTTTGCCCGATTTTTAAGGTCCGGGGCTTACAGAATTTTTCATACGGGTAAATATATTTCCGGAGAGTTCTGTGTCAATATTAAGCACCAAAATCAACTTCTGTCACCGCAGCAAATCTTTTTTAAGGTTTACTGAAAGTTTTAAGCAAAATTTGGGGATTTTTGAAGAAAAAAATTTTGCCCAATTTTTAAGGTCCGGGGCTTACAGAATTTTTCATACGGGTAAATATATTTCCGGAGAGTTCTGTGTCAAAATTAAGCACCAAAATCAACTTCTGTCACCGCAGCAAATATTTTTTAAGGTTTATTGAAAGTTTTAAGCAGAATTTGGTGATTTTTGAAGAAAAAAATTTTTGGCCGATTTTTAAGGTCCGGGGCTTACAGAATTTTTCATACGGGTAAATATATTTCCGGAGAGTTCTGTGTCAAAATGAAGCACCAAAATCAACTTCTGTCACCGCAGCAAATATTTTTTAAGGTTTACTGAAAGTTTTAAGCAGAATTTGGGGATTTTTGAAGAAAAAAATTTTTGCCCGATTTTTAAGGTCCGGGGCTTACAGAAATTTTCATACGGGTAAATATATTTCCGGAGAGTTCTGTGTCAAAATTAAGCACCAAAATCAACTTCTGTCACCGCAGCAAATCTTTTTTAAGGTTTACTGAAAGTTTTAAGCAGAATTTGGGGATTTTTGAAGAAAAAAATTTTTGCCCAATTTTTAAGGTCCGGGGCTTACAGAATTTTTCATACGGGTAAATATATTTCCGGAGAGTTCTGTGTCAAAATTAAGCACCAAAATCAACTTCTGTCACCGCAGCAAATCTTTTTTATGGTTTACTGAAAGTTTTAAGCAGAATTTGGGGATTTTTGAAGAAAAAATTTTTTGCCCGATTTTTAAGGTCCGGGGCTTACAGAAATTTTCATACGGGTAAATATATTTCCGGAGAGTTCTGTGTCAAAATTAAGCACCAAAATCAACTTCTGTCACCTCAGCAAATCTTTTTTAAGGTTTACTGAAAGTTTTAAGCAGAATTTGGGGATTTTTGAAGAAAAAAGTTTTTGGCCGATTTTTAAGGTCTGGGGCTTACACAATATTTCATACGGGTAAATATAATTCCGGAGAGTTCTTTGTCAATATTAAGCACCAAAATCAACTTCTGTCACCGCAGCAAATCTTTTTTAAGGTTTACTGAAAGTTTTAAGCAAAATTTGGGGATTTTTGAAGAAAAAAATTTTGCCCAATTTTTAAGGTCCGGGGCTTACAGAATTTTTCATACGGGTAAATATATTTCCGGAGAGTTCTGTGTCAAAATTAAGCACCAAAATCAACTTCTGTCACCGCAGCAAATCTTTTTTAAGGTTTACTGAAAGTTTTAAGCAGAATTTGGGGATTTTTGAAGAAAAAATTGTTTGGCCAATTTTTTAAGGTCCGGGGCTTACAGAATTTTTCATACGGGTAAATATATTTCCGGAGAGTTCTGTGTCAAAATTAAGCACCAAAATCAACTTCTGTCACCGCAGCAAATCTTTTTTAAGGTTTACTGAAAGTTTTAAGCAGAATTTTGGGATTTTCGAAGAAAAAAATTTTTGCCCGATTTTTAAGGTCCGGGGCTTACAGAATTTTTCATACGGGTAAATATATTTCCGGAGAGATCTGTGTCAAAATTAAGCACCAAAATCAACTTCTGTCACCGCAGCAAATCTTTTTTAAGGTTTACTGAAAGTTTTAAGCAGAATTTGGGGATTTTTGAAGAAAAAAATTTTTGCCCGATTTTTAAGGTCCGGGGCTTACAGAATTTTTCATACGGTTAAATATATTTCCGGAGAGTTCTGTGTCAAAATTAAGCACCAAAATCAACTTCTGTCACCGCAGCAAATCTTTTTTAAAGTTTACTGAAAGTTTTAAGCAAAATTTTGGGATTTTCGAAGAAAAAAATTTTTGCCCGATTTTTAAGGTCCGGGGCTTACAGAATTTTTCAAACGGTTAAATATATTTCCGGAGAGTTCTGTGTCAAAATTAAGCACCAAAATCAACTTCTGTCACCGCAGCAAATCTTTTTTAAGGTTTACTGAAAGTTTTAAGCAAAATTTGGGAATTTTTGAAGAAAAAAATTTTTGCCCGATTTTTAAGGTCCGGGGCTTACAGAATTTTTCATATGGGTAAATATATTTCCGGAGAGTTCTGTGTCAAAATTAAGCACCAAAATCAACTTCTGTCACCGCAGCAAATCTTTTTTAAGGTTTACTGAAAGTTTTAAGCAGAATTTTGGGATTTTTGAAGAAAAAAGTTTTTGGCCGATTTTTAAGGTCCGGGGCTTACAGAAATTTTCATACGGGTAAATATATTTCCGGAGAGTTCTGTGTCAAAATTAAGCACCAAAATCAACTTCTGTCACCGCATCAAATCTTTTTTAAGGTTTACTGAAAGTTTTAAGCAGAATTTGGGGATTTTTGAAGAAAAAAAATTTGGGCCGATTTTTAAGGTCCGGGGCTTACAGAAATTTTCATACGGGGAGAGGAGTGTCCTAGGAGGAGGTGGTGAGCTGCTGAGACAGGAAGAGGGCTTCCCCAGGCAGGCTGATTCCTCCTGGGGAAGATATCGCTGCTGATCCTGCTGTTTGTGGTGCTGAGGATTTGCTGTGGTGCTGCTGCCTTTCAGCACCATGACTAAGAGAGGCAGACCCCGGGCTGGAGGATCAAGCAGGGGTTCTGTCGCTCCTGTCCCGCCTGACCCGCCTGACCCGCCTAACCTGCCTGCTGGAGGACTGCAGCGCGAGGCCGGGGATCCACCCGCCGGTTCGCGGAGGCCGCAAGTGTGCGCGGCTGGAGCTCCGGACCCCCCTGTCCCTTTGGCGCGCCTGCCCGGGAGACGGAGTCTGACGGAGCAGCCGAAGCAGCCGGAGCTGATGGAGCGGACGGCGGCGGCAAGCGGAGGACTCCCTGTACCAGCGGCGGATGTGCCGGGGAGTCGGAAGGCGGCTGCTGTGCTCGTGGACCCGGCGGCGGGCGGAGGAGGTGTCCTGGACCCCCCTGGACTTTCAGTTCGGAGAGCGGGGGGTCCAGTGGAGTTCAGCAGAGTGCCAGTCTCCAAACCGCTGGCGGCGGGACCCCCGAGTGACGCAACTCGGGGGGTAATGGTGGCCCCCGCTAGCGGTGCAGCGGAGGTGGTTATAGTGGCTGCAGACTCTGCCTCCAAACTGTCAGTAGAGGGACCCCCGAGTGAGGCAACTTGGGGGGGTATGGAGACCCTCACTGGCAGTGAATCGGAGGACATGGAGATGACAGAAAGCAGCAATCTGGTGATCAGTGCTGGAGGTGCAGTTATGGTGACCCCTAGCCCAGCGGTGCTCCCCAAACTGTCAGTGGAGGGACCCCTGAGTGAGGCAACTCAGGGGGAGATGGTGGCCCCCACTGGCAGTGAAGCGGGGGGTGCCGCAAAAGGGGAGAAGACGGTGGAGGAGGACCAAGTGTCTGCGGATGAAGAAGATGACGTGTATGCTGCTTTGAGCATGGATCAGCTTCAAAAAGAGATTAGGAAGCTGAGCAACAAGCTAAGCGAAAAAAAGAGAAAAAGAAATGTTAGCGCTACCTGGGACAGATGGTCTTTTAAAGAGGAAATTACAGCTTTGTCCGTTTCATTGGGAAATGCTAAGGACCGCTTGGAATATTTAAAGAAAATAAAAAAAAAGATGATCAAATCGGAATCTACCTCTATGAGTGACATGGAGGTGGTTAAGTCAGAACAGGAGGAGGTTCCGTCTTCAGCTGCTGTGGAGGCTCAGCCGTCCGAGGATGCTGGTCGGAGAGTGCAGGGGGAGCCAGTTGATAAGGTAAGCGATGATGCAAAGGAGACTGGGGGGATTGGGAGTGGGGGTGCCCAAATTGTTACCCTGGTCCCCCTGGTCCCTATAGGCGGAGCAACAGTACCTGTGGGGGAACTGGCAGCTACTATCCCTGATTGCACTGAGGCCATGGATTCTGAGCTGATTCAGGCAGCAGTATTGGTAGAAGCTGGCATGGAGGGTGAATCCCATCAGGATAAGGCTCCTGAGGAAGTGCCAGGGGTGTCATCTGTATCAGTCAGCCGTCCAATATTGGCACAGGGAATGCCGATACTGAATAAAGAGACTCTTTCGGCTGAACAAAGAAAGGTGATTGAAACTATATATGGTGATAAAATGCTAGTCCCTGAAAGGGCTAGAGTGGCTGCCGCTGCAATAGAAAAAGACATGGTCTCGAGAGGTGAGAGGCAGTCTAAATCAGCTCCGGGTGTTCTGTCTTATGCCAGTGTGGTTACTAGACAAAGAGCAAATAATGTGTCATATGCTGCACCTACGCCTGGAGGTGTTGGCAAAAGAAGGAACCTTGTTCAATTTAAGTGGATTGCTCCAGGGGAAGCCCCAAGTAGAGAGGCTTTCCTTAAAATGGTGTTCAGCCTGGGGTTCGGTGCGGCAGATCTGTACGCCTGCATTCACCCAGTGCGGACCCTGGAGTATGACTTGAGCTTTGTATCGTACCAGGGTCTGCAGGTTTTCTGGGTGAAGTGGCAGGTGTGCAGATCCAAGGACCCATTTGAGAAGTATGTGGTTAACCTGGTCACCAGGCAGGACAGGGTCAAAGCTACGATCCTAGTCAGAAATGAATCATTACCTCCAGAGGATATTGCCTTTTGGCTTAAGAGATTTTGTGATCTTGAATCGGGGGTAACAAAGGCTGGTTATGTGTTGGGTGTGTGGGGAGGGGCATGGGAAGTAGGAATTAGGTTGAGGTATTCTGAAAGGGGGTGTGTGCATGTGCCCTCGGCTGCCTATATAGGTAGGGACAGGGTTCAGTGTTTTTATCCTGGGCAGCCGAGGACATGTTTTAAGTGTGGTGATCACCGTCACGTTAGTTCCGAGTGCACTGTGGTGAAGTGTTCTTTGTGTGGGGGTGTGGGTCACTGGTCTAGAGATTGTCACACTGTCAGGTGCAATTTGTGTGGGGTGGAGGGGCACCCTTATAGCAGATGTCCGAAAGCCAGTCACAATGTGGTGTTAGAACAGGTGGTGGGTAGTAGTGTGGTGGTGAGTGAGGTGGTGAATGAGGTAGAAGAAGAGGGTATAGAGCAGGATGAGGTGGTAAATGTTGAAAGTAGGGAGGAGGTAATGGAGGAGACATTTCAGGAGGTTAGGCGGGGAGGGAAGGGGATAAAAGAGAAAGATGCAGAAACACAAGTGGTGTTATCAAATAAATTTGATGTTTTCTCCTCTGATGAGGAGGAAATCATAAGGAAAGATGGAGAGTGTTATCTGGTGTCAAAAAAACAAAACAAAAGAAAAACAAAGAGGTCTTTTAAAGAAAGTGAGAGGCACCGGGACGGGAAAAAAAGAAGGGAGTCAATCCCGGAGGTGGGGGAAGAGGTGGTAAATAAGGAAACTCTGGCCCCGATGGAAAGAAGGGTGGTGGAAAGGAGAAAGGAGGAGGTGGTGGCAATGGAGGAGACAGTGGCGGTTCAGCAGGAGGTAGTCAAAGAGACTGATGTGGAGTCATCCCAGAGCTCGGGGGTTGGGCCAAGTGGCACTGGTGGTGGGGTACACTGCCAGGTCATAAAGTTTGTGGCCAAGGCCCCTGACCCTGGGATCCCTGAGGAGGGTGGTGTACCCTCTGGGGGTGGAAGGGAGGGGGGTGGGGATGCCACAAGCGGTGGTGTGGCTGGCCCACAGGGGGCTGGCGTGCAGTGTTAAGACTTGTTTTTT
The DNA here is from genome assembly GCA_031769625.1 of Taudactylus pleione. Taxonomy (NCBI): domain Eukaryota; kingdom Metazoa; phylum Chordata; class Amphibia; order Anura; family Myobatrachidae; genus Taudactylus; species Taudactylus pleione. The sequence goes on from JAUIMM010002555.1 coordinate 19,117, forward strand.
GGTGATGGTATGTAAAAGTAAGCAAGGTCTTGTAATATTCCATAACCTAGAAACATGGATCCTCATCCTATACGATGTGCCACGATTAATGTGGCTTCCGTGTTGTCCGAATGTGCTCGTATGATGGCCTTTGATTTTTTCAATACGATTGATGTTGATGTTTTATTTTTGCAAGAGACTAGGATTAGTAAATTGGATATCCTCCACAAGGCGAAGCAGGAGTGGAGGAGGGGTCCTTCTTACTGGTCTCTTGCGGCCGAGCCATACGGTGGGGTGGCAGTCCTTTTTTCTGATATGGTAACTGTGCACAAGGTTATTGAATTGCAAGCAGGTAGATGTATGATTTTGGATGTCAACATAAAGGGACAAGATGTGAGATTAATTAATGTGTATGGGCCACAGACACCAGGTGATAGGAAAAGTCTCTTTATGGAGATAAAACCTTTTCTTTTTACAGCCCAGCAGGTCGTCTTTGGTGGTGATTTTAATACTGTTGTTAGGCCAAAAGACAGGGGAGGCTCAAGGAGACCCCTGGGCTATGATTCCAATTTTTTAGTTAGCATGGTTAGACAGGCTGGTTTGGTGGATGTGCATATTCGTCACTCCCCAGACCTCACGGGTTTCACCTACTTTAGTGGTAGTCGTAGGTCTAGGATAGATAGGTTTTTTGTTAAGGAGACTTCCAAGACTTCATCCCTTGGGGTGAGGTTGGTGGAATTTTCCGATCACGGTTTGCTCTCAGTAACTTTGAATGCTTCAGAAACCCCTCAGAAGGGGCGGGGTCTGTGGCGTTTGAACTCTGAACTCCTGGAAGAAGAGAGAGTTAGGCAGTCCTTCAGGGTCTTCTTTCAATCTCAGGAGACACTTCTGGAGGCTGGTTGGAGTAGGTCTGAGTGGTGGGAGGTGATTAAAAAGAGAACCTGCAAATTTTTCCGTGGCCTTATAGCTAGGAAAAACTTGATAAAGCAAAATATCTACCGTAATCTGAGAAGGAAATTGGATTTCCTGATCTCTGAGGAGGGAGATGATGGGGAAATCTCCCGAGTGAAGGCTCAGATGAAAGAGTTCCAATATAACTGATTGGCATCCTTGGTTTTGGAAAGGGATTATGGTATGTACCACTCGCCTGATCCCTACCAGAGCTGTAGGAGGTCAGTCGACGCCAAACATGTCAGAGGACTGGTGGACGGACAGGGTGTTCTTCGTACTGACAAGGAAGGCATTCTGGATGTTATTGTGTCCTACTATTCTGATCTTCTGTCTGAGCAGCCACTCATCAGGGAGAGGATGGAGGAATTTCTGAGGGGAACCCCTGGTCTGAGTTCTCAGGGTGCCTCTCTTGACTCCTTGGCAAGTGATATAACCGCAGAGGAAGTTAGGAAGGCGATAATGGGTTTAAACCCCAAGAAATCACCAGGACCAGATGGTTTAACATCTGAATTTTATAAGACCTTTGCTGACCTCCTGATTCCCCGCCTTGTGGAAGTTTTTAATGAGAGCCTGGATGAGGGAGTCCTCCCTCCTTCCATGAGGTTATCTGCGCTTATTTTGCTGTCCAAAGGGAAGGACTCGTCTCGTATTGAGAACTGGCGCCCCATAGCCCTTCTCAATACAGACAGGAAGATTTTGGCAAAGGTACTGTTTAACAGGCTTTCAGAGTTTTCTGAGCTGTTGCTTTCTCCTTCTCAGCACTGTACGGTGAAGGGTCGTAGCACTTTTAGTGCTGTCCTTGGTGTCCGGGAGGCCATTGAGCGGTGCAGGGCTGAGAAGTGGGGAAAGTACTTACTGGCATTGGATCAGTCTAAAGCTTTTGACCGAGTGAATCATGAGTACCTTTGGGCTCTACTGAGATGGTATGGTCTTCCAGAGAGGGTGGTTAATTGGTTACAGACGATCTATCGTATGGCTGAAAGCTTTCCACTGGTAAACGGTTGGGTGGGCCCTACCTTTGGTGTAGGCTCGGGTGTTCGTCAGGGGTGTCCCCTGAGCCCCCTCCTGTATGTCTTTGCAATCGATCCCTTCATTAGGAGGGTAGAGTGTGGGACTGTAGGGGGGGTGCAGCTGTGTCCGGAGTTTGCATTGAGGGTGGTGGCTTACGCAGATGATGTCACGGTGGTTCTGTCCTCGCAGGCAGAGGCCCGTGGCATAGAACACCTCATTTGCGAGTACTCTGAGGCTTCGTGCTCCAGAGTAAACCGAGAAAAGTGTGATGTTTTCTGGATGGGGGAGGAGGGGGAGCCTTTTCCTCTTCCGGACAGCTTCCCTCAGGTCAACGATCAGATTAAAATTCTTGGTATCAAATTTGATCATGGAGATTATGCCTCCCTAAATTGGGTTAACAAGCTGGAAGATGCTACCAAGAAGGTAGAGAGTTGGAAAAGATGGAAATTGTCTTTGAGGGAAAGGGTTGACTTGTGCAAAACTTACCTGATCCCGATTTTTTTGTATGTCAGTTACGTGTGCTTTTTGCCACAATCTTTGTGGTCCAGATTGAATTCCTTGTTCTTCCTCTTGTTGTGGAAGAACAGGATCAATATAGTGAAGAGGGGTATCACCTACAGACCGAGGAAAGATGGGGGTTTGAACATGGTAAACCCAGTGATCTTTTTTGTTACAGCTTTTTTAAAGCTTAACATTGGGAGCATGTTTTTAGACACTCCTCCTCGGTGGGTAGAGGGATTTAGACCATGGGTGTTTCCCTTCCTCAGATTCTGGATAGATGGAGGCCAAGTGAGAAGTTTCCGGATTCGTCATGGTTACCTCCCGATCTACGTCATCCAGAGCTTGAAGGTGATAAAGCGATATGACGTGGGAGTGGGTGAAGTCAAAAACTTCTCTAGGAGGGAGTTGGAGAGAAGAATTTTGCACACCCACTTTCATGTTCCGCTGTCACTGAGGGACTGTCCAGGTAATGTCGCTTCGGCTGGATTGGTTTTGTTAAATTCACAAAGGTTACCGCCCAAGTTCAAAGATATTGCCTGGCTCACTTTTCATGGGAGGCTTTATGTTGGAGGGAACCTCAGGTGGCGAAGTGCCAGTGAACGTGGCTGCCCACGGGAGGAATGTCCAGGGGTGGAGGAGACGATGGACCACTTCCTGCTTGAGTGTCCTTTTAATGTAAAGGTTTATGAGGAGGTTTCAAAGGCCATTGGTATCCCGTGCCTTTCGGGTCTTAGTTACCCTGAGTGGGCTTATGGGGTAGTCAGAAGATACGGTGACTTTAATTTGACCACAATTTTTTTAGTTAGTTTAGCTGTTAGGTATCACACGTGGAATGCACGGTGCCAGGTATCTATTCGAAGGAAGGTCCTCCCCTGTGATGTGGTGGTAGGTATGATTATGCAAGAGGTGAAAAAGATGATGGATCTGGATAAGGGGAGACTGGATGCTGTCAGATGGTCACAGTGGTGGGGCCGTTTGAAACCCCCTTGAGTGGGTGGTTGAAAGTTTCTTCTTGTTCAGCTGGGTTTCTTTTCTGTTCTTTCACTCCCTGTAGATTTTTTATTCTATTTTTTGGTTTTTGTTGAAAAGGTTTTACATACATCTACCTGAGGTGGTGTGTATTGTTGATGGGTAGGATTAGATAAGATAGATAGTAGTTAAAGTTTTTGTATTGTTTTATTGTTTGCTGTGTATATATACATATATAATATATAAAAAAAAAAATAAAAAAAAAAATATATATATATAAATAGATAGTGGTTAAGGTAGTTGTTGTTCTAAAATCCTTGCTTACTTTTTCTCATAGGAGATAAGTTGTTTATTATTAGGATTGGTAAAGTTTTCTTTTGGTTATAAGGCATAATATGGAGTAATATTGTGTATCGTTATGTTGATATTTGATTTTGTGTATATATATATTTTATCTATTTATTTATTTATTTTTTATATATGTAATTATTGTATATATATATATCTTTGTTGCAAGTTAAAATAAAGAAGCATATTCTGTCACCGCAGCAAATCTTTTTTAAGGTTTACTGAAAGTTTTAAGCAGAATTTTGGGATTTTCGAAGAAAAAAATTTTTGCCCGATTTTTAAGGTCCGGGGCTTACAGAATTTTTCATACGGGTAAATATATTTCCGGAGAGATCTGTGTCAAAATTAAGCACCAAAATCAACTTCTGTCACCGCAGCAAATCTTTTTTAAGGTTTACTGAAAGTTTTATGCAGAATTTGGGGATTTTTGAAGAAAAAAATTTTTGCCCGATTTTTAAGGTCCGGGGCTTACAGAATTTTTCATACGGTTAAATATATTTCCGGAGAGTTCTGTGTCAAAATTAAGCACCAAAATCAACTTCTGTCACCTCAGCAAATCTTTTTTAAGGTTTATTGAAAGTTTTAAGCAGAATTTGGGGATTTTTGAATAAAAAAATTTTTGCCCGATTTTTAAGGTCCCGGGCTTACAGAATTTTTCATACTGGTAAATATATTTCCGGAGAGTTCTGTGTCAAAATTAAGCACCAAAATCAACTTCTGTCACCGCAGCAAATCTTTTTTAAGGTTTACTGAAAGTTTTAAGCAGAATTTGGGGATTTTTGAAGAAAAAATTTTTTGGCCAATTTTTAAGTTCCGGGGCTTACAGAATTTTTCATACGGGTAAATATATTTCCGGAGAGTTCTGTGTCAAAATTAAGCACCAAAATCAACTTCTGTCACCGCAGCAAATCTTTTTTAAGGTTTACTGAAAGTTTTAAGCAGAATTTTGGGATTTTTGATGAAAAAAGTTTTTGCCCGATTTTTAAGGTCCGGGGCTTACAGAATTTTTCATACGGTAAATATATTTCCGGAGAGATCTGTGTCAAAATTAAGCACCAAAATCAACTTCTGTCACCTCAGCAAATCTTTTTTAAGGTTTACTGAAAGTTTTAAGCAGAATTTGGGGATTTTTGAAGAAAAAAATTTTGCCCGATTTTTAAGGTCCGGGGCTCACAGAATTTTTCATACGGGTAAATATATTTCCGGAGAGTTCTGTGTCAAAATTAAGCACCAAAATCAACTTCTGTCACCGCAGCAAATATTTTTTAAGGTTTACTGAAAGTTTTAAGCAGAATTTGGTGATTTTTGAAGAAAAAATTTTTTGCCCGATTTTTAAGGTCCGGGGCTTACAGAATTTTTCATACGGGTAAATATATTTCCGGAGAGTTCTGTGTCAAAATTAAGCACCAAAATCAACTTCTGTCACCGCAGCAAATCTTTTTTAAGGTTTACTGAAAGTTTTAAGCAGAATTTGGGGATTTTTGAAGAAAAAAATTTTTGCCCGATTTTTAAGGTCCGGGGCTTACAGAAATTTTCATACGGGTAAATATATTTCCGGAGAGTTCTGTGTCAAAATTAAGCACCAAAATCAACTTCTGTCACCGCAGCAAATCTTTTTTATGGTTTACTGAAAGTTTTAAGCAGATTTTGGGGATTTTTGAAGAAAAAATTTTTTGCCCGATTTTTAAGGTCCGGGGCTTACAGAAATTTTCATACGGGTAAATATATTTCCGGAGAGTTCTGTGTCAAAATTAAGCACCAAAATCAACTTCTGTCACCGCAGCAAATATTTTTTAAGGTTTACTGAAAGTTTTAAGCAGAATTTGGTGATTTTTGAAGAAAAAAATTTTTGCCCGATTTTTAAGGTCCGGGGCTTACAGAATTTTTCATACGGGTAAATATATTTCCGGAGAGTTCTGTGTCAAAATTAAGCACCAAAATCAACTTCTGTCACCGCAGCAAATCTTTTTTAAGGTTTACTGAAAGTTTTAAGCAGAATTTGGGGATTTTTGAAGAAAAAAATTTTTGCCCGATTTTTAAGGTCCGGGGCTTACAGAAATTTTCATATGGGTAAATATATTTCCGGAGAGTTCTGTGTCAAAATTAAGCACCAAAATCAACTTCTGTCACCGCAGCAAATCTTTTTTAAGGTTTACTGAAAGTTTTAAGCAGAATTTGGGGATTTTTGAAGAAAAAAATTTTTGCCCAATTTTTAAGGTCCGGGGCTTACAGAATTTTTCATACGGGTAAATATATTTCCGGAGAGTTCTGTGTCAAAACTAAGCACCAAAATCAACTTCTGTCACCGCAGCAAATCTTTTTTATGGTTTACTGAAAGTTTTAAGCAGATTTTGGGGATTTTTGAAGAAAAAATTTTTTGCCCGATTTTTAAGGTCCGGGGCTTACAGAAATTTTCATACGGATAAATATATTTCCGGAGAGTTCTGTGTCAAAATTAAGCACCAAAATCAACTTCTGTCACCGCAGCAAATCTTTTTTAAGGTTTACTGAAAGTTTTAAGCAGAATTTGGGGATTTTTGAAGAAAAATTTTTTTGCCCGATTTTTAAGGTCCGGGGCTTACAGAAATTTTCATACGGGTAAATATATTTCCGGAGAGTTCTGTGTCAAAATTAAGCACCAAAATCAACTTCTGTCACCTCAGCAAATCTTTTTTAAGGTTTACTGAAAGTTTTAAGCAGAATTTGGGGATTTTTGAAGAAAAAAGTTTTTGGCCGATTTTTAAGGTCTGGGGCTTACACAATATTTCATACGGGTAAATATAATTCCGGAGAGTTCTGTGTCAATATTAAGCACCAAAATCAACTTCTGTCACCGCAGCAAATCTTTTTTAAGGTTTACTGAAAGTTTTAAGCAGAATTTGGGGATTTTTGAATAAAAAAATTTTTGCCCGATTTTTAAGGTCCGGGGCTTACAGAATTTTTCATACGGTTAAATATATTTCCGGAGAGTTCTGTGTCAAAATTAAGCACCAAAATCAACTTCTGTCACCGCAGCAAATCTTTTTTATGGTTTACTGAAAGTTTTAAGCAGATTTTGGGGATTTTTGAAGAAAAAATTTTTTGCCCGATTTTTAAGGTCCGGGGCTTACAGAAATTTTCATACGGGTAAATATATTTCCGGAGAGTTCTGTGTCAAAATTAAGCACCAAATCAACTTCTGTCACCGCAGCAAATCTTTTTTAAGGTTTACTGAAAGTTTTAAGCAGAATTTGGGGATTTTTGAAGAAAAAAATTTTTGCCCAATTTTTAAGGTCCGGGGCTTACAGAATTTTTCATACGGGTAAATATATTTCCGGAGAGTTCTGTGTCAAAATTAAGCACCAAAATCAACTTCTGTCACCGCAGCAAATCTTTTTTATGGTTTACTGAAAGTTTTAAGCAGAATTTGGGGATTTTTGAAGAAAAAATTTTTTGCCCGATTTTTAAGGTCCGGGGCTTACAGAAATTTTCATATGGGTAAATATATTTCCGGAGAGTTCTGTGTCAAAATTAAGCACCAAAATCAACTTCTGTCACCTCAGCAAATCTTTTTTAAGGTTTACTGAAAGTTTTAAGCAGAATTTGGGGATTTTTGAAGAAAAAAGTTTTTGGCCGATTTTTAAGGTCTGGGGCTTACACAATATTTCATACGGGTAAATATAATTCCGGAGAGTTCTGTGTCAATATTAAGCACCAAAATCAACTTCTGTCACCGCAGCAAATCTTTTTTAAGGTTTAATGAAAGTTTTAAGCAGAATTTGGGGATTTTTGAATAAAAAAATTTTTGCCCGATTTTTAAGGTCCGGGGCTTACAGAATTTTTCATACGGTTAAATATATTTCCGGAGAGTTCTGTGTCAAAATTAAGCACCAAAATCAACTTATGTCACCGCAGCAAATCTTTTTTAAGGTTTACTGAAAGTTTTAAGCAAAATTTGGGGATTTTTGAAGAAAAAAATTTTTGCCCGATTTTTAAGGTCCGGGGCTTACAGAATTTTTCATACGGGTAAATATATTTCCGGAGAGTTCTGTGTCAAAATTAAGCACCAAAATCAACTTCTGTCACTGCAGCAAATCTTTTTTAAGGTTTACTGAAAGTTTTAAGCAAAATTTGGGGATTTTTGAAGAAAAAAATTTTGCCCAATTTTTATGGTCCGGGGCTCACAGAATTTTTCATACGGGTAAATATATTTCCGGAGAGTTCTGTGTCAAAATTAAGCACCAAAATCAACTTCTGTCACCGCAGCAAATATTTTTTAAGGTTTACTGAAAGTTTTAAGCAGAATTTGGTGATTTTTGAAGAAAAAAATTTTTGCCCGATTTTTAAGGTCCGGGGCTTACAGAAATTTTCATACGGGTAAATATATTTCCGGAGAGATCTGTGTCAAAATTAAGCACCAAAATCAACTTCTGTCACCTCAGCAAATCTTTTTTAAGGTTTACTGAAAGTTTTAAGCAGAATTTGGGGATTTTTGAAGAAAAAATTTTTTGCCCGATTTTTAAGGTCCGGGGCTTACAGAATTTTTCATACGGGTAAATATATTTCCGGAGAGTTCTGTGTCAATATTAAGCACCAAAATCAACTTCTGTCACCGCAGCAAATCTTTTTTAAGGTTTACTGAAAGTTTTAAGCAAAATTTGGGGATTTTTGAAGAAAAAAATTTTGCCCAATTTTTAAGGTCCGGGGCTTACAGAATTTTTCATACGGGTAAATATATTTCCGGAGAGTTCTGTGTCAAAATTAAGCACCAAAATCAACTTCTGTCACCGCAGCAAATATTTTTTAAGGTTTATTGAAAGTTTTAAGCAGAATTTGGTGATTTTTGAAGAAAAAAATTTTTGGCCGATTTTTAAGGTCCGGGGCTTACAGAATTTTTCATACGGGTAAATATATTTCCGGAGAGTTCTGTGTCAAAATTAAGCACCAAAATCAACTTCTGTCACCGCAGCAAATCTTTTTTAAGGTTTACTGAAAGTTTTAAGCAGAATTTGGGGATTTTTGAAGAAAAAAATTTTTGCCCGATTTTTAAGGTCCGGGGCTTACAGAAATTTTCATACGGGTAAATATATTTCCGGAGAGTTCTGTGTCAAAATTAAGCACCAAAATCAACTTCTGTCACCGCAGCAAATCTTTTTTAAGGTTTACTGAAAGTTTTAAGCAGAATTTGGGGATTTTTGAAGAAAAAAATTTTTGCCCAATTTTTAAGGTCCGGGGCTTACAGAATTTTTCATACGGGTAAATATATTTCCGGAGAGTTCTGTGTCAAAATTAAGCACCAAAATCAACTTCTGTCACCGCAGCAAATCTTTTTTATGGTTTACTGAAAGTTTTAAGCAGAATTTGGGGATTTTTGAAGAAAAAATTTTTTGCCCGATTTTTAAGGTCCGGGGCTTACAGAAATTTTCATACGGGTAAATATATTTCCGGAGAGTTCTGTGTCAAAATTAAGCACCAAAATCAACTTCTGTCACCTCAGCAAATCTTTTTTAAGGTTTACTGAAAGTTTTAAGCAGAATTTGGGGATTTTTGAAGAAAAAAGTTTTTGGCCGATTTTTAAGGTCTGGGGCTTACACAATATTTCATACGGGTAAATATAATTCCGGAGAGTTCTTTGTCAATATTAAGCACCAAAATCAACTTCTGTCACCGCAGCAAATCTTTTTTAAGGTTTACTGAAAGTTTTAAGCAAAATTTGGGGATTTTTGAAGAAAAAAATTTTGCCCAATTTTTAAGGTCCGGGGCTTACAGAATTTTTCATACGGGTAAATATATTTCCGGAGAGTTCTGTGTCAAAATTAAGCACCAAAATCAACTTCTGTCACCGCAGCAAATCTTTTTTAAGGTTTACTGAAAGTTTTAAGCAGAATTTGGGGATTTTTGAAGAAAAAATTGTTTGGCCAATTTTTTAAGGTCCGGGGCTTACAGAATTTTTCATACGGGTAAATATATTTCCGGAGAGTTCTGTGTCAAAATTAAGCACCAAAATCAACTTCTGTCACCGCAGCAAATCTTTTTTAAGGTTTACTGAAAGTTTTAAGCAGAATTTTGGGATTTTCGAAGAAAAAAATTTTTGCCCGATTTTTAAGGTCCGGGGCTTACAGAATTTTTCATACGGGTAAATATATTTCCGGAGAGATCTGTGTCAAAATTAAGCACCAAAATCAACTTCTGTCACCGCAGCAAATCTTTTTTAAGGTTTACTGAAAGTTTTAAGCAGAATTTGGGGATTTTTGAAGAAAAAAATTTTTGCCCGATTTTTAAGGTCCGGGGCTTACAGAATTTTTCATACGGTTAAATATATTTCCGGAGAGTTCTGTGTCAAAATTAAGCACCAAAATCAACTTCTGTCACCGCAGCAAATCTTTTTTAAGGTTTACTGAAAGTTTTAAGCAAAATTTTGGGATTTTCGAAGAAAAAAATTTTTGCCCGATTTTTAAGGTCCGGGGCTTACAGAATTTTTCAAACGGTTAAATATATTTCCGGAGAGTTCTGTGTCAAAATTAAGCACCAAAATCAACTTCTGTCACCGCAGCAAATCTTTTTTAAGGTTTACTGAAAGTTTTAAGCAAAATTTGGGAATTTTTGAAGAAAAAAATTTTTGCCCGATTTTTAAGGTCCGGGGCTTACAGAATTTTTCATATGGGTAAATATATTTCCGGAGAGTTCTGTGTCAAAATTAAGCACCAAAATCAACTTCTGTCACCGCAGCAAATCTTTTTTAAGGTTTACTGAAAGTTTTAAGCAGAATTTTGGGATTTTTGAAGAAAAAAGTTTTTGGCCGATTTTTAAGGTCCGGGGCTTACAGAAATTTTCATACGGGTAAATATATTTCCGGAGAGTTCTGTGTCAAAATTAAGCACCAAAATCAACTTCTGTCACCGCATCAAATCTTTTTTAAGGTTTACTGAAAGTTTTAAGCAGAATTTGGGGATTTTTGAAGAAAAAAAATTTGGGCCGATTTTTAAGGTCCGGGGCTTACAGAAATTTTCATACGGGGAGAGGAGTGTCCTAGGAGGAGGTGGTGAGCTGCTGAGACAGGAAGAGGGCTTCCCCAGGCAGGCTGATTCCTCCTGGGGAAGATATCGCTGCTGATCCTGCTGTTTGTGGTGCTGAGGATTTGCTGTGGTGCTGCTGCCTTTCAGCACCATGACTAAGAGAGGCAGACCCCGGGCTGGAGGATCAAGCAGGGGTTCTGTCGCTCCTGTCCCGCCTGACCCGCCTGACCCGCCTAACCTGCCTGCTGGAGGACTGCAGCGCGAGGCCGGGGATCCACCCGCCGGTTCGCGGAGGCCGCAAGTGTGCGCGGCTGGAGCTCCGGACCCCCCTGTCCCTTTGGCGCGCCTGCCCGGGAGACGGAGTCTGACGGAGCAGCCGAAGCAGCCGGAGCTGATGGAGCGGACGGCGGCGGCAAGCGGAGGACTCCCTGTACCAGCGGCGGACGTGCCGGGGAGTCGGAAGGCGGCTGCTGTGCTCGTGGACCCGGCGGCGGGCGGAGGAGGTGTCCTGGACCCCCCTGGACTTTCAGTTCGGAGAGCGGGGGGTCCAGTGGAGTTCAGCAGAGTGCCAGTCTCCAAACCGCTGGCGGCGGGACCCCCGAGTGACGCAACTCGGGGGGTAATGGTGGCCCCCGCTAGCGGTGCAGCGGAGGTGGTTATAGTGGCTGCAGACTCTGCCTCCAAACTGTCAGTAGAGGGACCCCCGAGTGAGGCAACTTGGGGGGGTATGGAGACCCTCACTGGCAGTGAATCGGAGGACATGGAGATGACAGAAAGCAGCAATCTGGTGATCAGTGCTGGAGGTGCAGTTATGGTGACCCCTAGCCCAGCGGTGCTCCCCAAACTGTCAGTGGAGGGACCCCTGAGTGAGGCAACTCAGGGGGAGATGGTGGCCCCCACTGGCAGTGAAGCGGGGGGTGCCGCAAAAGGGGAGAAGACGGTGGAGGAGGACCAAGTGTCTGCGGATGAAGAAGATGACGTGTATGCTGCTTTGAGCATGGATCAGCTTCAAAAAGAGATTAGGAAGCTGAGCAACAAGCTAAGCGAAAAAAAGAGAAAAAGAAATGTTAGCGCTACCTGGGACAGATGGTCTTTTAAAGAGGAAATTACAGCTTTGTCCGTTTCATTGGGAAATGCTAAGGACCGCTTGGAATATTTAAAGAAAATAAAAAAAAAGATGATCAAATCGGAATCTACCTCTATGAGTGACATGGAGGTGGTTAAGTCAGAACAGGAGGAGGTTCCGTCTTCAGCTGCTGTGGAGGCTCAGCCGTCCGAGGATGCTGGTCGGAGAGTGCAGGGGGAGCCAGTTGATAAGGTAAGCGATGATGCAAAGGAGACTGGGGGATTGGGAGTGGGGGTGCCCAAATTGTTACCCTGGTCCCCCTGGTCCCTATAGGCGGAGCAACAGTACCTGTGGGGGAACTGGCAGCTACTATCCCTGATTGCACTGAGGCCATGGATTCTGAGCTGATTCAGGCAGCAGTATTGGTAGAAGCTGGCATGGAGGGTGAATCCCATCAGGATAAGGCTCCTGAGGAAGTGCCAGGGGTGTCATCTGTATCAGTCAGCCGTCCAATATTGGCACAGGGAATGCCGATACTGAATAAAGAGACTCTTTCGGCTGAACAAAGAAAGGTGATTGAAACTATATATGGTGATAAAATGCTAGTCCCTGAAAGGGCTAGAGTGGCTGCCGCTGCAATAGAAAAAGACATGGTCTCGAGAGGTGAGAGGCAGTCTAAATCAGCTCCGGGTGTTCTGTCTTATGCCAGTGTGGTTACTAGACAAAGAGCAAATAATGTGTCATATGCTGCACCTACGCCTGGAGGTGTTGGCAAAAGAAGGAACCTTGTTCAATTTAAGTGGATTGCTCCAGGGGAAGCCCCAAGTAGAGAGGCTTTCCTTAAAATGGTGTTCAGCCTGGGGTTCGGTGCGGCAGATCTGTACGCCTGCATTCACCCAGTGCGGACCCTGGAGTATGACTTGAGCTTTGTATCGTACCAGGGTCTGCAGGTTTTCTGGGTGAAGTGGCAGGCGTGCAGATCCAAGGACCCATTTGAGAAGTATGTGGTTAACCTGGTCACCAGGCAGGACAGGGTCAAAGCTACGATCCTAGTCAGAAATGAATCATTACCTCCAGAGGATATTGCCTTTTGGCTTAAGAGATTTTGTGATCTTGAATCGGGGGTAACAAAGGCTGGTTATGTGTTGGGTGTGTGGGGAGGGGCATGGGAAGTAGGAATTAGGTTGAGGTATTCTGAAAGGGGGGTGTGTGCATGTGCCCTCGGCTGCCTATATAGGTAGGGACAGGGTTCAGTGTTTTTATCCTGGGCAGCCGAGGACATGTTTTAAGTGTGGTGATCACCGTCACGTTAGTTCCGAGTGCACTGTGGTGAAGTGTTCTTTGTGTGGGGGTGTGGGTCACTGGTCTAGAGATTGTCACACTGTCAGGTGCAATTTGTGTGGGGTGGAGGGGCACCCTTATAGCAGATGTCCGAAAGCCAGTCACAATGTGGTGTTAGAACAGGTGGTGGGTAGTAGTGTGGTGGTGAGTGAGGTGGTGAATGAGGTAGAAGAAGAGGGTATAGAGCAGGATGAGGTGGTAAATGTTGAAAGTAGGGAGGAGGTAATGGAGGAGACATTTCAGGAGGTTAGGCGGGGAGGGAAGGGGATAAAAGAGAAAGATGCAGAAACACAAGTGGTGTTATCAAATAAATTTGATGTTTTCTCCTCTGATGAGGAGGAAATCATAAGGAAAGATGGAGAGTGTTATCTGGTGTCAAAAAAACAAAACAAAAGAAAAACAAAGAGGTCTTTTAAAGAAAGTGAGAGGCACCGGGACGGGAAAAAAAGAAGGGAGTCAATCCCGGAGGTGGGGGAAGAGGTGGTAAATAAGGAAACTCTGGCCCCGATGGAAAGAAGGGTGGTGGAAAGGAGAAAGGAGGAGGTGGTGGCAATGGAGGAGACAGTGGCGGTTCAGCAGGAGGTAGTCAAAGAGACTGATGTGGAGTCATCCCAGAGCTCGGGGGTTGGGCCAAGTGGCACTGGTGGTGGGGTACACTGCCAGGTCATAAAGTTTGTGGCCAAGGCCCCTGACCCTGGGATCCCTGAGGAGGGTGGTGTACCCTCTGGGGGTGGAAGGGAGGGGGGTGGGGATGCCACAAGCGGTGGTGTGGCTGGCCCACAGGGGGCTGGCGTGCAGTGTTAAGACTTGTTTTTTGGTGATGGTATGTAAAAGTAAGCAAGGTCTTGTAATATTCCATAACCTAGAAACATGGATCCTCATCCTATACGATGTGCCACGATTAATGTGGCTTCCGTGTTGTCCGAATGTGCTCGTATGATGGCCTTTGATTTTTTCAATACGATTGATGTTGATGTTTTATTTTTGCAAGAGACTAGGATTAGTAAATTGGATATCCTCCACAAGGCGAAGCAGGAGTGGAGGAGGGGTCCTTCTTACTGGTCTCTTGCGGCCGAGCCATACGGTGGGGTGGCAGTCCTTTTTTCTGATATGGTAACTGTGCACAAGGTTATTGAATTGCAAGCAGGTAGATGTATGATTTTGGATGTCAACATAAAGGGACAAGATGTGAGATTAATTAATGTGTATGGGCCACAGACACCAGGTGATAGGAAAAGTCTCTTTATGGAGATAAAACCTTTTCTTTTTACAGCCCAGCAGGTCGTCTTTGGTGGTGATTTTAATACTGTTGTTAGGCCAAAAGACAGGGGAGGCTCAAGGAGACCCCTGGGCTATGATTCCAATTTTTTAGTTAGCATGGTTAGACAGGCTGGTTTGGTGGATGTGCATATTCGTCACTCCCCAGACCTCACGGGTTTCACCTACTTTAGTGGTAGTCGTAGGTCTAGGATAGATAGGTTTTTTGTTAAGGAGACTTCCAAGACTTCATCCCTTGGGGTGAGGTTGGTGGAATTTTCCGATCACGGTTTGCTCTCAGTAACTTTGAATGCTTCAGAAACCCCTCAGAAGGGGCGGGGTCTGTGGCGTTTGAACTCTGAACTCCTGGAAGAAGAGAGAGTTAGGCAGTCCTTCAGGGTCTTCTTTCAATCTCAGGAGACACTTCTGGAGGCTGGTTGGAGTAGGTCTGAGTGGTGGGAGGTGATTAAAAAGAGAACCTGCAAATTTTTCCGTGGCCTTATAGCTAGGAAAAACTTGATAAAGCAAAATATCTACCGTAATCTGAGAAGGAAATTGGATTTCCTGATCTCTGAGGAGGGAGATGATGGGGAAATCTCCCGAGTGAAGGCTCAGATGAAAGAGTTCCAATATAACTGATTGGCATCCTTGGTTTTGGAAAGGGATTATGGTATGTACCACTCGCCTGATCCCTACCAGAGCTGTAGGAGGTCAGTCGACGCCAAACATGTCAGAGGACTGGTGGACGGACAGGGTGTTCTTCGTACTGACAAGGAAGGCATTCTGGATGTTATTGTGTCCTACTATTCTGATCTTCTGTCTGAGCAGCCACTCATCAGGGAGAGGATGGAGGAATTTCTGAGGGGAACCCCTGGTCTGAGTTCTCAGGGTGCCTCTCTTGACTCCTTGGCAAGTGATATAACCGCAGAGGAAGTTAGGAAGGCGATAATGGGTTTAAACCCCAAGAAATCACCAGGACCAGATGGTTTAACATCTGAATTTTATAAGACCTTTGCTGACCTCCTGATTCCCCGCCTTGTGGAAGTTTTTAATGAGAGCCTGGATGAGGGAGTCCTCCCTCCTTCCATGAGGTTATCTGCGCTTATTTTGCTGTCCAAAGGGAAGGACTCGTCTCGTATTGAGAACTGGCGCCCCATAGCCCTTCTCAATACAGACAGGAAGATTTTGGCAAAGGTACTGTTTAACAGGCTTTCAGAGTTTTCTGAGCTGTTGCTTTCTCCTTCTCAGCACTGTACGGTGAAGGGTCGTAGCACTTTTAGTGCTGTCCTTGGTGTCCGGGAGGCCATTGAGCGGTGCAGGGCTGAGAAGTGGGGAAAGTACTTACTGGCATTGGATCAGTCTAAAGCTTTTGACCGAGTGAATCATGAGTACCTTTGGGCTCTACTGAGATGGTATGGTCTTCCAGAGAGGGTGGTTAATTGGTTACAGACGATCTATCGTATGGCTGAAAGCTTTCCACTGGTAAACGGTTGGGTGGGCCCTACCTTTGGTGTAGGCTCGGGTGTTCGTCAGGGGTGTCCCCTGAGCCCCCTCCTGTATGTCTTTGCAATCGATCCCTTCGTTAGGAGGGTAGAGTGTGGGACTGTAGGGGGGGTGCAGCTGTGTCCGGAGTTTGCATTGAGGGTGGTGGCTTACGCAGATGATGTCACGGTGGTTCTGTCCTCGCAGGCAGAGGCCCGTGGCATAGAACACCTCATTTGCGAGTACTCTGAGGCTTCGTGCTCCAGAGTAAACCGAGAAAAGTGTGATGTTTTCTGGATGGGGGAGGAGGGGGAGCCTTTTCCTCTTCCGGACAGCTTCCCTCAGGTCAACGATCAGATTAAAATTCTTGGTATCAAATTTGATCATGGAGATTATGCCTCCCTAAATTGGGTTAACAAGCTGGAAGATGCTACCAAGAAGGTAGAGAGTTGGAAAAGATGGAAATTGTCTTTGAGGGAAAGGGTTGACTTGTGCAAAACTTACCTGATCCCGATTTTTTTGTATGTCAGTTACGTGTGCTTTTTGCCACAATCTTTGTGGTCCAGATTGAATTCCTTGTTCTTCCTCTTGTTGTGGAAGAACAGGATCAATATAGTGAAGAGGGGTATCACCTACAGACCGAGGAAAGATGGGGGTTTGAACATGGTAAACCCAGTGATCTTTTTTGTTACAGCTTTTTTAAAGCTTAACATTGGGAGCATGTTTTTAGACACTCCTCCTCGGTGGGTAGAGGGATTTAGACCATGGGTGTTTCCCTTCCTCAGATTCTGGATAGATGGAGGCCAAGTGAGAAGTTTCCGGATTCGTCATGGTTACCTCCCGATCTACGTCATCCAGAGCTTGAAGGTGATAAAGCGATATGACGTGGGAGTGGGTGAAGTCAAAAACTTCTCTAGGAGGGAGTTGGAGAGAAGAATTTTGCACACCCACTTTCATGTTCCGCTGTCACTGAGGGACTGTCCAGGTAATGTCGCTTCGGCTGGATTGGTTTTGTTAAATTCACAAAGGTTACCGCCCAAGTTCAAAGATATTGCCTGGCTCACTTTTCATGGGAGGCTTTATGTTGGAGGGAACCTCAGGTGGCGAAGTGCCAGTGAACGTGGCTGCCCACGGGAGGAATGTCCAGGGGTGGAGGAGACGATGGACCACTTCCTGCTTGAGTGTCCTTTTAATGTAAAGGTTTATGAGGAGGTTTCAAAGGCCATTGGTATCCCGTGCCTTTCGGGTCTTAGTTACCCTGAGTGGGCTTATGGGGTAGTCAGAAGATACGGTGACTTTAATTTGACCACAATTTTTTTAGTTAGTTTAGCTGTTAGGTATCACACGTGGAATGCACGGTGCCAGGTATCTATTCGAAGGAAGGTCCTCCCCTGTGATGTGGTGGTAGGTATGATTATGCAAGAGGTGAAAAAGATGATGGATCTGGATAAGGGGAGACTGGATGCTGTCAGATGGTCACAGTGGTGGGGCCGTTTGAAACCCCCTTGAGTGGGTGGTTGAAAGTTTCTTCTTGTTCAGCTGGGTTTCTTTTCTGTTCTTTCACTCCCTGTAGATTTTTTATTCTATTTTTTGGTTTTTGTTGAAAAGGTTTTACATACATCTACCTGAGGTGGTGTGTATTGTTGATGGGTAGGATTAGATAAGATAGATAGTAGTTAAAGTTTTTGTATTGTTTTATGGTTTGCTGTGTATATATACATATATAATATATAAAAAAAAAAATAAAAAAAAATATATATATATATAAATAGATAGTGGTTAAGGTAGTTGTTGTTCTAAAATCCTTGCTTACTTTTTCTCATAGGAGATAAGTTGTTTATTATTAGGATTGGTAAAGTTTTCTTTTGGTTATAAGGCATAATATGGAGTAATATTGTGTATCGTTATGTTGATATTTGATTTTGTGTATATATATATTTTATCTATTTATTTATTTATTTTTTATATATGTAATTATTGTATATATATATATCTTTGTTGCAAGTTAAAATAAAGAAGCATATTCTGTCACCGCAGCAAATCTTTTTTAAGGTTTACTGAAAGTTTTAAGCAGAATTTTGGGATTTTCGAAGAAAAAAATTTTTGCCCGATTTTTAAGGTCCGGGGCTTACAGAATTTTTCATACGGGTAAATATATTTCCGGAGAGATCTGTGTCAAAATTAAGCACCAAAATCAACTTCTGTCACCGCAGCAAATCTTTTTTAAGGTTTACTGAAAGTTTTATGCAGAATTTGGGGATTTTTGAAGAAAAAAATTTTTGCCCGATTTTTAAGGTCCGGGGCTTACAGAATTTTTCATACGGTTAAATATATTTCCGGAGAGTTCTGTGTCAAAATTAAGCACCAAAATCAACTTCTGTCACCTCAGCAAATCTTTTTTAAGGTTTATTGAAAGTTTTAAGCAGAATTTGGGGATTTTTGAATAAAAAAATTTTTGCCCGATTTTTAAGGTCCCGGGCTTACAGAATTTTTCATACTGGTAAATATATTTCCGGAGAGTTCTGTGTCAAAATTAAGCACCAAAATCAACTTCTGTCACCGCAGCAAATCTTTTTTAAGGTTTACTGAAAGTTTTAAGCAGAATTTGGGGATTTTTGAAGAAAAAATTTTTTGGCCAATTTTTAAGTTCCGGGGCTTACAGAATTTTTCATACGGGTAAATATATTTCCGGAGAGTTCTGTGTCAAAATTAAGCACCAAAATCAACTTCTGTCACCGCAGCAAATCTTTTTTAAGGTTTACTGAAAGTTTTAAGCAGAATTTTGGGATTTTTGATGAAAAAAGTTTTTGCCCGATTTTTAAGGTCCGGGGCTTACAGAATTTTTCATACGGTAAATATATTTCCGGAGAGATCTGTGTCAAAATTAAGCACCAAAATCAACTTCTGTCACCTCAGCAAATCTTTTTTAAGGTTTACTGAAAGTTTTAAGCAGAATTTGGGGATTTTTGAAGAAAAAATTTTTTGCCCGATTTTTAAGGTCCGGGGCTTACAGAATTTTTCATACGGGTAAATATATTTCCGGAGAGTTCTGTGTCAATATTAAGCACCAAAATCAACTTCTGTCACCGCAGCAAATCTTTTTTAAGGTTTACTGAAAGTTTTAAGCAAAATTTGGGGATTTTTGAAGAAAAAAATTTTGCCCAATTTTTAAGGTCCGGGGCTTACAGAATTTTTCATACGGGTAAATATATTTCCGGAGAGTTCTGTGTCAAAATTAAGCACCAAAATCAACTTCTGTCACCGCAGCAAATATTTTTTAAGGTTTACTGAAAATTTTAAGCAGAATTTGGTGATTTTTGAAGAAAAAAATTTTTGCCCGATTTTTAAGGTCCGGGGCTTACAGAATTTTTCATACGGGTAAATATATTTCCGGAGAGTTCTGTGTCAAAATTAAGCACCAAAATCAACTTCTGTCACCGCAGCAAATCTTTTTTAAGGTTTACTGAAAGTTTTAAGCAGAATTTGGGGATTTTTGAAGAAAAAAATTTTTGCCCGATTTTTAAGGTCCGGGGCTTACAGAAATTTTCATACGGGTAAATATATTTCCGGAGAGTTCTGTGTCAAAATTAAGCACCAAAATCAACTTCTGTCACCGCAGCAAATCTTTTTTAAGGTTTACTGAAAGTTTTAAGCAGAATTTGGGGATTTTTGAAGAAAAAAATTTTTGCCCAATTTTTAAGGTCCGGGGCTTACAGAATTTTTCATACGGGTAAATATATTTCTGGAGAGTTCTGTGTCAAAATTAAGCACCAAAATCAACTTCTGTCACCGCAGCAAATCTTTTTTATGGTTTACTGAAAGTTTTAAGCAGAATTTGGGGATTTTTGAAGAAAAATTTTTTGCCCGATTTTTAAGGTCCGGGGCTTACAGAATTTTTCATACGGGTAAATATATTTCCGGAGAGTTCTGTGTCAAAATTAAGCACCAAAATCAACTTCTGTCACCGCAGCAAATCTTTTTTAAGGTTTACTGAAAGTTTTAAGCAGAATTTGGGGATTTTTGAAGAAAAAAATTTTTGCCCGATTTTTAAGGTCCGGGGCTTACAGAAATTTTCATACGGGTAAATATATTTCCGGAGAGTTCTGTGTCAAAATTAAGCACCAAAATCAACTTCTGTCACCGCAGCAAATATTTTTTAAGGTTTACTGAAAGTTTTAAGCAGAATTTGGGGATTTTTGAAGAAAAAAATTTTTGCCCGATTTTTAAGGTCCGGGGCTTACAGAATTTTTCATACGGGTAAATATATTTCCGGAGAGTTCTGTGTCAAAATTAAGCACCAAAATCAACTTCTGTCACCGCAGCAAATCTTTTTTAAGGTTTACTGAAAGTTTTAAGCAGAATTTGGGGATTTTTGAAGAAAAAAATTTTTGCCCGATTTTTAAGGTCCGGGGCTTACAGAAATTTTCATACGGGTAAATATATTTCCGGAGAGTTCTGTGTCAAAATTAAGCACCAAAATCAACTTCTGTCACCGCAGCAAATCTTTTTTAAGGTTTACTGAAAGTTTTAAGCAGAATTTGGGGATTTTTGAAGAAAAAAATTTTTGCCCAATTTTTAAGGTCCGGGGCTTACAGAATTTTTCATACGGGTAAATATATTTCCGGAGAGTTCTGTGTCAAAATTAAGCACCAAAATCAACTTCTGTCACCGCAGCAAATCTTTTTTATGGTTTACTGAAAGTTTTAAGCAGAATTTGGGGATTTTTGAAGAAAAAATTTTTGCCCGATTTTTAAGGTCCGGGGCTTACAGAATTTTTCATACGGGTAAATATATTTCCGGAGAGTTCTGTGTCAAAATTAAGCACCAAAATCAACTTCTGTCACCGCAGCAAATCTTTTTTAAGGTTTACTGAAAGTTTTAAGCAGAATTTGGGGATTTTTGAAGAAAAAAATTTTTGCCCGATTTTTAAGGTCCGGGGCTTACAGAAATTTTCATACGGGTAAATATATTTCCGGAGAGTTCTGTGTCAAAATTAAGCACCAAAATCAACTTCTGTCACCGCAGCAAATCTTTTTTAAGGTTTACTGAAAGTTTTAAGCAGAATTTGGGGATTTTTGATGAAAAAAATTTTTGCCCAATTTTTAAGGTCCGGGGCTTACAGAATTTTTCATACGGGTAAATATATTTCCGGAGAGTTCTGTGTCAAAATTAAGCACCAAAATCAACTTCTGTCACCGCAGCAAATCTTTTTTATGGTTTACTGAAAGTTTTAAGCAGAATTTGGGGATTTTTGAAGAAAAAAATTTTTTGCCCGATTTTTAAGGTCCGGGGCTTACAGAAATTTTCATACGGGTAAATATATTTCCGGAGAGTTATGTGTCAAAATTAAGCACCAAAATCAACTTCTGTCACTGCAGCAAATCTTTTTTAAGGTTTACTGAAAGTTTTAAGCAGAATTTGGGGATTTTTGAAGAAAAAAATTTTTGACCGATTTTTAAGGTCCGGGGCTTACAGAAATTTTCATACGGGTAAATATATTTCCGGAGAGTTCTGTGTCAAAATTAAGCACCAAAATCAACTTCTGTCACCGCAGCAAATCTTTTTTAAGGTTTACTGAAAGTTTTAAGCAGAATTTGGGGATTTTTGAAGAAAAAATTTTTTAGCCGATTTTTAAGGTCCGGGGCTTACAGAATTTCTCAAATGGGTAAATATATTTCCGGAGAGTTCTGTGTCAAAATTAAGCACCAAAATCAACTTCTGTCACCGCAGCAAATCTTTTTTAAGGTTTACTGAAAGTTTTAAGCAGAATTTGGGGATTTTTGAAGAAAAAAAATTTTGGCCGATTTTTAAGGTCCGGGGCTTACAGAAATTTTCATACGGGTAAATATATTTCCGGAGAGTTCTGTGTCAAAATTAAGCACCAAAATCAACTTCTGTCACCGCAGCAAATCTTTTTTAAGGTTTACTGAAAGTTTTAAGCAGAATTTGGGGATTTTTGAAGAAAAAAATTTTAGCCCGATTTTTAAGGTCCGTGGCTTACAGAATTTTTTATACGTGTAAATATATTTCCGGAGAGTTCTGTGTCAAAATTAAGCACCAAAATCAACTTCTGTCACCGCAGCAAATCTTTTTTAAAGTTTACTGAAAGTTTTAAGCAGAATTTGGTGATTTTTGAAGAAAAAAATTTTTGGCTGATTTTTAAGGTCCGGGCTTAGAGAATTTTTCATACGTGTAAATATATTTCCGGAGAGTTCTGTGTCAAAATTAAGCACCAAAATCAACTTCTGTCACCGCAGCAAATCTTTTTTAAGGTTTACTGAAAGTTTTAAGCAGAATTTGGGGATTTTTGAAGAAAAAAATGTTTGCCCGATTTTTAAGGTCCGGGGCTTACAGAAATTTTCATACGGGTAAATATATTTCCGGAGAGTTCTGTGTCAAAATTAAGCACCAAAATCAACTTCTGTCACCGCAGCAAATCTTTTTTAAGGTTTACTGAAAGTTTTAAGCAGAATTTGGGGATTTTTGAAGAAAAAAATTTTTGCCCGATTTTTAAGGTCCGGGGCTTACAGAAATTTTCATACGGGTAAATATATTTCCGGAGAGTTCTGTGTCAATATTAAGCACCAAAATCAACTTCTGTCACAGTAGCATACCATTTGGGAGAGGAGTGTCCTAGGAGGAGGTGGTGAGCTGCTGAGACAGGGAGAGGGCTTCCCCAGGCAGGCTCATTCCTCCTGGGGAAGATATCGCTGCTGATCCTGCTGTTTGTGCTGCTGAGGATTTGCTGTGGTGCTTCTGCCTTTCAGCACCATGACCAAGAGAGGCAGACCCCGGGCTGGAGGATCGAGCAGGGGTTCTGTAGTGCCGCCGGTGATCGCGGGAGCGCCTGTCCCGCCTGACCCGCCTAACCTGCCTGCCGGAGGACTGCAGCGTGAGGCCGGGGATCCACCCGCCGGTTCGCGGAGGCCGCAAGTGTGCGCGGCTGGAGCTCCGGACCCCCCTGTCCCTTTGGCGCGCCTGCCCGGGAGATGGAGTGCGAGGAGTCTGACGGAGCAGCCGAAGCAGCCGAAGCAGCCGGAGCTGATGGAGCGGATGGCGGCGGCAAGCGGAGGACTCCCTGTACCAGCGGCGGACGTGCCGGGGAGTCGGAAGGCGGCAGCTGTGCTGGTGGACCCGGCGGCGGGCGGAGGAGGTGTCCTGGACCCCCCTGGACTTTCAGTTCGGAGAGCGGGGGGTCCAGTGGAGTTCAGCAGAGTGCCAGTCTCCAAACCGCTGGCGGCGGGACCCCCGAGTGACGCAACTCGGGGGGTAATGGCGGCCCCCGCTAGCGGTGCAGCTGAGGTGGTTATAGTGGCTGCAGACTCTGCCACCAAACTGTCAGTAGAGGGACCCCCGAGTGAGGCAACTCGGGGGGGTATGGAGACCCTCACTGGCAGTGAAGAGGAGGATATGGAGGTGATGGCTGATTTGGTGACCCCTAGCCAAGCAGCGCTCCCCAAACTGTCAGTGAAGGGACCCCTGAGTGAGGCAACTCAGGGGGATATGGTGGCCCCCACTGGCAGTGAAGCGGGGAGTGCTGCAGAAGGGGAGAAGACAGAAGACGGGGAGCTAGAGTCTGATACTGAGGAGGATGATTTGTTTGCAGCTTTAAGCATGGACCAGCTGCAAAAAGAGATTAAAAAACTGAGCAGCAAGCTGTCAGATAAGAGAAAGAGGAGGAATCTGGCAGCTCCCTTGGAGAGACAATTCCTTAAGGGGGAAATTGCTGAACTAGCAGTTTCCCTGGACAATGCCAAAGAGCGGCTGGAGTACTTGAAAAAAATGAAAAAGAAACTGATAAAGTCCGAATCTACCTCAATGAGTGATATGGAAGGTTTAAAAGTGGAGAAGGTGGAGGCTGCATCAGCTATGGCGGTGGAAGTGGCAGAGCTGCAGGAGGATCCAGGCCCAGAGGTAAGCGATGATGCAAAGGGGACTGGGGGGATCGGGGTTGGGGGTCCCCATAATGCTTCGGTTCCCCTGGTTCCTGCTAGCGGAGCTATTTTACCTGCAAGGGCAGTCAGTGGCAATAGTATGATGGAAGTGTGTTCCGAAGCAACTGACTCAGAGTTAGTCCAGGTGGCAGTATTGGTGGAGGCTGGCATGGAGGGTAGACCAAAAGAACTGGTTCCTGAGGAAGTGCCAGGTGTGTTAAGTCTGGTCGGTGGTGTTGTCCCTGTGGATGTGTCAGCGCAAGGGATGCCAGTCCTGGACAAGTCATCCCTTTCAAATGCGCAAAGGGACATTGTGGAGACTGTTTATGGAGACAGGTTGCTAGTCCCAGAGAGGGCAAGGGTGGCAGCTGCAGTGATTGAAAAAGACTTGGCTCAGAGGAGGGAGAGACAGGCTAAGTCTGTCCCAGGTACCCTGTCTTATGCAAATGTGGTATCTGGGAGGAAAACAACTAATGTACCACCAGCTGCACCCTTGCCTGGGAGTACTGGAAAAAGACGTAATCTAATCCAATTTAAGTGGATTGCTCCTGGAGAAGCTCCAGGAAGAGAGGTGTTTTTAAAAATGGTGTTTAGTTTGGGGTTCTGTCCTGCAGATCTGTACGCCTGCATCCACCCAGTGCGGACCCTGGAGTATGATGTGAGTTTTCTGACGTACCAGGGTCTGCAAACTTTCTGGGGGAGGCTGCAGGCGTGTAGAGACAAGGACCCCTTTAACAAATATGTAATGAATTTAGTCACGAAGCATGACAGGGTAAAAGCCACTATTCTTGTCAGGAATGAGTCACTGCCCCCGGAGGACATAATATTTTGGCTAAAACGGTTTTGTAATGTAGAGTCGGGGGCAGTGAAGGCCGGTTATGTGTTAGGGGTGTGGGGTGGAGCATGGGAGGTGGGTATTAGGTTGAGGATGTCTGAGAAGGGGTTTGTTCATGTACCCTCGGCTGCCTATATAGGTAGGGACAGAGTGCAGTGTTTTTATCCGGGGCAGCCGAGGACATGTTTTAAGTGTGGTGATCACCGTCACGTTAGTTCCGAGTGCACTGTGGTGAAGTGTTCTTTGTGTGGGGGTGTGGGTCACTGGTCTAGAGATTGTCACACTGTCAGGTGCAATTTGTGTGGGGTGGAGGGGCACCCTTATAGCAGATGTCCGAAAGCCAGTCACAATGTGGTGTTAGAACAGGTGGTGGGTAGTAGTGTGGTGGTGAGTGAGGTGGTGAATGAGGTAGAAGAAGAGGGTATAGAGCAGGATGAGGTGGTAAATGTTGAAAGTAGGGAGGAGGTAATGGAGGAGACATTTCAGGAGGTTAGGCGGGGAGGGAATGGGATAAAAGAGAAAGATACAGAAACACAAGTGGTGTTATCCAATAAATTTGATGTTTTCTCCTCTGATGAGGAGGAAATCATAAGGAAAGATGGAGAGTGTTATCTGGTGTCAAAAAAAAACAAAAGAAAAACAAAGAGGTCTTTTAAAGAAAGTGAGAGGCACCGGGACGGGAAAAAAAGAAGGGAGTCAATCCCGGAGGTGGGGGAAGAGGCGGTAAATAAGGAAACTCTGGCCCCGATGGAAAGACGGGTGGTGGAAAGGAGAAAGGAGGAGGTGGTGGCAATGGAGGAGACAGTGGCGGTTCAGCAGGAGGTAGCCGAAGAGACTGATGTGGAGTCATCCCAGAGCTCGGGGGTCGGGCCAAGTGGCACTGGTGGTGGGGTACACTGCCAGGTCATAAAGTTTGTGGCCAAGGCCCCTGACCCTGGGATCCCTGAGGAGGGTGGTGTACCCTCTGGGGGTGGAAGGGAGGGGGGTGGGGATGCCACAGGCGGTGGTGTGGCTGGCCCGCAGGGGGTTGGTGTGCAGTGTTAAGACTTGTTTTTTGGTGATGGTATGTAAAAGTAAGCAAGGTCTTGTAATATTCCATAACCTAGAAACATGGATCCTCATCCTATACGATGTGCCACGATTAATGTGGCTTCCGTGTTGTCCGAATGTGCTCGTATGATGGCCTTTGATTTTTTCAATACGATTGATGTTGATGTTTTATTTTTGCAAGAGACTAGGATTAGTAAATTGGATATCCTCCACAAGGCGAAGCAGGAGTGGAGGAGGGGTCCTTCTTACTGGTCTCTTGCGGCCGAGCCATACGGTGGGGTGGCAGTCCTTTTTTCTGATATGGTAACTGTGCACAAGGTTATTGAATTGCAAGCAGGTAGATGTATGATTTTGGATGTCAACATAAAGGGACAAGATGTGAGATTAATTAATGTGTATGGGCCACAGACACCAGGTGATAGGAAAAGTCTCTTTATGGAGATAAAACCTTTTCTTTTTACAGCCCAGCAGGTCGTCTTTGGTGGTGATTTTAATACCGTTGTTAGGCCAAAAGACAGGGGAGGCTCAAGGAGACCCCTGGGCTATGATTCCAATTTTTTAGTTAGCATGGTTAGACAGGCTGGTTTGGTGGATGTGCATATTCGTCACTCCCCAGACCTCACGGGTTTCACCTACTTTAGTGGTAGTCGTAGGTCTAGGATAGATAGGTTTTTTGTTAAGGAGACTTCCAAGACTTCATCCCTTGGGGTGAGGTTGGTGGAATTTTCCGATCACGGTTTGCTCTCAGTAACTTTGAATGCTTCAGAAACCCCTCAGAAGGGGCGGGGTCTGTGGCGTTTGAACTCTGAACTCCTGGAAGAAGAGAGAGTTAGGCAGTCCTTCAGGGTCTTCTTTCAATCTCAGGAGACACTTCTGGAGGCTGGTTGGAGTAGGTCTGAGTGGTGGGAGGTGATTAAAAAGAGAACCTGCAAATTTTTCCGTGGCCTTATAGCTAGGAAAAACTTGATAAAGCAAAATATCTACCGTAATCTGAGAAGGAAATTGGATTTCCTGATCTCTGAGGAGGGAGATGATGGGGAAATCTCCTGAGTGAAGGCTCAGATGAAAGAGTTCCAATATAACCGATTGGCATCCTTGGTTTTGGAAAGGGATTATGGTATGTACCACTCGCCTGATCCCTACCAGAGCTGTAGGAGGTCAGTCGACGCCAAACATGTCAGAGGACTGGTGGACGGACAGGGTGTTCTTCGTACTGACAAGGAAGGCATTCTGGATGTTATTGTGTCCTACTATTCTGATCTTCTGTCTGAGCAGCCACTCATCAGGGAGAGGATGGAGGAATTTCTGAGGGGAACCCCTGGTCTGAGTTCTCAGGGTGCCTCTCCTGACTCCTTGGCAAGTGATATAACCGCAGAGGAAGTTAGGAAGGCGATAATGGGTTTAAACCCCAAGAAATCACCAGGACCAGATGGTTTAACATCTGAATTTTATAAGACCTTTGCTGACCTCCTGATTCCCCGCCTTGTGGAAGTTTTTAATGAGAGCCTGGATGAGGGAGTCCTCCCTCCTTCCATGAGGTTATCTGCGCTTATTTTGCTGTCCAAAGGGAAGGACTCGTCTCGTATTGAGAACTGGCGCCCCATAGCACTTCTCAATACAGACAGGAAGATTTTGGCAAAGGTACTGTTTAACAGGCTTTCAGAGTTTTCTGAGCTGCTGCTTTCTCCTTCTCAGCACTGTACGGTGAAGGGTCGTAGCACTTTTAGTGCTGTCCTTGGTGTCCGGGAGGCCATTGAGCGGTGCAGGGCTGAGAAGTGGGGAAAGTACTTACTGGCATTGGATCAGTCTAAAGCTTTTGAACGAGTGAATCATGAGTACCTTTGGGCTCTACTGAGATGGTATGGTCTTCCAGAGAGGGTGGTTAATTGGTTACAGACGATCTATCGTATGGCTGAAAGCTTTCCACTGGTAAACGGTTGGGTGGGCCCTACCTTTGGTGTAGGCTCGGGTGTTCGTCAGGGGTGTCCCCTGTGCCCCCTCCTGTATGTCTTTGCAATCGATCCCTTCGTTAGGAGGGTAGAGTGTGGGACTGTAGGGGGGGTGCAGCTGAGTCCGGAGTTTGCATTGAGGGTGGTGGCTTACGCAGATGATGTCAAGGTGGTTCTGTCCTCGCAGGCAGAGGCCCGTGGCACAGAACACCTCATTTGCGAGTACTCTGAGGCTTCGTGCTCCAGAGTAAACCGAGAAAAGTGTGATGTTTTCTGGATGGGGGAGGAGGGGGAGCCTTTTCCTCTTCCGGACAGCTTCCCTCAGGTCAACGATCAGATTAAAATTCTTGGTATCAAATTTGATCATGGAGATTATGCCTCCCTAAATTGGGTTAACAAGCTGGAAGATGCTACCAAGAAGGTAGAGAGTTGGAAAAGATGGAAATTGTCTTTGAGGGAAAGGGTTGACTTGTGCAAAACTTACCTGATCCCGATTTTTTTGTATGTCAGTTACGTGTGCTTTTTGCCACAATCTTTGTGGTCCAGATTGAATTCCTTGTTCTTCCTCTTGTTGTGGAAGAACAGGATCAATATAGTGAAGAGGGGTATCACCTACAGACCGAGGAAAGATGGGGGTTTGAACATGGTAAACCCAGTGATCTTTTTTGTTACAGCTTTTTTAAAGCTTATCATTGGGAGCATGTTTTTAGATACTCCTCCTCGGTGGGTAGAGGGATTTAGACCATGGGTGTTTCCCTTCCTCAGATTCTGGATAGATGGAGGCCAAGTGAGAAGTTTCTGGATTCGTCATGGTTACCTCCCGATCTACGTCATCCAGAGCTTGAAGGTGATAAAGCGATATGACGTGGGAGTGGGTGAAGTCAAAAACTTCTCTAGGAGGGAGTTGGAGAGAAGAATTTTGCACACCCACTTTCATGTTCCGCTGTCACTGAGGGACTGTCCAGGTAATGTCGCTTCGGCTGGATTGGTTTTGTTAAATTCACAAAGGTTACCGCCCAAGTTCAAAGATATTGCCTGGCTCACTTTTCATGGGAGGCTTTATGTTGGAGGGAACCTCAGGTGGCGAAGTGCCAGTGAACGTGGCTGCCCACGGGAGGAATGTCCAGGGGTGGAGGAGACGATGGACCACTTCCTGCTTGAGTGTCCTTTTAATGTAAAGGTTTATGAGGAGGTTTCAAAGGCCATTGGTATCCCGTGCCTTTCGGGTCTTAGTTACCCTGAGTGGGCTTATGGGGTAGTCAGAAGATACGGTGACTTTAATTTAACCACAATTTTTTTAGTTAGTTTAGCTGTTAGGTATCACACGTGGAATGCACGGTGCCAGGTATCTATTCGAAGGAAGGTCCTCCCCTGTGATGTGGTGGTAGGTATGATTATGCAAGAGGTGAAAAAGATGATGGATCTGGATAAGGGGAGACTGGATGCTGTCAGATGGTCACAGTGGTGGGGCCGTTTGAAACCCCCTTGAGTGGGTGGTTGAAAGTCTCTTCTTGTTCAGCTGGGTTTCTTTTCTGTCCTTTCACTCCCTGTAGATTTTTTATTCTATTTTTTGGTTTTTGTTGAAAAGGTTTTACATACATCTACCTGAGGTGGTGTGTATTGGTGATGGGTAGGATTAGATAAGATAGATAGTAGTTAAAGTTTTTGTATTGTTTTATGGTTTGCTGTGTATATATACATATGTAATATATAATAAAAAAAAATTAAAAAAATATATATATATATATATATATATAGATAGTGGTTTAGGTAGTTGTTGTTCTAAAATCCTTGCTTACTTTTTCTCATAGGAGATAAGTTGTTTATTATTAGGATTGGTAAAGTTTTCTTTTGGTTATAAGGCAAAATATATGGAGTAATATTGTGTATCCTTATGTTGATATTTGATTTTGTGTATATATATATTTTATCTATTTATTTATTTATTTTTTATATATGTAATTATTGTATATATATATATATATCTTTGTTGCAAGTTAAAATAAAGAAGCATATTCTGTCACCGCAGCAAATCTTTTTTAAGGTTTACTGAAAGTTTTAAGCAGAATTTGGGGATTTTTGAAGAAAAAAATTTTTGGCCGATGTTTAAGGTCCGACGCTTACAGAATTTTTCATATGGGTAAATATATTTCCGGAGAGTTCTGTGTCAAAATTAAGCACCAAAATCAACTTCTGTCACCGCAGCAAATCTTTTTTAAGGTTTACTGAAAGTTTTAAGCAGAATTTGGGGATTTTTGAAGAAAAAAATTTTGCCCAATTTTTAAGGTCCGGGCTTACAAAATTTTTCATACGGGTAAATATATTTCCGGAGAGTTCTGTGTCAAAATTAAGCACCAAAATCAACTTCTGTCACCGCAGCAAATCTTTTTTAAGGTTTACTGAAAGTTTTAAGCAGAATTTGGGGATTTTTGAAGAAAAAAATTTTTGCCCGATTTTTAAGGTCCGGAGCTTACAGAAATTTTCATACGGGTAAATATATTTCCGGAGAGTTCTGTGTCAAAATTAAGCACCAAAATCAACTTCTGTCACTGCAGCAAATCTTTTTTAAGGTTTACTGAAAGTTTTAAGCAGAATTTGGGGATTTTTGAAGAAAAAAATTTTTAGCCGATTTTTAAGGTCCGGGGCTTACAGAATTTCTCAAATGGGTAAATATATTTCCGGAGAGTTCTGTGTCAAAATTAAGCACCAAAATCAACTTCTGTCACCGCAGCAAATCTTTTTTAAGGTTTACTGAAAGTTTTAAGCAGAATTTGGGGATTTTTGAAGAAAAAAATTTTTGGCCGATTTTTAAGGTCCGGGGCTTACAGAATTTTTCATACGGGTAAATATATTTCCGGTGAGTTCTGTGTCAAAATTAAGCACCAAAATCAACTTCTGTCACCGCAGCAAATCTTTTTTAAGGTTTACTGAAAGTTTTAAGCAGAATTTAGGGATTTTTGAAGAAAAAAAATTTTGGCCGATTTTTAAGGTCCGGGGCTTACAGAAATTTTCATACGGGTAAATATATTTCCGGAGAGTTCTGTGTCAAAATTAAGCACCAAAATCAACTTCTGTCACCTCAGCAAATCTTTTTTAAGGTTTACTGAAAGTTTTAAGCAAAATTTGGGGATTTTTGAAGAAAAAAATTTTGCCCAATTTTTAAGGTCCGGGGCTTACAGAATTTTTCATACGGGTAAATATATTTCCGGAGAGTTCTGTGTCAAAATTAAGCACCAAAATCAACTTCTGTCACCGCAGCAAATCTTTTTTAAGGTTTACTGAAAGTTTTAAGCAGAATTTGGGGATTTTTGAAGAAAAAATTTTTTGGCCGATTTTTAAGGTCCGGGGCTTACAGAATTTTTCATACGGGTAAATATATTTCCGGAGAGTTCTGTGTCAAAATTAAGCACCAAAATCAACTTCTGTCACCGCTGCAAATCTTTTTTAAGGTTTACTGAAAGTTTTAAGCAGAATTTGGGGATTTTTGAAGAAAAAATTTTTTGCCCGATTTTTAAGGTCCGGGGCTTACAGAATTTTTTATACGGGTAAATATATTTCCGGAGAGTTCTGTGTCAAAATTAAGCACCAAAATCAACTTCTGTCACCGCAGCAAATCTTTTTTAAGGTTTACTGAAAGTTTTAAGCAAAATTTGGGGATTTTTGAAGAAAAATATTTTGCCCAATTTTTAAGGTCCGGGGCTTACAGAATTTTTCATACGGGTAAATATATTTCCGGAGAGTTCTGTGTCAAAATTAAGCACCAAAATCAACTTCTGTCACCGCAGCAAATCTTTTTTAAGGTTTACTGAAAGTTTTAAGCAAAATTTGGGGATTTTTGAAGAAAAAAATTTTGCCCAATTTTTAAGGTCCGGGGCTTACAGAATTTTTCATACGGGTAAATATATTTCCGGAGAGTTCTGTGTCAAAATTAAGCACCAAAATCAACTTCTGTCACCGCAGCAAATCTTTTTTAACGTTTACTGAAAGTTTTAAGCAGAATTTGGGGATTTTTGAAGAAAAAATTTTTTGCCCGATTTTTAAGGTCCGGGGCTTACAGAATTTTTCATACGGGTAAATATATTTCTGGAGAGTTCTGTGTCAAAATTAAGCACCAAAATCAACTTCTGTCACCGCAGCAAATCTTTTTTAAGGTTTACTGAAAGTTTAAAGCAGAATTTGGGGATTTTTGAAGAAAAAAATTTTTGCCCAATTTTTAAGGTTCGGGGCTTACAGAATTTTTCATACGGGTAAATATATTTCCGGAGAGTTCTGTGTCAATATTAAGCACCAAAATCAACTTCTGTCACCGCAGCAAATCTTTTTTAAGGTTTACTGAAAGTTTTAAGCAAAATTTGGGGATTTTTGAAGAAAAAAATTTTGCCCAATTTTTAAGGTCCGGGGCTTACAGAATTTTTCATACGGGTAAATATATTTCCGGAGAGTTCTGTGTCAAAATTAAGCACCAAAATCAACTTCTGTCACCTCAGCAAATCTTTTTAAGGTTTACTGAAAGTTTTAAGCAAAATTTGGGGATTTTTGAAGAAAAAAATTTTGCCCAATTTTTAAGGTCCGGGGCATACAGAATTTTTCATACGGGTAAATATATTTCCGGAGAGTTCTGTGTCAAAATTAAGCACCAAAATCAACTTCTGTCACCGCAGCAAATCTTTTTTAAGGTTTACTGAAAGTTTTAAGCAGAATTTGGGGATTTTTGAAGAAAAAATTTTTTGGCCGATTTTTAAGGTCCGGGGCTTACAGAATTTTTCATACGGGTAAATATATTTCCGGAGAGTTCTGTGTCAAAATTAAGCACCAAAATCAACTTCTGTCACCGCTGCAAATCTTTTTTAAGGTTTACTGAAAGTTTTAAGCAGAATTTGGGGATTTTTGAAGAAAAAATTTTTTGCCCGATTTTTAAGGTCCGGGGCTTACAGAATTTTTTATACGGGTAAATATATTTCCGGAGAGTTCTGTGTCAAAATTAAGCACCAAAATCAACTTCTGTCACCGCAGCAAATCTTTTTTAAGGTTTACTGAAAGTTTTAAGCAAAATTTGGGGATTTTTGAAGAAAAATATTTTGCCCAATTTTTAAGGTCCGGGGCTTACAGAATTTTTCATACGGGTAAATATATTTCCGGAGAGTTCTGTGTCAAAATTAAGCACCAAAATCAACTTCTGTCACCGCAGCAAATCTTTTTTAAGGTTTACTGAAAGTTTTAAGCAAAATTTGGGGATTTTTGAAGAAAAAAATTTTGCCCAATTTTTAAGGTCCGGGGCTTACAGAATTTTTCATACGGGTAAATATATTTCCGGAGAGTTCTGTGTCAAAATTAAGCACCAAAATCAACTTCTGTCACCGCAGCAAATCTTTTTTAACGTTTATTGAAAGTTTTAAGCAGAATTTGGGGATTTTTGAAGAAAAAATTTTTTGCCCGATTTTTAAGGTCCGGGGCTTACAGAATTTTTCATACGGGTAAATATATTTCCAGAGAGTTCTGTGTCAAAATTAAGCACCAAAATCAACTTCTGTCACCGCACCAAATCTTTTTTAAGGTTTACTGAAAGTTTAAAGCAGAATTTGGGGATTTTTGAAGAAAAAAATTTTTGCCCAATTTTTAAGGTTCGGGGCTTACAGAATTTTTCATACAGGTAAATATATTTCCGGAGAGTTCTGTGTCAATATTAAGCACCAAAATCAACTTCTGTCACCGCAGCAAATCTTTTTTAAGGTTTACTGAAAGTTTTAAGCAAAATTTGGGGATTTTTGAAGAAAAAAATTTTGCCCAATTTTTAAGGTCCGGGGCTTACAGAATTTTTCATACGGGTAAATATATTTCCGGAGAGTTCTGTGTCAAAATTAAGCACCAAAATCAACTTCTGTCACCTCAGCAAATCTTTTTTAAGGTTTACAGAAAGTTTTAAGCAAAATTTGGGGATTTTTGAAGAAAAAAATTTTGCCCAATTTTTAAGGTCCGGGGCTTACAGAATTTTTCATACGGGTAAATATATTTCCGGAGAGTTCTGTGTCAAAATTAAGCACCAAAATCAACTTCTGTCACCGCAGCAAATCTTTTTTAAGGTTTACTGAAAGTTTTAAGCAGAATTTGGGGATTTTTGAAGAAAAAATTTTTTGTCCGATTTTTAAGGTCCGGGGCTTACAGAATTTTTCATACGGGTAAATATATTTCCGGAGAGTTCTGTGTCAAAATTAAGCACCAAAATCAACTTCTGTCACCGCAGCAAATCTTTTTTAAGGTTTACTGAAAGTTTTAAGCAGAATTTAGGGATTTTTGAAGAAAAAAAATTTTGGCCGATTTTTAAGGTCCGGGGCTTACAGAAATTTTCATACGGGTAAATATATTTCCGGAGAGTTCTGTGTCAAAATTAAGCACCAAAATCAACTTCTGTCACCGCAGCAAATCTTTTTTAAGGTTTACTGAAAGTTTTAAGCAGAATTTGGGGATTTTTGAAGAAAAAAATTTTTGCCCGATTTTTAAGGTCCGTGGCTTACAGAATTTTTTATACGGGTAAATATATTTCCGGAGAGTTCTGTGTCAAAATTAAGCGCCAAAATCAACTTCTGTCACCGCAGCAAATCTTTTTTAAGGTTTACTGAAAGTTTTAAGCAGAATTTGGGGATTTTTGAAGATAACATTTTTTGGCCAATTTTTAAGTTCCGGGGCTTACAGAAATTTTCATACGGGTAAATATATTTCCGGAGAGTTCTGTGTCAAAATTAAGCACCAAAATCAACTTCTGTCACCGCAGCAAATCTTTTTTAAGGTTTACTGAAAGTTTTAAGCAGAATTTGGGGATTTTTGAAGAAAAAAAATTTTGGCCGATTTTTAAGGTCCGGGGCTTACAGAAATTTTCATACGGGTAAATATATTTCCGGAGAGTTCTGTGTCAAAATTAAGCACCAAAATCAACTTCTGTCACCGCAGCAAATCTTTTTTAAGGTTTACTGAAAGTTTTAAGCAAAATTTGGGGATTTTTGAAGAAAAAAATTTTTGGCCGATTTTTAAGTTCCAGGGCTTACAGAATTTTTCATACGGGTAAATATATTTCCGGAGAGTTCTGTGTCAAAATTAAGCACCAAAATCAACTTCTGTCACCGCAGCAAATCTTTTTTAAGGTTTACTGAAAGTTTTAAGCAGAATTTAGGGATTTTTGAAGAAAAAAAATTTTGGCCGATTTTTAAGGTCCGGGGCTTACAGAAATTTTCATACGGGTAAATATATTTCCGGAGAGTTCTGTGTCAAAATTAAGCACCAAAATCAACTTCTGTCACCGCAGCAAATCTTTTTTAAGGTTTACTGAAAGTTTTAAGCAAAATTTGGGGATTTTTGAAGAAAAAATTTTTTGGCCAATTTTTAAGTTCCGGGGCTTACAGAAATTTTCATACGGGTAAATATATTTCCGGAGAGTTCTGTGTCAAAATTAAGCACCAAAATCAACTTCTGTCACCGCAGCAAATCTTTTTTAAGGTTTACTGAAAGTTTTAAGCAGAATTTGGGGATTTTTGAAGAAAAAATTTTTTGGCCAATTTTTAAGTTCCGGGGCTTACAGAAATTTTCATACGGGTAAATATATTTCCGGAGAGTTCTGTGTCAAAATTAAGCACCAAAATCAACTTCTGTCACCGCAGCAAATCTTTTTTAAGGTTTACTGAAAGTTTTAAGCAAAATTTGGGGATTTTTGAAGAAAAAAAATTTTTGCCTGATTTTTAAGGTCCGGGGCTTACAGAATTTTTCATACGGGTAAATATATTTCCGGAGAGTTCTGTGTCAAAATTAAGCACCAAAATCAACTTCTGTCACCGCAGCAAATCTTTTTTAAGGTTTACTGAAAGTTTTAAGCAAAATTTGGGGATTTTTGAAGAAAAAAATTTTGCCCAATTTTTAAGGTCCGGGGCTTACAGAATTTTTCATACGGGTAAATATATTTCCGGAGAGTTCTGTGTCAAAATTAAGCACCAAAATCAACTTCTGTCACCGCAGCAAATCTTTTTTAAGGTTTACTGAAAGTTTTAAGCAGAATTTGGGGATTTTTGAAGAAAAAATTTTTTGGCCGATTTTTAAGGTCCGGGGCTTACAGAATTTTTCATACGGGTAAATATATTTCCGGAGAGTTCTGTGTCAAAATTAAGCACCAAAATCAACTTCTGTCACTGCAGCAAATCTTTTTTAAGGTTTACTGAAAGTTTTAAGCAGAATTTGGGGATTTTTGAAGAAAAAAATTTTTGCCCGATTTTTAAGGTCCGGGGCTTACAGAAATTTTCATACGGGTAAATATATTTCCGGAGAGTTCTGTGTCAAAATTAAGCACCAAAATCAACTTCTGTCACCGCAGCAAATCTTTTTTAAGGTTTACTGAAAGTTTTAAGCAGAATTTGGGGATTTTTGAAGAAAAAAATTTTTGGCCGATGTTTAAGGTCCGGGGCTTACAGAATTTTTCATACGGGTAAATATATTTCCGGAGAGTTCTGTGTCAAAATTAAGCACCAAAATCAACTTCTGTCACCGCAGCAAATCTTTTTTAAGGTTTACTGAAAGTTTTAAGCAGAATTTTGGGATTTTCGATGAAAAAAATTTTTGCCCGATTTTTAAGGTCCGGGGCTTACAGAATTTTTCATATGGGTAAATATATTTCCGGAGAGATCTGTGTCAAAATTAAGCACCAAAATCAACTTCTGTCACCGCAGCAAATCTTTTTTAAGGTTTACTGAAAGTTTTAAGCAGAATTTGGGGATTTTTGAAGAAAAAATTTTTTGGCCGATTTTTAAGGTCCGGGGCTTACAGAATTTTTCATATGGGTAAATATATTTCCGGAGAGTTCTGTGTCAAAATTAAGCACCAAAATCAACTTCTGTCACCGCAGCAAATCTTTTTTAAGGTTTACTGAAAGTTTTAAGCAGAATTTGGGGATTTTTGAAGAAAAAAATTTTTGCCCAATTTTTAAGGTCCGGGGCTTACAGAATTTTTCATACGGGTAAATATATTTCCGGAGAGATCTGTGTCAAAATTAAGCACCAAAATCAACTTCTGTCACCGCAGCAAATCTTTTTTAAGGTTTACTGAAAGTTTAAAGCAGAATTTGGGGATTTTTGAAGAAAAAAATTTTTGCCCAATTTTTAAGGTCCGGGGCTTACAGAATTTTTCATACGGGTAAATATATTTCCGGAGAGTTCTGTGTCAAAATTAAGCACCAAAATCAACTTCTGTCACCGCTGCAAATCTTTTTTAGGTTTACTGAAAGTTTTAAGCAGAATTTGGGGATTTTTGAAGAAAAAATTTTTTGCCCGATTTTTAAGTTTCGGGACTTACAGAAATTTTCATACGGGTAAATCTATTTCCGGAGAGTTCTGTGTCAAAATTAAGCACCAAAATCAACTTCTGTCACCTCAGCAAATCTATTTTAAGGTTTACTGAAAGTTTTAAGCAGAATTTGGGGATTTTTGAAGAAAAAAATTTTTGCCCGATTTTTAAGGTCCGGGGCTTACAGAATTTTTCATACGGGTAAATATATTTCCGGAGAGTTCTGTGTCAAAATTAAGCACCAAAATCAACTTCTGTCACCGCAGCAAATATTTTTTAAGGTTTACTGAAAGTTTTAAGCAGAATTTGGGGACTTTTGAAGAAAAAATTTTTTGGCCAATTTTTAAGTTCCGGGGCTTACAGAAATTTTCATACGGGTAAATATATTTCCGGAGAGTTCTGTGTCAAAATTAAGCACCAAAATCAACTTCTGTCACCGCAGCAAATCTTTTTTAAGGTTTACTGAAAGTTTTAAGCAGAATTTGGGGATTTTTGAAGAAAAAAATTTTGCCCAATTTTTAAGGTCCGGGGCTTACAGAATTTTTCATACGTGTAAATATATTTCCGGAGAGTTCTGTGTCAAAATTAAGCACCAAAATCAACTTCTGTCACCGCAGCAAATCTTTTTTAAGGTTTACTGAAAGTTTTAAGCAGAATTTGGGGATTTTTGAAGAAAAAATTTTTGGGACAATTTTTAAGGTCCGGGGCTTACAGAATTTTTCATACGGGTAAATATATTTCCGGAGAGTTCTGTGTCAAAATTAAGCACCAAAATCAACTTCTGTCACCGCAGCAAATCTTTTTTAAGGTTTACTGAAAGTTTTAAGCAGAATT
This sequence comes from Taudactylus pleione, assembly GCA_031769625.1. Classification (NCBI taxonomy): domain Eukaryota; kingdom Metazoa; phylum Chordata; class Amphibia; order Anura; family Myobatrachidae; genus Taudactylus; species Taudactylus pleione. The sequence continues at coordinate 56,937 of JAUIMM010002555.1, forward strand.
TGGGGATTTTCGAAGAAAAAATTTTTTGGCCGATTTTTAAGGTCCGGGGCTTACAGAATTTTTCATACGGGTAAATATATTTCCGGAGAGTTCTGTGTCAAAATTAAGCACCAAAATCAACTTCTGTCACCGCAGCAAATCTTTTTTTAGGTTTACTGAAAGTTTTAAGCAGAATTTGGGGACTTTTGAAGAAAAAATTTTTTGGCCAATTTTTAAGTTCCGGGGCTTACAGAAATTTTCATATGGGTAATTATATTTCCGGAGAGTTCTGTGTCAAAATTAAGCACCAAAATCAACTTCTGTCACCGCAGAAAATCTTTTTTAAGGTTTACTGAAAGTTTTAAGCAGAATTTGTGGATTTTCGAAGAAAAAAATTTTTGCCCGATTTTTAAGGTCCGGGGCTTACAGAATTTTTCATACGGGTAAATATATTTCCGGAGAGTTCTGTGTCAAAATTAAGCACCAAAATCAACTTCTGTCACCGCAGCAAATCTTTTTTAAGGTTTACTGAAAGTTTTAAGCAAAATTTGGGGATTTTTGAAGAAAAAAATTTTTGGCCGATTTTTAAGTTCCAGGGCTTACAGAAATTTTCATACGGGTAAATATATTTCCGGAGAGTTCTGTGTCAAAATTAAGCACCAAAATCAACTTCTGTCACCGCAGCAAATCTTTTTTAAGGTTTACTGAAAGTTTTAAGCAGAATTTTGGGATTTTTGAAGAAAAAAAATTTTGGCCGATTTTTAAGGTCCGGGGCTTACAGAAATTTTCATACGGGTAAATATATTTCCGGAGAGTTCTGTGTCAAAATTAAGCACCAAAATCAACTTCTGTCACCGCAGCAAATCTTTTTTAAGGTTTACTGAAAGTTTTAAGCAAAATTTGGGGATTTTTGAAGAAAAAAATTTTTGGCCGATTTTTAAGTTCCAGGGCTTACAGAATTTTTCATACGGGTAAATATATTTCCGGAGAGTTCTGTGTCAAAATTAAGCACCAAAATCAACTTCTGTCACCGCAGCAAATCTTTTTTAAGGTTTACTGAAAGTTTTAAGCAGAATTTAGGGATTTTTGAAGAAAAAAAATTTTGGCCGATTTTTAAGGTCCGGGGCTTACAGAAATTTTCATACGGGTAAATATATTTCCGGAGAGTTCTGTGTCAAAATTAAGCACCAAAATCAACTTCTGTCACCGCAGCAAATCTTTTTTAAGGTTTACTGAAAGTTTTAAGCAGAATTTGGGGATTTTTGAAGAAAAAAATTTTTGCCCGATTTTTAAGGTCCGTGGCTTACAGAATTTTTTATACGGGTAAATATATTTCCGGAGAGTTCTGTGTCAAAAATAAGCACCAAAATCAACTTCTGTCACCGCAGCAAATCTTTTTTAAGGTTTACTGAAAGTTTTAAGCAGAATTTGGGGATTTTTGAAGAAAAAAATTTTGCCCAATTTTTAAGGTCCGGGGCTTACAGAATTTTTCATACGGGTAAATATATTTCCGGAGAGTTCTGTGTCAAAATTAAGCGCCAAAATCAACTTCTGTCACCGCAGCAAATCTTTTTTAAGGTTTACTGAAAGTTTTAAGCAGAATTTGGGGATTTTTGAAGATAACATTTTTTGGCCAATTTTTAAGTTCCGGGGCTTACAGAAATTTTCATACGGGTAAATATATTTCCGGAGAGTTCTGTGTCAAAATTAAGCACCAAAATCAACTTCTGTCACCGCAGCAAATCTTTTTTAAGGTTTACTGAAAGTTTTAAGCAGAATTTGGGGATTTTTGAAGAAAAAATTTTTTACCCGATTTTTAAGGTCCGTGGCTTACAGAATTTTTCATACGGGTAAATATATTTCCGGAGAGTTCTGTGTCAAAATTAAGCACCAAAATCAACTTCTGTCACCGCAGCAAATCTTTTTTAAGATTTACTGAAAGTTTTAAGCAGAATTTGGGGATTTTTGAAGAAAAAATTTTTTGGCCAATTTTTAAGTTCCGGGGCTTACAGAAATTTTCATACGGGTAAATATATTTCCGGAGAGTTCTGTGTCAAAATTAAGCACCAAAATCAACTTCTGTCACCGCAGCAAATCTTTTTTAAGGTTTACTGAAAGTTTTAAGCAAAATTTGGGGATTTTTGAAGAAAAAAAATTTTTGCCTGATTTTTAAGGTCCGGGGCTTACAGAATTTTTCATACGGGTAAATATATTTCCGGAGAGTTCTGTGTCAAAATTAAGCACCAAAATCAACTTCTGTCACCGCAGCAAATCTTTTTTAAGGTTTACTGAAAGTTTTAAGCAAAATTTGGGGATTTTTGAAGAAAAAAATTTTGCCCAATTTTTAAGGTCCGGGGCTTACAGAATTTTTCATACGGGTAAATATATTTCCGGAGAGTTCTGTGTCAAAAATAAGCACCAAAATCAACTTCTGTCACCGCAGCAAATCTTTTTTAAGGTTTACTGAAAGTTTTAAGCAGAATTTGGGGATTTTTGAAGAAAAAAATTTTGCCCAATTTTTAAGGTCCGGGGCTTACAGAATTTTTCATACGGGTAAATATATTTCCGGAGAGTTCTGTGTCAAAATTAAGCGCCAAAATCAACTTCTGTCACCGCAGCAAATCTTTCTTAAGGTTTACTGAAAGTTTTAAGCAGAATTTGGGGATTTTTGAAGATAACATTTTTTGGCCAATTTTTAAGTTCCGGGGCTTACAGAAATTTTCATACGGGTAAATATATTTCCGGAGAGTTCTGTGTCAAAATTAAGCACCAAAATCAACTTCTGTCACCGCAGCAAATCTTTTTTAAGGTTTACTGAAAGTTTTAAGCAGAATTTGGGGATTTTTGAAGATAACATTTTTTGGCCAATTTTTAAGTTCCGGGGCTTACAGAAATTTTCATACGGGTAAATATATTTCCGGAGAGTTCTGTGTCAAAATTAAGCACCAAAATCAACTTCTGTCACCGCAGCAAATCTTTTTTAAGGTTTACTGAAAGTTTTAAGCAGAATTTGGGGATTTTTGAAGAAAAATTTTTTTACCCGATTTTTAAGGTCCGTGGCTTACAGAATTTTTCATACGGGTAAATATATTTCCGGAGAGTTCTGTGTCAAAATTAAGCACCAAAATCAACTTCTGTCACCGCAGCAAATCTTTTTTAAGATTTACTGAAAGTTTTAAGCAGAATTTGGGGATTTTTGAAGAAAAAATTTTTTGGCCAATTTTTAAGTTCCGGGGCTTACAGAAATTTTCATACGGGTAAATATATTTCCGGAGAGTTCTGTGTCAAAATTAAGCACCAAAATCAACTTCTGTCACCGCAGCAAATCTTTTTTAAGGTTTACTGAAAGTTTTAAGCAAAATTTGGGGATTTTTGAAGAAAAAAAATTTTTGCCTGATTTTTAAGGTCCGGGGCTTACAGAATTTTTCATACGGGTAAATATATTTCCGGAGAGTTCTGTGTCAAAATTAAGCACCAAAATCAACTTCTGTCACCGCAGCAAATCTTTTTTAAGGTTTACTGAAAGTTTTAAGCAAAATTTGGGGATTTTTGAAGAAAAAAATTTTGCCCAATTTTTAAGGTCCGGGGCTTACAGAATTTTTCATACGGGTAAATATATTTCCGGAGAGTTCTGTGTCAAAATTAAGCACCAAAATCAACTTCTGTCACTGCAGCAAATCTTTTTTAAGGTTTACTGAAAGTTTTAAGCAGAATTTGGGGATTTTTGAAGAAAAAATTTTTTGGCCGATTTTTAAGGTCCGGGGCTTACAGAATTTTTCATACGGGTAAATATATTTCCGGAGAGTTCTGTGTCAAAATTAAGCACCAAAATCAACTTCTGTCACTGCAGCAAATCTTTTTTAAGGTTTACTGAAAGTTTTAAGCAGAATTTGGGGATTTTTGAAGAAAAAAATTTTTGCCCGATTTTTAAGGTCCGGGGCTTACAGAAATTTTCATACGGGTAAATATATTTCCGGAGAGTTCTGTGTCAAAATTAAGCACCAAAATCAACTTCTGTCACCGCAGCAAATCTTTTTTAAGGTTTACTGAAAGTTTTAAGCAGAATTTGGGGATTTTTGAAGAAAAAAATTTTTGGCCGATGTTTAAGGTCCGGGGCTTACAGAATTTTTCATACGGGTAAATATATTTCCGGAGAGTTCTGTGTCAAAATTAAGCACCAAAATCAACTTCTGTCACCGCAGCAAATCTTTTTTAAGGTTTACTGAAAGTTTTAAGCAGAATTTGGGGATTTTTGAAGAAAAAATTTTTTGCCCGATTTTTAAGGTCCGGGGCTTACAGAAATTTTAATACGGGTAAATATATTTCCGGAGAGTTCTGTGTCAAAATTAAGCACCAAAATCAACTTCTGTCACCGCAGCAAATCTTTTTTAAGGTTTACTGAAAGTTTTAAGCAGAATTTGGGGATTTTTGAAGAAAAAAATTTTGCCCAATTTTTAAGGTCTGGGGCTTACAGAATTTTTCATACGGGTAAATATATTTCCGGAGAGTTCTGTGTCAAAATTAAGCACCAAAATCAACTTCTGTCACCGCAGCAAATCTTTTTTAAGGTTTACTGAAAGTTTTAAGCAGAATTTGGGGATTTTTGAAGAAAAAATTTTTGGGACAATTTTTAAGGTCCGGGGCTTACAGAATTTTTCATACGGGTAAATATATTTCCGGAGAGTTCTGTGTCAAAATTAAGCACCAAAATCAACTTCTGTCACCGCAGCAAATCTTTTTTAAGGTTTACTGAAAGTTTTAAGCAGAATTTGGGGATTTTCGAAGAAAAAATTTTTTGGCCGATTTTTAAGGTCCGGGGCTTACAGAATTTTTCATACGGGTAAATATATTTCCGGAGAGTTCTGTGTCAAAATTAAGCACCAAAATCAACTTCTGTCACCGCAGCAAATCTTTTTTAAGGTTTACTGAAAGTTTTAAGCAAAATTTGGGGATTTTTGAAGAAAAAAATTTTTGGCCGATTTTTAAGTTCCAGGGCTTACAGAAATTTTCATACGGGTAAATATATTTCCAGAGAGTTCTGTGTCAAAATTAAGCACCAAAATCAACTTCTGTCACCGCAGCAAATCTTTTTTAAGGTTTACTGAAAGTTTTAAGCAGAATTTTGGGATTTTCGATGAAAAAAATTTTTGCCCGATTTTTAAGGTCCGGGGCTTACAGAATTTTTCATATGGGTAAATATATTTCCGGAGAGATCTGTGTCAAAATTAAGCACCAAAATCAACTTCTGTCACCGCAGCAAATCTTTTTTAAGGTTTACTGAAAGTTTTAAGCAGAATTTGGGGATTTTTGAAGAAAAAATTTTTTGGCCGATTTTTAAGGTCCGGGGCTTACAGAATTTTTCATATGGGTAAATATATTTCCGGAGAGTTCTGTGTCAAAATTAAGCACCAAAATCAACTTCTGTCACCGCAGCAAATCTTTTTTAAGGTTTACTGAAAGTTTTAAGCAGAATTTGGGGATTTTTGAAGAAAAAAATTTTTGCCCAATTTTTAAGGTCCGGGGCTTACAGAATTTTTCATACGGGTAAATATATTTCCGGAGAGATCTGTGTCAAAATTAAGCACCAAAATCAACTTCTGTCACCGCAGCAAATCTTTTTTAAGGTTTACTGAAAGTTTAAAGCAGAATTTGGGGATTTTTGAAGAAAAAAATTTTTGCCCGATTTTTAAGGTCCGGGGCTTACAGAATTTTTCATACGGGTAAATATATTTCCGGAGAGTTCTGTGTCAAAATTAAGCACCAAAATCAACTTCTGTCACCGCTGCAAATCTTTTTTAGGTTTACTGAAAGTTTTAAGCAGAATTTGGGGATTTTTGAAGAAAAAATTTTTTGCCCGATTTTTAAGTTTCGGGACTTACAGAAATTTTCATACGGGTAAATCTATTTCCGGAGAGTTCTGTGTCAAAATTAAGCACCAAAATCAACTTCTGTCACCTCAGCAAATCTATTTTAAGGTTTACTGAAAGTTTTAAGCAGAATTTGGGGATTTTTGAAGAAAAAAATTTTTGCCCGATTTTTAAGGTCCGGGGCTTACAGAATTTTTCATACGGGTAAATATATTTCCGGAGAGTTCTGTGTCAAAATTAAGCACCAAAATCAACTTCTGTCACCGCAGCAAATATTTTTTAAGGTTTACTGAAAGTTTTAAGCAGAATTTGGGGACTTTTGAAGAAAAAATTTTTTGGCCAATTTTTAAGTTCCGGGGCTTACAGAAATTTTCATACGGGTAAATATATTTCCGGAGAGTTCTGTGTCAAAATTAAGCACCAAAATCAACTTCTGTCACCGCAGCAAATCTTTTTTAAGGTTTACTGAAAGTTTTAAGCAGAATTTGGGGATTTTTGAAGAAAAAAATTTTGCCCAATTTTTAAGGTCCGGGGCTTACAGAATTTTTCATACGTGTAAATATATTTCCGGAGAGTTCTGTGTCAAAATTAAGCACCAAAATCAACTTCTGTCACCGCAGCAAATCTTTTTTAAGGTTTACTGAAAGTTTTAAGCAGAATTTGGGGATTTTTGAAGAAAAAATTTTTGAGACAATTTTTAAGGTCCGGGGCTTACAGAATTTTTCATACGGGTAAATATATTTCCGGAGAGTTCTGTGTCAAAATTAAGCACCAAAATCAACTTCTGTCACCGCAGCAAATCTTTTTTAAGGTTTACTGAAAGTTTTAAGCAGAATTTGGGGATTTTCGAAGAAAAAATTTTTTGGCCGATTTTTAAGGTCCGGGGCTTACAGAATTTTTCATACGGGTAAATATATTTCCGGAGAGTTCTGTGTCAAAATTAAGCACCAAAATCAACTTCTGTCACCGCAGCAAATCTTTTTTTAGGTTTACTGAAAGTTTTAAGCAGAATTTGGGGACTTTTGAAGAAAAAATTTTTTGGCCAATTTTTAAGTTCCGGGGCTTACAGAAATTTTCATATGGGTAATTATATTTCCGGAGAGTTCTGTGTCAAAATTAAGCACCAAAATCAACTTCTGTCACCGCAGAAAATCTTTTTTAAGGTTTACTGAAAGTTTTAAGCAGAATTTGTGGATTTTCGAAGAAAAAAATTTTTGCCCGATTTTTAAGGTCCGGGGCTTACAGAATTTTTCATACGGGTAAATATATTTCCGGAGAGTTCTGTGTCAAAATTAAGCACCAAAATCAACTTCTGTCACCGCAGCAAATCTTTTTTAAGGTTTACTGAAAGTTTTAAGCAAAATTTGGGGATTTTTGAAGAAAAAAATTTTTGGCCGATTTTTAAGTTCCAGGGCTTACAGAAATTTTCATACGGGTAAATATATTTCCGGAGAGTTCTGTGTCAAAATTAAGCACCAAAATCAACTTCTGTCACCGCAGCAAATCTTTTTTAAGGTTTACTGAAAGTTTTAAGCAGAATTTTGGGATTTTCGATGAAAAAAATTTTTGCCCGATTTTTAAGGTCCGGGGCTTACAGAATTTTTCATATGGGTAAATATATTTCCGGAGAGATCTGTGTCAAAATTAAGCACCAAAATCAACTTCTGTCACCGCAGCAAATCTTTTTTAAGGTTTACTGAAAGTTTTAAGCAGAATTTGGGGATTTTTGAAGAAAAAATTTTTTGGCCGATTTTTAAGGTCCGGGGCTTACAGAATTTTTCATATGGGTAAATATATTTCCGGAGAGTTCTGTGTCAAAATTAAGCACCAAAATCAACTTCTGTCACCGCAGCAAATCTTTTTTAAGGTTTACTGAAAGTTTAAAGCAGAATTTGGGGATTTTTGAAGAAAAAAATTTTTGCCCAATTTTTAAGGTCCGGGGCTTACAGAATTTTTCATACGGGTAAATATATTTCCGGAGAGTTCTGTGTCAAAATTAAGCACCAAAATCAACTTCTGTCACCGCTGCAAATCTTTTTTAGGTTTACTGAAAGTTTTAAGCAGAATTTGGGGATTTTTGAAGAAAAAATTTTTTGCCCGATTTTTAAGTTTCGGGACTTACAGAAATTTTCATACGGGTAAATCTATTTCCGGAGAGTTCTGTGTCAAAATTAAGCACCAAAATCAACTTCTGTCACCTCAGCAAATCTATTTTAAGGTTTACTGAAAGTTTTAAGCAGAATTTGGGGATTTTTGAAGAAAAAAATTTTTGCCCGATTTTTAAGGTCCGGGGCTTACAGAATTTTTCATACGGGTAAATATATTTCCGGAGAGTTCTGTGTCAAAATTAAGCACCAAAATCAACTTCTGTCAACGCAGCAAATATTTTTTAAGGTTTACTGAAAGTTTTAAGCAGAATTTGGGGACTTTTGAAGAAAAAATTTTTTGGCCAATTTTTAAGTTCCGGGGCTTACAGAAATTTTCATACGGGTAAATATATTTCCGGAGAGTTCTGTGTCAAAATTAAGCACCAAAATCAACTTCTGTCACCGCAGCAAATCTTTTTTAAGGTTTACTGAAAGTTTTAAGCAGAATTTTGGGATTTTCGATGAAAAAAATTTTTGCCCGATTTTTAAGGTCCGGGGCTTACAGAATTTTTCATACGGGTAAATATATTTCCGGAGAGATCTGTGTCAAAATTAAGCACCAAAATCAACTTCTGTCACCGCAGCAAATCTTTTTTAAGGTTTACTGAAAGTTTTAAGCAGAATTTGGGGATTTTTGAAGAAAAAATTTTTTGGCCGATTTTTAAGGTCCGGGGCTTACAGAATTTTTCATATGGGTAAATATATTTCCGGAGAGTTCTGTGTCAAAATTAAGCACCAAAATCAACTTCTGTCACCGCAGCAAATCTTTTTTAAGGTTTACTGAAAGTTTTAAGCAGAATTTGGGGATTTTTGAAGAAAAAAATTTTTGCCCAATTTTTAAGGTCCGGGGCTTACAGAATTTTTCATACGGGTAAATATATTTCCGGAGAGATCTGTGTCAAAATTAAGCACCAAAATCAACTTCTGTCACCGCAGCAAATCTTTTTTAAGGTTTACTGAAAGTTTAAAGCAGAATTTGGGGATTTTTGAAGAAAAAAATTTTTGCCCAATTTTTAAGGTCCGGGGCTTACAGAATTTTTCATACGGGTAAATATATTTCCGGAGAGTTCTGTGTCAAAATTAAGCACCAAAATCAACTTCTGTCACCGCTGCAAATCTTTTTTAAGGTTTACTGAAAGTTTTAAGCAGAATTTGGGGATTTTTGAAGAAAAAAATTTTTGCCCGATTTTTAAGTTTCGGGACTTACAGAAATTTTCATACGGGTAAATATATTTCCGGAGAGTTCTGTGTCAAAATTAAGCACCAAAATCAACTTCTGTCACCTCAGCAAATCTATTTTAAGGTTTACTGAAAGTTTTAAGCAGAATTTGGGGATTTTTGAAGAAAAAAATTTTTGCCCGATTTTTAAGGTCCGGGGCTTACAGAATTTTTCATACGGGTAAATTTATTTCCGGAGAGTTCTGTGTCAAAATTAAGCACCAAAATCAACTTCTGTCACCGCAGCAAATATTTTTTAAGGTTTACTGAAAGTTTTAAGCAGAATTTGGGGATTTTTGAAGAAAAAATTTTTTGGCCAATTTTTAAGTTCCGGGGCTTACAGAAATTTTCATACGGGTAAATATATTTCCGGAGAGTTCTGTGTCAAAATTAAGCACCAAAATCAACTTCTGTCACCGCAGCAAATCTTTTTTAAGGTTTACTGAAAGTTTTAAGCAGAATTTTGGGATTTTCGATGAAAAAAATTTTTGCCCGATTTTTAAGGTCCGGGGCTTACAGAATTTTTCATACGGGTAAATATATTTCCGGAGAGATCTGTGTCAAAATTAAGCACCAAAATCAACTTCTGTCACCGCAGCAAATCTTTTTTAAGGTTTACTGAAAGTTTTAAGCAGAATTTGGGGATTTTTGAAGAAAAAATTTTTTAGCCGATTTTTAAGGTCCGGGGCTTACAGAATTTCTCAAATGGGTAAATATATTTCCGGAGAGTTCTGTGTCAAAATTAAGCACCAAAATCAACTTCTGTCACCGCAGCAAATCTTTTTTAAGGTTTACTGAAAGTTTTAAGCAGAATTTGGGGATTTTTGAAGAAAAAAATTTTTGCCCAATTTTTAAGGTCCGGGGCTTACAGAATTTTTCATACGGGTAAATATATTTCCGGAGAGATCTGTGTCAAAATTAAGCACCAAAATCAACTTCTGTCACCGCAGCAAATCTTTTTTAAGGTTTACTGAAAGTTTAAAGCAGAATTTGGGGATTTTTGAAGAAAAAAATTTTTGCCCAATTTTTAAGGTCCGGGGCTTACAGAATTTTTCATACGGGTAAATATATTTCCGGAGAGTTCTGTGTCAAAATTAAGCACCAAAATCAACTTCTGTCACCGCTGCAAATCTTTTTTAAGGTTTACTGAAAGTTTTAAGCAGAATTTGGGGATTTTTGAAGAAAAAATGTTTTGCCCGATTTTTAAGTTTCGGGACTTACAGAAATTTTCATACGGGTAAATATATTTCCGGAGAGTTCTGTGTCAAAATTAAGCACCAAAATCAACTTCTGTCACCTCAGCAAATCTATTTTAAGGTTTACTGAAAGTTTTAAGCAGAATTTGGGGATTTTTGAAGAAAAAAATTTTTGCCCGATTTTTAAGGCTTACAGAATTTTTCATACGGGTAAATATATTTCCGGAGAGTTCTGTGTCAAAATTAAGCACCAAAATCAACTTCTGTCACCGCAGCAAATATTTTTTAAGGTTTACTGAAAGTTTTAAGCAGAATTTGGGGACTTTTGAAGAAAAAAATTTTTGGCCAATTTTTAATTTCCGGGGCTTACAGAAATTTTCATACGGGTAAATATATTTCCGGAGAGTTCTGTGTCAAAATTAAGCACCAAAATCAACTTCTGTCACCGCAGCAAATCTTTTTTAAGGTTTACTGAAAGTTTTAAGCAGAATTTGGGGATTTTTGAAGAAAAAATTTTTTGCCCGATTTTTAAGTTTCGGGACTTACAGAAATTTTCATACGGGTAAATATATTTCCGGAGAGTTCTGTGTCAAAATTAAGCACCAAAATCAACTTCTGTCACCTCAGCAAATCTATTTTAAGGTTTACTGAAAGTTTTAAGCAGAATTTGGGGATTTTTGAAGAAAAAAATTTTTGCCCGATTTTTAAGGTCCGGGGCTTACAGAATTTTTCATACGGGTAAATATATTTCCGGAGAGTTCTGTGTCAAAAATAAGCACCAAAATCAACTTCTGTCACCGCAGCAAATCTTTTTTAAGGTTTACTGAAAGTTTTAAGCAGAATTTGGGGATTTTTGAAGAAAAAAAATTTTGGCCGATTTTTAAGGTCCGGGGCTTACAGAAATTTTCATACGGGTAAATATATTTCCGGAGAGTTCTGTGTCAAAATTAAGCACCAAAATCAACTTCTGTCACCGCAGCAAATCTTTTTTAAGGTTTACTGAAAGTTTTAAGCAGAATTTGGGGACTTTTGAAGAAAAAATTTTTTGGCCAATTTTTAAGTTCCGGGGCTTACAGAAATTTTCATACGGGTAAATATATTTCCGGAGAGTTCTGTGTCAAAATTAAGCACCAAAATCAACTTCTGTCACCGCAGCAAATCTTTTTTAAGGTTTACTGAAAGTTTTAAGCAGAATTTTGGGATTTTCGATGAAAAAAATTTTTGCCCGATTTTTAAGGTCCGGGGCTTACAGAATTTTTCATACGGGTAAATATATTTCCGGAGAGATCTGTGTCAAAATTAAGCACCAAAATCAACTTCTGTCACCGCAGCAAATCTTTTTTAAGGTTTACTGAAAGTTTTAAGCAGAATTTGGGGATTTTTGAAGAAAAAATTTTTTAGCCGATTTTTAAGGTCCGGGGCTTACAGAATTTCTCAAATGGGTAAATATATTTCCGGAGAGTTCTGTGTCAAAATTAAGCACCAAAATCAACTTCTGTCACCGCAGCAAATCTTTTTTAAGGTTTACTGAAAGTTTTAAGCAGAATTTGGGGATTTTTGAAGAAAAATTTTTTTACCCGATTTTTAAGGTCCGTGGCTTACAGAATTTTTCATACGGGTAAATATATTTCCGGAGAGTTCTGTGTCAAAATTAAGCACCAAAATCAACTTCTGTCACCGCAGCAAATCTTTTTTAAGGTTTACTGAAAGTTTTAAGCAGAATTTGGGGATTTTTGAAGAAAAAATTTTTTGGCCAATTTTTAAGTTCCGGGGCTTACAGAAATTTTCATACGGGTAAATATATTTCCGGAGAGTTCTGTGTCAAAATTAAGCACCAAAATCAACTTCTGTCACCGCAGCAAATCTTTTTTAAGGTTTACTGAAAGTTTTAAGCAGAATTTGGGGATTTTTGAAGAAAAAAATTTTGCCCAATTTTTAAGGTCCGGGCTTACAAAATTTTTCATACGGGTAAATATATTTCCGGAGAGTTCTGTGTCAAAATTAAGCACCAAAATCAACTTCTGTCACCGCAGCAAATCTTTTTTAAGGTTTACTGAAAGTTTTAAGCAGAATTTGGGGATTTTTGAAGAAAAAATTTTTTGCCCGATTTTTAAGGTCCGGAGCTTACAGAAATTTTCATACGGGTAAATATATTTCCGGAGAGTTCTGTGTCAAAATTAAGCACCAAAATCAACTTCTGTCACTGCAGCAAATCTTTTTTAAGGTTTACTGAAAGTTTTAAGCAGAATTTGGGGATTTTTGAAGAAAAAAATTTTTAGCCGATTTTTAAGGTCCGGGGCTTACAGAATTTCTCAAATGGGTAAATATATTTCCGGAGAGTTCTGTGTCAAAATTAAGCACCAAAATCAACTTCTGTCACCGCAGCAAATTTTTTTTAACGTTTACTGAAAGTTTTAAGCAGAATTTGGGGATTTTTGAAGAAAAAAATTTTTGGCCGATTTTTAAGGTCCGGGGCTAACAGAATTTTTCATATGGGTAAATATATTTCCGGAGAGTTCTGTGTCAAAATTAAGCACCAAAATCAACTTCTGTCACCGCAGCAAATCTTTTTTAAGGTTTACTGAAAGTTTTAAGCAGAATTTAGGGATTTTTGAAGAAAAAAAATTTTGGCCGATTTTTAAGGTCCGGGGCTTACAGAAATTTTCATACGGGTAAATATATTTCCGGAGAGTTCTGTGTCAAAATTAAGCACCAAAATCAACTTCTGTCACTGCAGCAAATCTTTTTTAAGGTTTACTGAAAGTTTTAAGCAGAATTTGGGGATTTTTGAAGAAAAAAATTTTGCCCAATTTTTAAGGTCCGGGGCTTACAGAATTTTTCATACGGGTAAATATATTTCCGGAGAGTTCTGTGTCAAAATTAAGCACCAAAATCAACTTCTGTCACCGCAGCAAATCTTTTTTAAGGTTTACTGAAAGTTTTAAGCAGAATTTTGGGATTTTTGAAGAAAAAATTTTTTTGCCTGATTTTTAAGGTCCGGGGCTTACAGAATTTTTCATACGGGTAAATATATTTCCGGAGAGTTCTGTGTCAATATTAAGCACCAAAATCAACTTCTGTCACCGCAGCAAATCTTTCTAAAGGTTTACTGAAAGTTTTAAGCAAAATTTGGGGATTTTTGAAGAAAAAAATTTTGCCCAATTTTTAAGGTCCGGGGCTTACAGAATTTTTCATACGGGTAAATATATTTCCAGAGAGTTCTGTGTCAAAATTAAGCACCAAAATCAACTTCTGTCACCGCAGCAAATCTTTTTTAAGGTTTACTGAAAGTTTTAAGCAAAATGTGGGGATTTTTGAAGAAAAAATGTTTTGCCCGATTTTTAAGGTCCGGGGCTTACAGAAATTTTCATACGGGTAAATATATTTCCGGAGAGTTCTGTGTCAAAATTAAGCACCAAAATCAACTTCTGTCACCGTAGCATACCATTTGGGAGAGGAGTGTCCTAGGAGGAGGTGGTGAGCTGCTGAGACAGGGAGAGGGCTTCCCCAGGCAGGCTGATTCCTCCTGGGGAAGATATCGCTGCTGATCCTGCTGTTTGTGGTGCTGAGGATTTGCTGTGGTGCTGCTGCCTTTCAGCACCATGACTAAGAGAGGCAGACCCCGGGCTGGAGGATCAAGCAGGGGTTCTGTCGCTCCTGTCCCGCCTGACCCGCCTGACCCGCCTAACCTGCCTGCCGGAGGACTGCAGCGCGAGGCCGTGGATCCACCCGCCGGTTCGCGGAGGCCGCAAGTGTGCGCGGCTGGAGCTCCGGACCCCCCTGTCCCTTTGGCGCGCCTGCCCGGGAGACGGAGTGCGGGGAGTCTGACGGAGCAGCCGAAGCAGCCGAAGCAGCCGGAGCTGATGGAGCGGACGGCGGCGGCAAGCGGAGGACTCCCTGTACCAGCGGCGGACGTGCCGGGGAGTTGGAAGGCGGCAGCTGTGCTGGTGGACCCGGCGGCGGGCGGAGGAGGTGTCCTGGACCCCCCTGGACTTTCAGTTCGGAGAGCGGGGGGTCCAGTGGAGTTCAGCAGAGTGCCAGTCTCCAAACCGCTGGCGGCGGGACCCCCGAGTGACGCAACTCGGGGGGTAATGGCGGCCCCCGCTAGCGGTGCAGCGGAGGTGGTTATAGTGGCTGCAGACTCTGCCTCCAAACTGTCAGTAGAGGGACCCCCGAGTGAGGCAACTCGGGGGGGTATGGAGACCCTCACTGGCAGTGAAGAGGAGGATATGGAGGTGATGGCTGATTTGGTGACCCCTAGCCCAGCAGCGCTCCCCAAACTGTCAGTGAAGGGACCCCTGAGTGAGGCAACTCAGGGGGATATGGTGGCCCCCACTGGCAGTGAAGCGGGGAGTGCTGCAGAAGGGGAGAAGACAGAAGACGGGGAGCTAGAGTCTGATACTGAGGAGGATGATTTGTTTGCAGCTTTAAGCATGGACCAGCTGCAAAAAGAGATTAAAAAACTGAGCAGCAAGCTGTCAGATAAGAGAAAGAGGAGGAATCTGGCAGCTCCCTTGGAGAGACAATTCCTTAAGGGGGAAATTGCTGAACTAGCAGTTTCCCTGGACAATGCCAAAGAGCGGCTGGAGTACTTGAAAAAAATTAAAAAGAAACTGATAAAGTCCGAATCTACCTCAATGAGTGATATGGAAGGTTTAAAAGTGGAGAAGGTGGAGGCTGCATCAGCTATGGCGGTGAAAGTGGCAGAGCTGCAGGAGGATCCAGGCCCAGAGGTAAGCGATGATGCAAAGGGGACTGGGGGGATCGGGGGTCCCCATAATGCTTTGGTTCCCCTGGTTCCCGCTAGCGGAGCTATTTTACCTGCAAGGGCAGTCAGTGGCAATAGTATGATGGAAGTGTGTTCCGAAGCAACTGACTCAGAGTTAGTCCAGGTGGCAGTATTGGTGGAGGCTGGCATGGAGGGTAGACCAAAAGAACTGGTTCCTGAGGAAGTGCCAGGTGTGTTAAGTCTGGTCGGTGGTGTTGTCCCTGTGGATGTGTCAGCGCAAGGGATGCCAGTCCTGGACAAGTCATCCCTTTCAAATGCGCAAAGGGACATTGTGGAGACTGTTTATGGAGACAGGTTGCTAGTCCCAGAGAGGGCAAGGGTGGCAGCTGCATTGATTGAAAAAGACTTGGCTCAGAGGAGGGAGAGACAGGCTAAGTCTGTCCCAGGTACCCTGTCTTATGCAAATGTGGTATCTGGGAGGAAAACAACTAATGTACCACCAGCTGCACCCTTGCCTGGGAGTACTGGAAAAAGACGTAATCTAATCCAATTTAAGTGGATTGCTCCTGGAGAAGCTCCAGGAAGAGAGGTGTTTTTAAAAATGGTGTTTAGTTTGGGGTTCTGTCCTGCAGATCTGTACGCCTGCATCCACCCAGTGCGGACCCTGGAGTATGATGTGAGTTTTCTGACGTACCAGGGTCTGCAAACTTTCTGGGGGAGGCTGCAGGCGTGTAGAGACAAGGACCCCTTTAACAAATATGTAATGAATTTAGTCACGAAGCATGACAGGGTAAAAGCCACTATTCTTGTCAGGAATGAGTCACTGCCCCCGGAGGACATAATATTTTGGCTAAAACGGTTTTGTAATGTAGAGTCGGGGGCAGTGAAGGCCGGTTATGTTTTAGGGGTGTGGGGTGGAGCATGGGAGGTGGGTATTAGGTTGAGGATGTCTGAGAAGGGGTTTGTTCATGTACCCTCGGCTGCCTATATAGGTAGGGACAGAGTGCAGTGTTTTTATCCGGGGCAGCCGAGGACATGTTTTAAGTGTGGTGATCACCGTCACGTTAGTTCCGAGTGCACTGTGGTGAAGTGTTCTTTGTGTGGGGGTGTGGGTCACTGGTCTAGAGATTGTCACACTGTCAGGTGCAATTTGTGTGGGGTGGAGGGGCACCCTTATAGCAGATGTCCGAAAGCCAGTCACAATGTGGTGTTAGAACAGGTGGTGGGTAGTAGTGTGGTGGTGAGTGAGGTGGTGAATGAGGTAGAAGAAGAGGGTATAGAGCAGGATGAGGTGGTAAATGTTGAAAGTAGGGAGGAGGTAATGGAGGAGACATTTCAGGAGGTTAGGCGGGGAGGGAATGGGATAAAAGAGAAAGATACAGAAACACAAGTGGTGTTATCCAATAAATTTGATGTTTTCTCCTCTGATGAGGAGGAAATCATAAGGAAAGATGGAGAGTGTTATCTGGTGTCAAAAAAAAACAAAAGAAAAACAAAGAGGTCTTTTAAAGAAAGTGAGAGGCACCGGGACGGGAAAAAAAGAAGGGAGTCAATCCCGGAGGTGGGGGAAGAGGCGGTAAATAAGGAAACTCTGGCCCCGATGGAAAGAAGGGTGGTGGAAAGGAGAAAGGAGGAGGTGGTGGCAATGGAGGAGACAGTGGCGGTTCAGCAGGAGGTAGCCGAAGAGACTGATGTGGAGTCATCCCAGAGCTCGGGGGTCGGGCCAAGTGGCACTGGTGGTGGGGTACACTGCCAGGTCATAAAGTTTGTGGCCAAGGCCCCTGACCCTGGGATCCCTGAGGAGGGTGGTGTACCCTCTGGGGGTGGAAGGGAGGGGGGTGGGGATGCCACAGGCGGTGGTGTGGCTGGCCCGCAGGGGGCTGGTGTGCAGTGTTAAGACTTGTTTTTTGGTGATGGTATGTAAAAGTAAGCAAGGTCTTGTAATATTCCATAACCTAGAAACATGGATCCTCATCCTATACGATGTGCCACGATTAATGTGGCTTCCGTGTTGTCCGAATGTGCTCGTATGATGGCCTTTGATTTTTTCAATACGATTGATGTTGATGTTTTATTTTTGCAAGAGACTAGGATTAGTAAATTGGATATCCTCCACAAGGCGAAGCAGGAGTGGAGGAGGGGTCCTTCTTACTGGTCTCTTGCGGCCGAGCCATACGGTGGGGTGGCAGTCCTTTTTTCTGATATGGTAACTGTGCACAAGGTTATTGAATTGCAAGCAGGTAGATGTATGATTTTGGATGTCAACATAAAGGGACAAGATGTGAGATTAATTAATGTGTATGGGCCACAGACACCAGGTGATAGGAAAAGTCTCTTTATGGAGATAAAACCTTTTCTTTTTACAGCCCAGCAGGTCGTCTTTGGTGGTGATTTTAATACCGTTGTTAGGCCAAAAGACAGGGGAGGCTCAAGGAGACCCCTGGGCTATGATTCCAATTTTTTAGTTAGCATGGTTAGACAGGCTGGTTTGGTGGATGTGCATATTCGTCACTCCCCAGACCTCACGGGTTTCACCTACTTTAGTGGTAGTCGTAGGTCTAGGATAGATAGGTTTTTTGTTAAGGAGACTTCCAAGACTTCATCCCTTGGGGTGAGGTTGGTGGAATTTTCCGATCACGGTTTGCTCTCAGTAACTTTGAATGCTTCAGAAACCCCTCAGAAGGGGCGGGGTCTGTGGCGTTTGAACTCTGAACTCCTGGAAGAAGAGAGAGTTAGGCAGTCCTTCAGGGTCTTCTTTCAATCTCAGGAGACACTTCTGGAGGCTGGTTGGAGTAGGTCTGAGTGGTGGGAGTTGATTAAAAAGAGAACCTGCAAATTTTTCCGTGGCCTTATAGCTAGGAAAAACTTGATAAAGCAAAATATCTACCGTAATCTGAGAAGGAAATTGGATTTCCTGATCTCTGAGGAGGGAGATGATGGGGAAATCTCCCGAGTGAAGGCTCAGATGAAAGAGTTCCAATATAACCGATTGGCATCCTTGGTTTTGGAAAGGGATTATGGTATGTACCACTCGCCTGATCCCTACCAGAGCTGTAGGAGGTCAGTCGACGCCAAACATGTCAGAGGACTGGTGGACGGACAGGGTGTTCTTCGTACTGACAAGGAAGGCATTCTGGATGTTATTGTGTCCTACTATTCTGATCTTCTGTCTGAGCAGCCACTCATCAGGGAGAGGATGGAGGAATTTCTGAGGGGAACCCCTGGTCTGAGTTCTCAGGGTGCCTCTCTTGACTCCTTGGCAAGTGATATAACCGCAGAGGAAGTTAGGAAGGCGATAATGGGTTTAAATCCCAAGAAATCACCAGGACCAGATGGTTTAACATCTGAATTTTATAAGACCTTTGCTGACCTCCTGATTCCCCGCCTTGTGGAAGTTTTTAATGAGAGCCTGGATGAGGGAGTCCTCCCTCCTTCCATGAGGTTATCTGCGCTTATTTTGCTGTCCAAAGGGAAGGACTCGTCTCGTATTGAGAACTGGCGCCCCATAGCCCTTCTCAATACAGACAGGAAGATTTTGGCAAAGGTACTGTTTAACAGGCTTTCAGTGTTTTCTGAGCTGTTGCTTTCTCCTTCTCAGCACTGTACGGTGAAGGGTCGTAGCACTTTTAGTGCTGTCCTTGGTGTCCGGGAGGCCATTGAGCGGTGCAGGGCTGAGAAGTGGGGAAAGTACTTACTGGCATTGGATCAGTCAAAAGCTTTTGACCGAGTGAATCATGAGTACCTTTGGGCTCTACTGAGATGGTATGGTCTTCCAGAGAGGGTGGTTAATTGGTTACAGACGATCTATCGTATGGCTGAAAGCTTTCCACTGGTAAACGGTTGGGTGGGCCCTACCTTTGGTGTAGGCTCGGGTGTTCGTCAGGGGTGTCCCCTGAGCCCCCTCCTGTATGTCTTTGCAATCGATCCCTTCGTTAGGAGGGTAGAGTGTGGGACTGTAGGGGGGGTGCAGCTGAGTCCGGAGTTTGCATTGAGGGTGGTGGCTTACGCAGATGATGTCACGGTGGTTCTGTCCTCGCAGGCAGAGGCCCGTGGCATAGAACACCTCATTTGCGAGTACTCTGAGGCTTCGTGCTCCAGAGTAAACCGAGAAAAGTGTGATGTTTTCTGGATGGGGGAGGAGGGGGAGCCTTTTCCTCTTCCGGACAGCTTCCCTCAGGTCAACGATCAGATTAAAATTCTTGGTATCAAATTTGATCATGGAGATTATGCCTCCCTAAATTGGGTTAACAAGCTGGAGGATGCTACCAAGAAGGTAGAGAGTTGGAAAAGATGGAAATTGTCTTTGAGGGAAAGGGTTGACTTGTGCAAAACTTACCTGATCCCGATTTTTTTGTATGTCAGTTACGTGTGCTTTTTGCCACAATCTTTGTGGTCCAGATTGAATTCCTTGTTCTTCCTCTTGTTGTGGAAGAACAGGATCAATATAGTGAAGAGGGGTATCACCTACAGACCGAGGAAAGATGGGGGTTTGAACATGGTAAACCCAGTGATCTTTTTTGTTACAGCTTTTTTAAAGCTTAACATTGGGAGCATGTTTTTAGACACTCCTCCTCGGTGGGTAGAGGGATTTAGACCATGGGTGTTTCCCTTCCTCAGATTCTGGATAGATGGAGGCCAAGTGAGAAGTTTCCGGATTCGTCATGGTTACCTCCCGATCTACGTCATCCAGAGCTTGAAGGTGATAAAGCGATATGACGTGGGAGTGGGTGAAGTCAAAAACTTCTCTAGGAGGGAGTTGGAGAGAAGAATTTTGCACACCCACTTTCATGTTCCGCTGTCACTGAGGGACTGTCCAGGTAATGTCGCTTCGGCTGGATTGGTTTTGTTAAATTCACAAAGGTTACCGCCCAAGTTCAAAGATATTGCCTGGCTCACTTTTCATGGGAGGCTTTATGTTGGAGGGAACCTCAGGTGGCGAAGTGCCAGTGAACGTGGCTGCCCACGGGAGGAATGTCCAGGGGTGGAGGAGACGATGGACCACTTCCTGCTTGAGTGTCCTTTTAATGTAAAGGTTTATGAGGAGGTTTCAAAGGCCATTGGTATCCCGTGCCTTTCGGGTCTTAGTTACCCTGAGTGGGCTTATGGGGTAGTCAGAAGATACGGTGACTTTAATTTGACCACAATTTTTTTAGTTAGTTTAGCTGTTAGGTATCACACGTGGAATGCACGGTGCCAGGTATCTATTCGAAGGAAGGTCCTCCCCTGTGATGTGGTGGTAGGTATGATTATGCAAGAGGTGAAAAAGATGATGGATCTGGATAAGGGGAGACTGGATGCTGTCAGATGGTCACAGTGGTGGGGCCGTTTGAAACCCCCTTGAGTGGGTGGTTGAAAGTCTCTTCTTGTTCAGCTGGGTTTCTTTTCTGTCCTTTCACTCCCTGTAGATTTTTTATTCTATTTTTTGGTTTTTGTTGAAAAGGTTTTACATACATCTACCTGAGGTGGTGTGTATTGGTGATGGGTAGGATTAGATAAGATAGATAGTAGTTAAAGTTTTTTGTATTGTTTTATGGTTTGCTGTGTATATATACATATATAATATATAAAAAAAAAAAAAAAAAAATATATATATATATATAAATAGATAGTGGTTAAGGTAGTTGTTGTTCTAAAATCCTTGCTTACTTTTTCTCATAGGAGATAAGTTGTTTATTATTAGGATTGGTAAAGTTTTCTTTTGGTTATAAGGCATAATATGGAGTAATATTGTGTATCCTTATGTTGATATTTGATTTTGTGTATATATATATTTTATCTATTTATTTATTTATTTTTTATATATGTAATTATTGTATATATATATATATATATCTTTGTTGCAAGTTAAAATAAAGAAGCATATTCTGTCACCGCAGCAAATCTTTTTTAAGGTTTACTGAAAGTTTTAAGCAGAATTTGGGGATTTTTGAAGAAAAATTTTTTTACCCGATTTTTAAGGTCCGTGGCTTACAGAATTTTTCATACGGGTAAATATATTTCCGGAGAGTTCTGTGTCAAAATTAAGCACCAAAATCAACTTCTGTCACCGCAGCAAATCTTTTTTAAGGTTTACTGAAAGTTTTAAGCAGAATTTGGGGATTTTTGAAGAAAAAATTTTTTGGCCAATTTTTAAGTTCCGGGGCTTACAGAAATTTTCATACGGGTAAATATATTTCCGGAGAGTTCTGTGTCAAAATTAAGCACCAAAATCAACTTCTGTCACCGCAGCAAATCTTTTTTAAGGTTTACTGAAAGTTTTAAGCAGAATTTGGGGATTTTTGAAGAAAAAAATTTTGCCCAATTTTTAAGGTCCGGGCTTACAAAATTTTTCATACGGGTAAATATATTTCCGGAGAGTTCTGTGTCAAAATTAAGCACCAAAATCAACTTCTGTCACCGCAGCAAATCTTTTTTAAGGTTTACTGAAAGTTTTAAGCAGAATTTGGGGATTTTTGAAGAAAAAATTTTTTGCCCGATTTTTAAGGTCCGGAGCTTACAGAAATTTTCATACGGGTAAATATATTTCCGGAGAGTTCTGTGTCAAAATTAAGCACCAAAATCAACTTCTGTCACTGCAGCAAATCTTTTTTAAGGTTTACTGAAAGTTTTAAGCAGAATTTGGGGATTTTTGAAGAAAAAAATTTTTAGCCGATTTTTAAGGTCCGGGGCTTACAGAATTTCTCAAATGGGTAAATATATTTCCGGAGAGTTCTGTGTCAAAATTAAGCACCAAAATCAACTTCTGTCACCGCAGCAAATTTTTTTTAAGGTTTACTGAAAGTTTTAAGCAGAATTTGGGGATTTTTGAAGAAAAAAATTTTTGGCCGATTTTTAAGGTCCGGGGCTTACAGAATTTTTCATACGGGTAAATATATTTCCGGAGAGTTCTGTGTCAAAATTAAGCACCAAAATCAACTTCTGTCACCGCAGCAAATCTTTTTTAAGGTTTACTGAAAGTTTTAAGCAGAATTTAGGGATTTTTGAAGAAAAAAAATTTTGGCCGATTTTTAAGGTCCGGGGCTTACAGAAATTTTCATACGGGTAAATATATTTCCGGAGAGTTCTGTGTCAAAATTAAGCACCAAAATCAACTTCTGTCACTGCAGCAAATCTTTTTTAAGGTTTACTGAAAGTTTTAAGCAGAATTTGGGGATTTTTGAAGAAAAAAATTTTGCCCAATTTTTAAGGTCCGGGGCTTACAGAATTTTTCATACGGGTAAATATATTTCCGGAGAGTTCTGTGTCAAAATTAAGCACCAAAATCAACTTCTGTCACCGCAGCAAATCTTTTTTAAGGTTTACTGAAAGTTTTAAGCAGAATTTTGGGATTTTTGAAGAAAAAAAATTTTTGCCTGATTTTTAAGGTCCGGGGCTTACAGAATTTTTCATACGGGTAAATATATTTCCGGAGAGTTCTGTGTCAATATTAAGCACCAAAATCAACTTCTGTCACCGCAGCAAATCTTTCTAAAGGTTTACTGAAAGTTTTAAGCAAAATTTGGGGATTTTTGAAGAAAAAAATTTTGCCCAATTTTTAAGGTCCGGGGCTTACAGAATTTTTCATACGGGTAAATATATTTCCAGAGAGTTCTGTGTCAAAATTAAGCACCAAAATCAACTTCTGTCACCGCAGCAAATCTTTTTTAAGGTTTACTGAAAGTTTTAAGCAAAATGTGGGGATTTTTGAAGAAAAAATTTTTTGCCCGATTTTTAAGGTCCGGGGCTTACAGAATTTTTCATACGGGTAAATATATTTCCGGAGAGTTCTGTGTCAAAATTAAGCACCAAAATCAACTTCTGTCACCGCAGCAAATCTTTTTTAAGGTTTACTGAAAGTTTTAAGCAGAATATGGGGATTTTTGAAGAAAAAAATTTTTGGCCGATTTTTAAGTTCCAGGGCTTACAGAAATTTTCATACGGGTAAATATATTTCCGGAGAGTTCTGTGTTAAAATTAAGCACCAAAATCAACTTCTGTCACCGCAGCAAATCTTTTTTAAGGTTTGCTGAAAGTTTTAAGCAGAATTTTGGGATTTTCGATGAAAAAAATTTTTGCCCGATTTTTAAGGTCCGGGGCTTACAGAATTTTTCATACGGGTAAATATATTTCCGGAGAGATCTGTGTCAAAATTAAGCACCAAAATCAACTTCTGTCACCGCAGCAAATCTTTTTTAAGGTTTACTGAAAGTTTTAAGCAGAATTTGGGGATTTTTGAAGAAAAAATTTTTTGGCCGATTTTTAAGGTCCGGGGCTTACAGAATTTTTCATATGGGTAAATATATTTCCGGAGAGTTCTGTGTCAAAATTAAGCACCAAAATCAACTTCTGTCACCGCAGCAAATCTTTTTTAAGGTTTACTGAAAGTTTTAAGCAGAATTTGGGGATTTTTGAAGAAAAAAATTTTTGCCCAATTTTTAAGGTCCGGGGCTTACAGAATTTTTCATACGGGTAAATATATTTCCGGAGAGATCTGTGTCAAAATTAAGCACCAAAATCAACTTCTGTCACCGCAGCAAATCTTTTTTAAGGTTTACTGAAAGTTTAAAGCAGAATTTGGGGATTTTTGAAGAAAAAAATTTTTGCCCAATTTTTAAGGTCCGGGGCTTACAGAATTTTTCATACGGGTAAATATATTTCCGGAGAGTTCTGTGTCAAAATTAAGCACCAAAATCAACTTCTGTCACCGCTGCAAATCTTTTTTAAGGTTTACTGAAAGTTTTAAGCAGAATTTGGGGATTTTTGAAGAAAAAATTTTTTGCCCGATTTTTAAGTTTCGGGACTTACAGAAATTTTCATACGGGTAAATATATTTCCGGAGAGTTCTGTGTCAAAATTAAGCACCAAAATCAACTTCTGTCACCTCAGCAAATCTATTTTAAGGTTTACTGAAAGTTTTAAGCAGAATTTGGGGATTTTTGAAGAAAAAAATTTTTGCCCGATTTTTAAGGTCCGGGGCTTACAGAATTTTTCATACGGGTAAATATATTTCCGGAGAGTTCTGTGTCAAAATTAAGCACCAAAATCAACTTCTGTCACCGCAGCAAATATTTTTTAAGGTTTACTGAAAGTTTTAAGCAGAATTTGGGGACTTTTGAAGAAAAAATTTTTTGGCCAATTTTTAAGTTCCGGGGCTTACAGAAATTTTCATACGGGTAAATATATTTCCGGAGAGTTCTGTGTCAAAATTAAGCACCAAAATCAACTTCTGTCACCGCAGCAAATCTTTTTTAAGGTTTACTGAAAGTTTTAAGCAGAATTTGGGGATTTTTGAAGAAAAAATTTTTTGCCCGATTTTTAAGTTTCGGGACTTACAGAAATTTTCATACGGGTAAATATATTTCCGGAGAGTTCTGTGTCAAAATTAAGCACCAAAATCAACTTCTGTCACCTCAGCAAATCTATTTTAAGGTTTACTGAAAGTTTTAAGCAGAATTTGGGGATTTTTGAAGAAAAAAATTTTTGCCCGATTTTTAAGGTCCGGGGCTTACAGAATTTTTCATACGGGTAAATATATTTCCGGAGAGTTCTGTGTCAAAATTAAGCACCAAAATCAACTTCTGTCACCGCAGCAAATGTTTTTTAAGGTTTACTGAAAGTTTTAAGCAGAATTTGGGGACTTTTGAAGAAAAAATTTTTTGCCCGATTTTTAAGGTCCGGGGCTTACAGAATTTTTCATACGGGTAAATATATTTCCGGAGAGATCTGTGTCAAAATTAAGCACCAAAATCAACTTCTGTCACCGCAGCAAATCTTTTTTAAGGTTTACTGAAAGTTTTAAGCAGAATTTGGGGACTTTTGAAGAAAAAATTTTTTGCCCGATTTTTAAGGTCCGGGGCTTACAGAATTTTTCATACGGGTAAATATATTTCCGGAGAGATCTGTGTCAAAATTAAGCACCAAAATCAACTTCTGTCACCGCAGCAAATCTTTTTTAAGGTTTACTGAAAGTTTTAAGCAGAATTTGGGGATTTTTGAAGAAAAAATTTTTTAGCCGATTTTTAAGGTCCGGGGCTTACAGAATTTCTCAAATGGGTAAATATATTTCCGGAGAGTTCTGTGTCAAAATTAAGCACCAAAATCAACTTCTGTCACCGCAGCAAATCTTTTTTAAGGTTTACTGAAAGTTTTAAGCAGAATTTGGGGATTTTTGAAGAAAAAATTTTTTACCCGATTTTTAAGGTCCGTGGCTTACAGAATTTTTCATACGGGTAAATATATTTCCGGAGAGTTCTGTGTCAAAATTAAGCACCAAAATCAACTTCTGTCACCGCAGCAAATCTTTTTTAAGGTTTACTGAAAGTTTTAAGCAGAATTTGGGGATTTTTGAAGAAAAAATTTTTTGGCCAATTTTTAAGTTCCGGGGCTTACAGAAATTTTCATATGGGTAAATATATTTCCGGAGAGTTCTGTGTCAAAATTAAGCACCAAAATCAACTTCTGTCACCGCAGCAAATCTTTTTTAAGGTTTACTGAAAGTTTTAAGCAGAATTTGGGGATTTTTGAAGAAAAAAATTTTTAGCCGATTTTTAAGGTCCGGGGCTTACAGAATTTCTCAAATGGGTAAATATATTTCCGGAGAGTTCTGTGTCAAAATTAAGCACCAAAATCAACTTCTGTCACCGCAGCAAATCTTTTTTAAGGTTTACTGAAAGTTTTAAGCAGAATTTAGGGATTTTTGAAGAAAAAAAATTTTGGCCGATTTTTAAGGTCCGGGGCTTACAGAAATTTTCATACGGGTAAATATATTTCCGGAGAGTTCTGTGTCAAAATTAAGCACCAAAATCAACTTCTGTCACCGCAGCAAATCTTTTTTAAGGTTTACTGAAAGTTTTAAGCAGAATTTGGGGATTTTTGAAGAAAAAAATTTTTGCCCGATTTTTAAGGTCCGTGGCTTACAGAATTTTTTATACGGGTAAATATATTTCCGGAGAGTTCTGTGTCAAAATTAAGCACCAAAATCAACTTCTGTCACTGCAGCAAATCTTTTTTAAGGTTTACTGAAAGTTTTAAGCAGAATTTGGGGATTTTTGAAGAAAAAAATTTTGCCCAATTTTTAAGGTCCGGGGCTTACAGAATTTTTCATACGGGTAAATATATTTCCGGAGAGTTCTGTGTCAAAATTAAGCACCAAAATCAACTTCTGTCACCGCAGCAAATCTTTTTTAAGGTTTACTGAAAGTTTTAAGCAGAATTTGGAATTTTTGAAGATAAAATTTTATGGCCAATTTTTAAGTTCCGGGGCTTACAGAAATTTTCATACGGGTAAATATATTTCCGGAGAGTTCTGTGTCAAAATTAAGCACCAAAATCAACTTCTGTCACCGCAGCAAATCTTTTTTAAGGTTTACTGAAAGTTTTAAGCAGAATTTGGGGATTTTTGAAGAAAAAAATTTTTAGCCGATTTTTAAGGTCCGGGGCTTACAGAATTTCTCAAACGGGTAAATATATTTCCGGAGAGTTCTGTGTCAAAATTAAGCACCAAAATCAACTTCTGTCACCGCAGCAAATCTTTTTTAAGGTTTACTGAAAGTTTTAAGCAGAATTTGGGGATTTTTGAAGAAAAAAAATTTTTGCCTGATTTTTAAGGTCCGGGGCTTACAGAATTTTTCATACGGGTAAATATATTTCCGGAGAGTTCTGTGTCAATATTAAGCACCAAAATCAACTTCTGTCACCGCAGCAAATCTTTTTTAAGGTTTACTGAAAGTTTTAAGCAAAATTTGGGGATTTTTGAAGAAAAAAATTTTGCCCAATTTTTAAGGTCCGGGGCTTACAGAATTTTTCATACGGGTAAATATATTTCCAGAGAGTTCTGTGTCAAAATTAAGCACCAAAATCAACTTCTGTCACCGCAGCAAATCTTTTTTAAGGTTTACTGAAAGTTTTAAGCAAATTTTGGGGATTTTTGAAGAAAAAATTTTTTGCCCGATTTTTAAGGTCCGGGGCTTACAGAATTTTTCATACGGGTAAATATATTTCCGGAGAGTTCTGTGTCAAAATTAAGCACCAAAATCAACTTCTGTCACCGCAGCAAATCTTTTTTAAGGTTTACTGAAAGTTTTAAGCAGAATTTGGGGATTTTTGAAGAAAAAAATTTTTCGCAGATTTTTAAGTTCCAGGGCTTACAGAAATTTTCATACGGGTAAATATATTTCTGGAGAGTTCTGTGTTAAAATTAAGCACCAAAATCAACTTCTGTCACCGCAGCAAATCTTTTTTAAGGTTTACTGAAAGTTTTAAGCAGAATTTTGGGATTTTCGATGAAAAAAATTTTTGCCCGATTTTTAAGGTCCGGGGCTTACAGAATTTTTCATACGGGTAAATATATTTCCGGAGAGATCTGTGTCAAAATTAAGCACCAAAATCAACTTCTGTCACCGCAGCAAATCTTTTTTAAGGTTTACTGAAAGTTTTAAGCAGAATTTGGGGATTTTTGAAGAAAAAATTTTTTAGCCGATTTTTAAGGTCCGGGGCTTACAGAATTTCTCAAATGGGTAAATATATTTCCGGAGAGTTCTGTGTCAAAATTAAGCACCAAAATCAACTTCTGTCACCGCAGCAAATCTTTTTTAAGGTTTACTGAAAGTTTTAAGCAGAATTTGGGGATTTTTGAAGAAAAAATTTTTTACCCGATTTTTAAGGTCCGTGGCTTACAGAATTTTTCATACGGGTAAATATATTTCCGGAGAGTTCTGTGTCAAAATTAAGCACCAAAATCAACTTCTGTCACCGCAGCAAATCTTTTTTAAGGTTTACTGAAAGTTTTAAGCAGAATTTGGGGATTTTTGAAGAAAAAATTTTTTGGCCAATTTTTAAGTTCCGGGGCTTACAGAAATTTTCATATGGGTAAATATATTTCCGGAGAGTTCTGTGTCAAAATTAAGCACCAAAATCAACTTCTGTCACCGCAGCAAATCTTTTTTAAGGTTTACTGAAAGTTTTAAGCAGAATTTGGGGATTTTTGAAGAAAAAAATTTTTAGCCGATTTTTAAGGTCCGGGGCTTACAGAATTTCTCAAATGGGTAAATATATTTCCGGAGAGTTCTGTGTCAAAATTAAGCACCAAAATCAACTTCTGTCACCGCAGCAAATCTTTTTTAAGGTTTACTGAAAGTTTTAAGCAGAATTTAGGGATTTTTGAAGAAAAAAAATTTTGGCCGATTTTTAAGGTCCGGGGCTTACAGAAATTTTCATACGGGTAAATATATTTCCGGAGAGTTCTGTGTCAAAATTAAGCACCAAAATCAACTTCTGTCACCGCGGCAAATCTTTTTTAAGGTTTACTGAAAGTTTTAAGCAGAATTTGGGGATTTTTGAAGAAAAAAATTTTTGCCCGATTTTTAAGGTCCGTGGCTTACAGAATTTTTTATACGGGTAAATATATTTCCGGAGAGTTCTGTGTCAAAATTAAGCACCAAAATCAACTTCTGTCACTGCAGCAAATCTTTTTTAAGGTTTACTGAAAGTTTTAAGCAGAATTTGGGGATTTTTGAAGAAAAAAATTTTGCCCAATTTTTAAGGTCCGGGGCTTACAGAATTTTTCATACGGGTAAATATATTTCCGGAGAGTTCTGTGTCAAAATTAAGCACCAAAATCAACTTCTGTCACCGCAGCAAATCTTTTTTAAGGTTTACTGAAAGTTTTAAGCAGAATTTGGAATTTTTGAAGATAAAATTTTATGGCCAATTTTTAAGTTCCGGGGCTTACAGAAATTTTCATACGGGTAAATATATTTCCGGAGAGTTCTGTGTCAAAATTAAGCACCAAAATCAACTTCTGTCACCGCAGCAAATCTTTTTTAAGGTTTACTGAAAGTTTTAAGCAGAATTTGGGGATTTTTGAAGAAAAAAATTTTTAGCCGATTTTTAAGGTCCGGGGCTTACAGAATTTCTCAAACGGGTAAATATATTTCCGGAGAGTTCTGTGTCAAAATTAAGCACCAAAATCAACTTCTGTCACCGCAGCAAATCTTTTTTAAGGTTTACTGAAAGTTTTAAGCAGAATTTGGGGATTTTTGAAGAAAAAAAATTTTTGCCTGATTTTTAAGGTCCGGGGCTTACAGAATTTTTCATACGGGTAAATATATTTCCGGAGAGTTCTGTGTCAATATTAAGCACCAAAATCAACTTCTGTCACCGCAGCAAATCTTTTTTAAGGTTTACTGAAAGTTTTAAGCAAAATTTGGGGATTTTTGAAGAAAAAAATTTTGCCCAATTTTTAAGGTCCGGGGCTTACAGAATTTTTCATACGGGTAAATATATTTCCAGAGAGTTCTGTGTCAAAATTAAGCACCAAAATCAACTTCTGTCACCGCAGCAAATCTTTTTTAAGGTTTACTGAAAGTTTTAAGCAAATTTTGGGGATTTTTGAAGAAAAATTTTTTGCCCGATTTTTAAGGTCCGGGGCTTACAGAATTTTTCATACGGGTAAATATATTTCCGGAGAGTTCTGTGTCAAAATTAAGCACCAAAATCAACTTCTGTCACCGCAGCAAATCTTTTTTAAGGTTTACTGAAAGTTTTAAGCAGAATTTGGGGATTTTTGAAGAAAAAAATTTTTGGCCGATTTTTAAGTTCCAGGGCTTACAGAAATTTTCATACGGGTAAATATATTTCTGGAGAGTTCTGTGTTAAAATTAAGCACCAAAATCAACTTCTGTCACCGCAGCAAATCTTTTTTAAGGTTTACTGAAAGTTTTAAGCAGAATTTTGGGATTTTCGATGAAAAAAATTTTTGCCCGATTTTTAAGGTCCGGGGCTTACAGAATTTTTCATACGGGTAAATATATTTCCGGAGAGATCTGTGTCAAAATTAAGCACCAAAATCAACTTCTGTCACCGCAACAAATCTTTTTTAAGGTTTACTGAAAGTTTTAAGCAGAATTTGGGGATTTTTGAAGAAAAAATTTTTTGCCCGATTTTTAAGGTCCGGGGCTTACAGAATTTTTCATATGGGTAAATATATTTCTGGAGAGTTCTGTGTCAAAATTAA
>JAUIMM010002556.1:0-163286 GCA_031769625.1 Taudactylus pleione
TGCAAATTTGGTTGAATTAATTAATGTTATGGTTTTGGATGGGCCATCTTCATTGACTTGTTTGTTCGCCGGACCACCCTGATGGGTACTGTGTCAACACCATACCGGGGTGGGGTGTAGTGATGTTAGAAGGTTGAGCGGATACATATTGTTGGTAATAATGTTAGCTGGGTTGTGCATTTTTGGAGTGGGCTGATTATGGCCGTCATTTCTTTGTCACCATACTTTAGTTTATTTGAATATTCCTAACATGTCTCAAATAAATAGCTAACAAATTTTATTCTGCCAAATCTATGTCTCCGAGTCTTTATTTTATTATTATTAATATTGACTGTGTTAATTATAAGGTATATGCACACTTTTTCTTTCTTTTTTTGCTGTTTTTTTAATTTTTATTTTAATACAGATGGATCTCTGAAGGATTACTAATACCCCTTTCAGACATACGACCCGGGAAATTTCCTGCTCAGACCCAGGAATTACTCCTGTGCAAATTCCCGGGTATTTGGTTGAGACATAAGCCGGGTTTTTTACGTTTTTAATATTACCTGCCTCTCCTCTGCTCTTCCTAGCCTATCCCCTCTCCGGCTGCCGATGATGATGTCATCATCATGCAGCAGACAGCCGACCAATCATTGCAGCCATTTTATTTTATTATTACTATTATTATATTATTTATATCTCCCCTTCTGTCTAGCAGGAGTTTGGGCAGCCCGCTGTGGCAGGGACCCGCCGGCGATCTCCAGCGCCGGCGGGTATCCCCGGCGTCCGTCTGGGGTTCTCTGTACACAGCCACCGGCGCGGGGGGTGATGAGCAGCAGCGCTGAGCATCCTATAGAACGCTCTGCACTGCCAACTCAATGTAAAAGCTGCTTGGTGCAGCCCGGGGTTTAATTCCCGGGTAGCACCATGCAGACATAAGCAGGGAAATTCCCTGGTCGATTGAAGGGAATTTCAGACATATGCGGCAACCTGGGAATTTGGCTGAGGTAGGCCAAATTCCCGGGATTCTCAGTGTGACTGAAAGGGGTTTAGTTTTCTTAAACAATGAAAATAACATCATTTATACATTTATCTTTAAATAAATCTGTATAAAAATTAAAATTACATTTACAGAACATCCAGTGCAATGTTACATTCACTGTTATCTCCCCTCTTTGAGATTAATCCATGCATCACTAGCTGAAACTTTCAGAATAGCTGATGACAGCAAGGATAGTTACATGAGGACACATTATAGATTGTATTTATAAGTAGACAAAATATTTACTTTTGTAGTCACACCTGAGGCCTCTGAGCTCTGCATTCTATCCAACAGCCCCTATATATCAGTGACGGATTGTCACAATTCCCCGATCCCCAGACGCCGGGGCATTGGTGAAAGAAATCCAAAATGTTTTGCCTGATTTGCTGATCACGACCAAAATATGACAGGGATCGGCAAATAGGGAATTTTTAACATAAAAAATGTCTCCGATTCCCCGGCGGATTAGCTACCATCCATGGCCACCGATTGGCGTTTCAGACCGTTGGATCGGCAGTTCCGGACAGATTGGGGAAGCAGGGAATTGGGCGTCTTTTTTAAGCGGCCCTTAGAGGAATATGCAAACATCTCATTTTACAAAATTAACACCATTCAAGATGTCACTCACAGAACAATGGGAAATTATAATGTAATTATGTATGGCAAACTAAAGCCCTGAGCGACTTATGGAGTCAAATCCTGGCATAAGATGAAGACATTTTTGAATGCAAATATTCTCCTTTCTCAGCATATCACTCTAAAGTCACCAAATCATTATGAAGTTATAATGTATGCAGCCAGTAATGTAATAAACTTATGGGCTCTATTTATTAACATTGTTTTGACTAAAATAAAGTGAAAAAGGGTGTTTTCACACCCTTTTCACATTATTTTAGTATCACCTATAGTTATTACAGGGCAATTGGAGTAGAATTAGTAAAATTCTACTCCAACCCCTAAGTATCACTTATTTTTAGTAATCAGATTGCATTTCCCATAACTGTAATGGGAAATGTGATCTGACCGGAGTTACTAAAAATGAAATGTGAAAAAATATCGGGGAAAGCCCTGTGATAATAACGCCACCTGGAGGTGACATTATCCAGGATCTCCCCCGGTTACCGGCCTCCTGCCCTGCTCTAACGCCGAGAGCAGAGCCGGGAGTCGGTCCCTGTAATCAGCTGTGTGGTCTTAACAGACCGCAAGCTGATTACTGTAAAAAAAGGAAAAAAAAAAATAGTAAAAAAAAAAATTAACTTACCTGACTCCAGGGACCAGTGATCGGGTCACCGGAGATGACTCCCCTCCGGTCAGCTGGTCTCCCACAGTGCACTGCGGCTCGGTGATCAGGCCCCAGTGCAGTATGGGAGATCACCTGACCGGAGGAATGGAGATCATCACCGGAGGCCCGGAGCATGCAGGTAAGTGTAATTAAGGGAGGGGTCGCGGGGGGTCCACGATCATGGGGGGCGGGGTTTAGCATCGGGGGCGGGGCTTAGCGCCGGGGGGTAGCAGCGGCGACCGGTCGGCACATGCGCGTGCACTTAATCACGGTATTTTTTGCGAAAATACCATGATAAGGCTCCGAAGGGGATTCGCAAGGACAGAGCTTTATCACAAGCTCTGTCCCTGCAAGGGATTTGTAGTAAATCCCTGTGATATTGCCTGAATCCGCAATGCGAATTCAGTCATTAATATCACACTACAATCTGCATTACAAATGCGGATTGTAGTAAATAGAGCCCATAGAACTGAAGGTCCGGTCTTCACCTACAGCAACCTCTATTTCCTATACAACTGTATATTCTTTACAGTATTAAGTTGTCCCCCATTCTCCCCCAACCCTGCTAAAACAGTTATGTTGTTGTTAAGGGTATAAAGTGTGTTGTAAATTGGTTAAATAATGAAGGTAGGCAGATAAGCTGAATATTGTACTGTATAAACATAATATTGTAATGAAAAACAATCTCCTTCAAATATTTAAAATATAATGATATAATGATAACACTAGAGTCTCTAGTCTGCGACAGTAACACACAGGAATTGGTTTCACACATGTGCAAAGTCTCAGATTAAGCTCAATGGTACTTGGTGTGAGGTAAAAGATGTGGCCACTGGTGTCGGAGCCCTATTTCACAGATTCAGACTCGGCCACACTTTGATGTACAAAAGTTGCACACCCCAGTAGTTAGTGCACGCTAGCAATGCAGCATTGTCACCTCGAGTGGTTTTATTTGTATGAAAAAGGCGCACACTTTCAGCGAAAAGGTTGCTCGGTGCGGCGGAGTCTCCCGGACCAGGTGCGCCGAGAAGAGGCTATTTGCCGCCACTGAAGCTACAGTAAAAACTTACATATCTGTAATAGAGCAGTCATTGGCAACTGATATTTCTGTGTAGGTATAGAATACATGGACCGGCCAAAGCAACAATTATAAAACAGTATACAGTGTGTGTATATGTACATATATATATATATATATATATATATATATTATATATATATATATATATATATATATATATATATATATATATATATATGGAATGGGATTGTAATGCTGGGGGCTGTTTAGCTGCTGGTTCAAATCTCGACAACATGAGCCTGAAAGGATGACATGCAGACAGTGGAGGTAAGTAAAGCTAACCCTCCCCCTCCTAACTTTTACCCTCCCTTAGCGTTGCCTAACCCTAACCTCCCCCCTAGTGCCTAACCCTATCCTCCCCCAGGGGGTGCCTAAACCTAATCCCGCTCCCTAAACCTATCCCTCCTGGGGGGTGCCTTAACCTATCCCCCCCTTCTCCTAGCCTATCCCTAACCTTCCCAGTAGGGTGCCAACCCTAATTCCGGCGTTGGGATTATCATAGGCATCGGTATCTCGACGCCTATAATGCATCCCTAGCCGGCAGGAACGTGACCACATATATATATATATATATATATATATATATATATACACACAGTATATATGTAGTATATAGTGCTTAATATTTTACAGTATGAAGAAAATATTACTGGCCTCAACACTGTACCACACTGTTGATCATATTAAAAGTACACAGAGGTGCAGTCTGTCAGGCTAATGACATTTAGAACACGGTAAGATACTAACACATACAAAACAAAAGTATATGCGGTTGTTGTAAGTACAATCATTAAAATAATTACATTTTCTTAGAGCAAATTAGAAACGCTTCATATGCAGACAATTTGATATTCCAGATTATTTTCATGTAACCAATAGCAAATAAAGCGATGCCAGGAACAGAACCACAGGTGATATTAGATGGTGATTGTGGGTATTCATATAGCACAATCATTTTATTTCATTTTAACAACATACAGTACTGTACTTATTGGTGTTTAGTTTTAGTTGCTGGCAGTGCTGTCTGGTAACTTTGCTAGGTCAGCTGGCCTAGCTGGCTCTCGTTGGTTCTGGCAATTGACGGTAAGGCTCCTCACTGCAGCTGCTCACACAATGGCGGTTCTGCCTCCCCTCCCTCCTACCTCCTCCCAGCATTCAGTGTGGCGCCAGCAGAGACAGCCGCAGCGGCTCCGACTTGAGGGGTATGATCGATCTCATCATCCATCATTTGAACTGAGGATGCCGTGGCTCCCCCGCTGTCACCCCCGATGCACCAATCCTGTTCTAATACAATGCAATGCATGTACTGTAAGCCGTGCATGTCTGCTCATTGGTAATCTGTGGGGCCCAGGGAGAGCCATCGCATGTCTCTTAGGGCTCTATTTATTATCATTATTTTTACTAATATAAAGTGAAAAGGGTGTTTTCACACCCTTTTCACATTATTTTAGTATCACCTACAGTTATTACAGGGCAATTGGAGTAGAATTCGTAAAATTCTACTTCAACCCCTAATTATCACTTATTTTTAGTAGTCAGATCGCAGCTGACCGGGTCCCAGTGCAGGATGGGAGATCAGCTGACTGGAGCCACGGAGGACATCACTGAAGCCCCGATCACCAGAGGTAAGTGTAATTAAGGGAAGGGGGGGGGGTCGTGATCGCATGGGGCTGGGCTTAGCGATGGGGGCAGGGCTTAGCGGTGGCCGGTCGATGCTTGGCGCAGGGCACTTGTCATGGTATTTTTGCAAAAATATCGTGATAAGTGTACGGAGGGGATTCGCAGGGACAGAGCTTTATCGCAAGCTCTGTCCCTGCAAGGGATATTTAGTAGAGATGAGCGGGTTCGGATTCCAGAGATCCGAACCCACCCGAATTTAGCATAGCCGAGTTGGACCCAAGCAGGCTCAGATGTTCCCGCCTTACTCGGATCTCTCAAATCGACGCAAAACAATAGAGACGAAATCTTGCGGTTCGCGAGCTTTCGTCTCTATGATCAATGCAGTGTATAAGGGACCACGCGACAGACGCCATTTCACTCCGGCTGTGGAGACTGAACAGGGAGGGTGGGTAGTGTAGGGCTGGGAGAGGTGCTGGTGCTATCTGCTGTATCCTGGGCTGGTGACTGCTGATCCATTCTGGTCTCTGGTCACGGTGCTGTCACTATCACTGTGCTGTCTGTGCTGATCCATTCTGGTCTCTGGTCACGGTGCTGTCACTGTCACTGTGCTGTCTGCTGATCCATCTGGGCTGTCTGCTGTGTCCTGGGCTTGTGCAGTGTCCATCTCTGGGCCCAAGTTCTAAACGCCCCCCCAAAAAATCAAAATGTCTTTTATATTTTTCTGTGTGCGTGCGTGCGTGTTAGGCTTAACCGTAGTACCGCACAAGATCCAACCAGCAACGCAAGTTGCAACCTAGTGCTGCCCGACTCCAGTCGTGATCAATCGTTGCTCTGGAGCCAAGTTCTTCTGGAGCTGATAAAAAATATAAATCATCATTTGTCTTTTTTTCTAATATTTTTGTGTGTGCACATGACTGCATGCGTGTGAATTTTGTAACCGCACCTTGGCTACACTATTGGTGATTGTGACACTGCTTCAAGACTGCAGAAAATATGGAGGGCTGTCACATGACAGGAGAGCAAGGCCAAGAACCACATGTTGTAGCTGCCGCCAGCAGTGCAAGGCTGTCAACTTCCTCCTCCTCTATGAAGGCCCATGCCCCAGGGCTTAAGTCACGCCATGGTAAAGCAAGTTTTACTGAAGTTAAGAAAAAACATTTTTAAGATTATTTGCCTTTAGATAAACAAAAAATTGGCAATATGCCATTCACTACACGAAGTGGCAAGGAAAGGATAAGGCCTTGGCCTTTCTTTATGAAGACTGCTGATTCTGATAGCCCTTCTGCTTGTAGTAGTAGTGGTGGTGGTCCAATTAAAAATGTGAAAGTTATTAAGACAGCTCCGGAAAAACCAACTGTGTGCCCTGAGAAATCGAAATCACAAATCCCCGAGGAGAGTGCAAGTGTGTCCGCGGTTGTCATGTGTGAGCTCGACCTAAATACTAGTGTACTGGAGGATCCACCAAGTTCCAACATTTGTGTGCCCTCTGTAAATGTGGGGAAGGGCAGTCAACATCTTGCAGACGTAGTCATTGAGGATGCTTCTGTGGAATTGCACATGGAGGAGGAGGATATTTTGGTAGTTGTAGGTGCTAAGGATGAGGAGGATGTTGGTGATGAGGATGTTGATGCTGAGGATGTCCTTTGTGTAAGTAAGGCAACAGCTGTTGCCCATGGTTTGAAAAAGCCAAAGCCGATTGTTGTCATGCTGGGGCAAAAGACAAAAAATCCACTTCTCACGTGTGGAATTATTTCCATCCCGATCCGGACAACAGTTGTCAAGCCATATATAACCATTGCAAAGCAAAAGTGAGTAGAGGGAGGGACCTAAGCTACCTAGAAACCTCCTCCTTGGTACGTCACTTGGAGCGCATTCATCAAATATCAAAGTGTATGTCGCCTGCTCCCTCTCTGTGGGATCCAAGCGCCTTCGATCTCCAACACCAACACCTGCATCATCATCAACATCCTCATTCGTGATCGGAAGTCATTTAAAAAAAACAATTGACTACTAAACAGTCTGTGGCGTAACTATAAATTGCCAAAACATTTTCTGATGCCCCCCCCCCCCCCCCCTTTCCCATGGCATTTTGGTAAAATCATTACAGGGACATTTATACACAATTTGTCTCCCAGTGCAAAAGTTAAAAGTATGCCCCCACCCCCCCTAGACAGTTTACAGTATTTTTCCTCCTTTTAGTAATGCCCCTTACACATTATGCCGCACACTGTAATGCATATTACCAAAGTGCCACTTACATATTTGCCCTCTGACACCATATTATGCCCCACAGTAAGGTTTCTAATTATCGTTGTCAGGAGTCTTATACAGTGCCCCCAGCAGTGTCCCTTATATAGTGCCCCAGGTAGTGGTCCCCCTATGCAGGACCCCTTATATAATGCCCCCAGTACTAACCCCCAGCAGTGCCCCCAGTAGTAGTCCCCCCCAGCAGAGCCTCCAGTAGTAGTCCTCCCCCAGCAATGCTCCCAGTAGTAGTCCTCCCCCAGCAATGCCCCCAGTAGTAGTCCCCCACCTATGCACTGCCGCCAGCAGTAATCCCCACCTATGCAGTGCCCCCAGCAGTAATCCCCACCTATGCAGTGCCCTAAGTTGTGGTCCCTCCAGGGCAGTGCCCCTAGTAGTGGTCCCCCCCCAGCAATGCCTCCAGTAGTAGTCCCCCCCAGCAATGCCCCCAGTAGTAGTCCCCCCCAGCAATGCCCCCAGTAGTAGCCCCCCCAGCATTGCCCCCAGTAACAGTGCCCTCAGTAGTAGTCCCCCCCAGCAGTGCCCCCAGTAGCCCCCCCAGGAGTGCTCCCAGTAGCAGTCCCCCCAGCAGTGCCCCCAGTAGTAGCCCCCCCAGCAGTGCCCCCAGTAGCAGTGCCCTCAGTAGTAGTCCCCCCCAGCAGTGCCCCCTGTAGCCCCCCCAGGAGTGCACCCAGTAGCAGTCCCCCCAGCAGTACCCCTAGTAGCAGTCCCACCCAGCAGTGCCCCCAGTAGTAGTCCCCCTCCAGCAATGCCCCCCAGTAGCAGTCCCCACCCCAGCAGTGCCCCCAGTAGTAGTCCCCCTCCAGCAATGCCCCCCAGTAGTAGTCCCACCCAGCAGTGCCCCCAGTAGTAGTCATCCTCTCCCCCCAGCAATACCACCAGTAGTAGTCCCCCCAGCAGTGCCCCTAGTAGTAATCCCCTTCTATGCAGTGTCCCCCAGTAGTGG
The DNA here is from genome assembly GCA_031769625.1 of Taudactylus pleione. Classification (NCBI taxonomy): domain Eukaryota; kingdom Metazoa; phylum Chordata; class Amphibia; order Anura; family Myobatrachidae; genus Taudactylus; species Taudactylus pleione. The sequence continues at coordinate 8,219 of JAUIMM010002556.1, forward strand.
TCCAACCAGTGTGCAGTGCTCCTAGTAGTAGTCCCCCCCCCAGCAGTGCCTTTAGTAGTAGTCCCCCTCCCCAGCACGGCCCTTAGTAGTAGTAGTAGTCCTGCCCCCCAGTGCCCTTAGTAGTAGTCCGTCCTCCCCCCCAGCAATCCCCTTAGTGGTAGTCCCCCCAGCACTGCCCTACTGCCCTTAGTAGTAGTAGTCCCCCCCAGTACCCTTAGTAGTAATAGTCCCCCCCCCTAGTGCCCTTAGTAGTAGCAGTCCCCCCCCCCCCCCAGTGGGCCATTCTCTGCAGATTTCATGTGGATGGCTAGTCCGCATGGAATCTGCAGCCACCTCACCCCGCAAGCCTCCATGCCTTCACGCCACCGCGGGGGCTGCGGGGGCGGTAGTTACGCCACTGTAAACAGTCCTTTGCTAGAGGAAGTATGTATAACAGCTGTCACCCAGTTTCACAGTGGATCACTGACGCCATGACGGCTGTGCTAGTGTTAGATGGTGAAATAAAAAAATAGGATGATAGTGTGGAGGAAGTGCAAAAGGAGGATGAGGGGGAAATTTCTGTCCTATTTGACGTTAACGTGGATGTTGATGATAAGGATGTGGTTTGTGTAAATCAGCCGCCAGTGGTAGCAGTTCTTGCTAATGATAAAAAGAAAGCCAGAAAAGCAACGTGATGCTGCGGCTTCATTGACAAAGACAAATATATCTCGCCCCCTGTCTTTGTCAATGAAGCCGCAGCATCACCTCCTCTGGTAGACTTAAATTAGCAAAAATTAGCTATATTTATACATGTTCAGAAAGAGTAACTTACTAAAATTTGGTCCTGAAAGACTAATGTCACAATATTAATATACATACAGAATAGTAGTAGTAGTGATGATTGACACATTTAGTGTTAATTTAGTTAGAAAGTTTCAATTAGTGATTACATGTTGCTTTTCTTCTGTAAGCTGTGTAAACTGTATCTATGTAGGTCAGTAACTGTTCGGAATCGGTATGAAATACCGCCGGCCACATGGCAGCACCTGGCCGACCAAAGCAGAGTTCCCGGCAGCGCTGGAAATCCCGGTCGTCGATAGGTAAGTATTGACTAACTAATCCCCTAACCCTCCTTAGGGGTGCCTAACCCTAACCTCCCCCCCAAGTGCCTAACCCTAATCCCCCCTCTAAGTGCCTAACCCTCACTCCGCCTTTCCCCGCTGCCTAAACTTTAGTCCCCCGGGGGGGTGCCTAACCCTAACCCTCCCTACCCCTAGCCTAACCCTAACCCTCCCGGGGGGGGCCTAACCCTAAGTCCCCCCCGGGTGCCCTAAACCTAACCCTCCCCCCCCCGCGGCTGTCCGCTCGCGGCGCCTGGCATCCCTTCGATCGGGATGCCAGGCGCCAGTCTCCCGGCGTCGGGGAAATGTCAGGCGTCTACATCTAGATGCCTGGCATTTCACCCTCACCGGGATATGACAGTCGGAAGCCGGCTGCCGTTATTAAGGCAGCCGGCTTCCCGATTGTATACTATCTGTTCTCCTTCTGAGTTCCCTTAATACCACAGTGCTCACCGATTATACCACTCAAATGAGCTGTTCCAATGGATTTCATCTGTAATATATACAGCTAATTTAAATACTTGAATGACAGAGCTTTCTGTTCACCTTGACAAAGACGCCTTTAGGACGGTGAAACGCGTAGGTGCTCTCTCCTATTGCATGGTGCTCCCACAGAAGATACAAGGACCATCTGCTCCCCAGACACGGGTAGAGCACTTTTCTCACTTACTGCAGACCTGTTCCCCCCCAATGATTGAACCACTGAGATGATCTGCTACTGAGACGGGACAAGCGGCATTTCACTGCCGTGGATATTACAACACCCACCGCCTCCTGTGCTCTGACTGCTGGAGCTGTTCCTCACCTAGAGCGGCCACGTCTGCAGCTCACCCTGAACACACGACGCTCCACTTACCGAGTGAGTCTACCGGAGGAGGTGATGCTGCGGCTTCATTGACAAAGACCCTGTCCCTGCACTAATACAGCCGGAGATGCAGTGCATCCCAGTGGCAAATGCAGGATTTCTAGAGGGGGTTTCCAAATGCCTGATTTTAGAGTGAGTGTGGCCAGTCCATGAAGAGGGTAGAATTAGCACTTAACCAGCTTTAATATACATCATACAAAGTGTATTGTGTGTCATAATTCCAGCATATACAGGACCAGTGATCACAGTAAGCCATTAGATGAGGCAGTAAGGCCATCCTTTCTGAGCAGAATGTTTTTTTTCAGATGCGGGCACCATTCCAGGGCATTGGAGCAAGTTCGGGAGCCTGGGGGAGCAGCAGAAGAACCTAGCACTGCCCTGGACAAATATGTACATATTGGGCTCTATAGCAGCACATCCCTAACAGTGAATGTTTTCCAGATATCCTATTTGGTGCACAGATTATTTATTACTGGCTTATACATGTTAGAAGATCCACAGGTGGTGCTAATTATTTCATTTGTGATACTGAGAAGAACATGCAGCTCTAGTAAAATTCTATTCTATTACTATTTCTATTGTGGTCATGGTGTGGGCTGGGGAGGGGGGTTTCCAGGCAGACAGAAACCCCCCCTGCATTTGCCTATGCATCAGGATCGTGAACGCCCCGAGCTCCACAGCCGACCACACACTTCCCAGGAGCGGCAATTACAGCACCCCGTTTTCCCGTTCATACGGACTTATCATCATCATCACCATTTTATGGCATAAATTAACTAGCAATACCAGCTACAACAGAAGTCTGCAGGTAATTAATTTGTTACTACATTTATTTCATAACACGTTACAGTACAACTGGACAGTGACTCTTATCAATCTATTTTTGATCATCCATCTATTTACCTGTGTTTTCCTGTGGTACCACCACCTGAATATTAGGACTATATATTTTATTATTTTTTTTTTTTAATAAACTTTTTTTGTAATGAGTAATTATTATGGATGCATCCATTGTGTTGATGTGATATGTTAAAATGATTTTTCAATAAATGTATACTTATTGTCATTGAAACATCTGATTTGAGTGCGTTACTAATTGACACCAGCCCATATAGTTGCCCATTTTTATATATATATTTGCCTTTGTTATTTGAGGGTGACCTCCTCTTTCAACCATACTGTTGCTGTAGGATTGATTTAACTCTCCAGCGCCTGGGCTATTTGTATACAGTATCAGCTACCAGCAGTTTGGACCAGCACATGCAATCTCCACCACCAACACCCTCATCATCAACCTCCTCCTTAATAATTGAAGGTAGTCATCCAAAAAATGTTTTTTGTGGGGACCCAAACAAACCAAGGAGTTCAGCCACGAAAGTGTCCGTCCTAGTGGCTAAAGTGCTTGGTTTTGTTAAACTGTTCATGTCCTTTGTAATATCCCACATAAGAGTGGGTGGGAGGAACAATTCCATCTTGCACCTCTTTCCTTTACATTTGGCACAATTTGGGGCATTGCCGACTGACATTATTATAGTTTATTAAACTGCCATCCTGTCTGCCACTGCTGTGTGGCAATGTTTCATAGATGTCTGATATTTTTTTTAAACTGCCGTGTGTTTGTGCTGCTGCTCTGTTGCTTACTTTAGCCAGCCAGCTCGCTGCAGCCTTTGGCCTATATAGGTGAAAAATAGTGAAATCAATACTGTGAGGTGATTAAAAATGCCTAGAAATGCCTGAAAATCATTCTTATTAAGGTTAATAATACTACAGAAACAAAAACAGGCCCAAATTATGTAGTTTTAGCTGTTCATATAATTTTTTTGGAAAAAATACAGATCCAAAACCAAAACCTAAAAACAAAACACCAAGGAAAAAAATCCAAAACCAGATTCAGATCCAAAACCAAAACACGGGTCGGCGCACATCTCTTATATTTAGTAAATCCCTTTGATATTGGCTGAATTCGCAATGCGGATTGTAGTAAATAGAGCCCTAAATAGGGACTGGATGATTCTGCAGCAGTAAGCTGTGAATACCTGGTGAAGGTGATCCCTGAGGGGTGGTGGTGTAGGGGAAGGGGGGGCGGGTATATGGGGGGAGTGGGACATGGCAAGCAGGTAATCCTGCTGGAAACATTTCTGATAAGATCATATTACAGTATGTTTCAAAACCAATGTATATAATGTAATAATCATAAAAGGTTGAGAGTTAATGTACTGTGGGCCTGATTCTGAGATGGACACAGACATGTCTTTTGCCGCAGTTGCGCCTGCGACTTTATACAGATGCCGCAATAAAGCCATTCCCTGGTGTAAAAGAGTGAATCCGAATGTCTCAAGGAATGAGATGCCTACTTGCACCGTCTTAAGATGCTGCATTACCGTCCAGTGTCTTTAGGCACGTCCTAGGTGCAGCACATCATGGTAAGTTGCACCAGCCCTTAGGTAGGTACAGTGTCTCCATCTGAGTATGTCCTCCTACTGTATGTGAGCAGCCGGGCGTCTCTGGGCCTGATTCCCTACCATACGCAACTGCAAATGCAATAGCGATTACGCACGCAGTTCATCTGTATGCTAATCCATTGCGATCGCAATACCCTCGCAGCATAACATAAGGATGCCCACTTTACTTACCACACCGCCGTAATGTCTAGCAAGACTGCGAAACCAGCGGTACAATGGAGTACCATCGCAGCCTCACGCACACTTGCACAAGCCCTGACCTTACTCAGCGTGCGTGGTTGTTAGCAATTTCTATCAGGCCTCAGGCTGCGTATACCATTGAAATGGATAATTTATCCTCTCCCCTGCAACGGCGTTGAAACGCACTGGCACGCCTGCGCTCGCCTGACTACCTCACCGTCACCACCCACAAATGGCACTTCCTGTCAACCACTCTGCGAATGTGTCTGCGTAGTCATTGCGATCTCAGTCCCGATTGCAATGGCTAGTTGGCGCACGCAAACGCGAGTTTCGCAATGGGGTACTGTTTGAATGAATAAAAAAAGTGGTAGGTAGAGTACTTCACAATTATATTCAATTACCCATTAAAAAATAACTCTCACATTTAGAATATTTGAAAGATATAAAATATATTAAGTAAAAAAAAACAATGGTGGTCCAGACCTATACGGCCTGTCACCTCCACACAAATGCAAGAGTGAGCACAGGGCCTGATTCAGCTTGGATCACACTTGCTAATACGCACACAATTGTTGCGTACCGCGCATGCATCACAGTGCGCTGTAAAGTGACAGCTAGGTGCTGATTGGTACTTTATCTCTGTCCACTTTATTTCTCTCCAAGTCTTAGTACATAGACCCAGTGGCGCCCCTTCCTGCTACTGCACCCGGTGGGGGGGGGGCGTGGCCTCGTGGCTCGAACCCTGCAACAACTGGGGAACGTCGGTGGAGGGGGGGTCCCGGAGTTGTAGACTGCACCCGGGGACCACTCTGCGGGCAGTGCCGGCTTCCTCACTTTGTCAGGAGCCGAGTGCTGCACGTAATATAATATTATTATTATATTCACTGAGGGAGAGTCGGCACTTTGGTGTCACCCCTTAGTGGGTGACACCCAGGTGCAGCCCGCTCCCCCTTGTGAAGCCACTGCATAGACCCCTTAGTTTCTCTAATTTATGGTTTGTAACAAATTGTATCCAACCGAAATTCTGCTTATATTAGTATACAGTACTTTGCCTAGACATATTTATTTCTGACACACAGTGTCTAAAGCACTGGGAGAGTGTTAAGGCCCCTAGTGGCAAACGCAGGATTTTGAAAGGGGGGTTTCCAAACTGACCATATATATATATATATATATATATATATACATATATATATATATGGACAGTTCAGCATTGCACACACACTGACAAAGACTGCACACACACTGACAAAGACTACACACACACACTGACAAAGACTACCCACTGACACACACTGACTGACAAAGACTACACACTGACACACACACACACACACACACACACACAACGCAGCGCTCATCTAAAAAACACGAATGCAGACCCAAAATACAAGTAGTTAAATACAACCAGCAGCCCCCCGGCAAGTACATGCAGCAGTCGATCTGGCACCATTTAATAAATATTATTATCACCCTCCCCCGGCATATACATGCAGCAGTCATAAGATCCTTCCCCCTCCCCCCCCGCCGGTATGTTCATACAGCAGTCATCCTAGCAAATATTATCCCCCCTGCACCCCCACCTACGTTGTGCGGCTCCGGGACTCGCTGCGCTCGCACTAATAGATAGTGTCGCGACGGCAGGCGCTCTCTCACATTGCCGATCACAGTGCCATCAAATAACTGGGAGGGGCTTGCGCGCTGCAGCTCCACCTACAGCCAGCCCAGGCAGTGTCTCCTTACAAAAAAAAAAAAAGTAATAGTGTTAGCTGCTCGCCGGGCCGTCGGAGCAACGGGCAGGGGGGGTTTCTAGGTACTCGGAACCCCCCCCTGCGTGCGCGGGTGGCCCCCATACACTAACTATTGATTGGGGCAATTTGCTGATCCCCACATGTCTGGGTCGGGGATCAGTGAAATCCAACATGTTAGGCACCCCCCCGGGAGGTTAGGTTTAGGCTAGGGGAAGGGGGGGTTAGGGTTAGGCACAGGGGGGAGGTTAGGGTTAGGCACCCCCCCAGGGGACTTAGGTTGAGGCACTTAGAGGGGGGTTAGGGTTAGGCACTTAGAGGGGGGTTAGGGTTAGGCACCCCCCCGGGGGACTTAGGTTTAGGCACTTAGAGGGGGGTTAGGGTTAGGCACTTGGTGGGAAGGTTAGGGTTAGGCACCCCTAAGGGAGGGTTAGGGTTAATGGGTAGATTGGGATTTCCTCCTGTGTCGGGCAGCCGCTGTTGGCCATGCGGCCGGTGGTAAATTATACTGATTCCTGTACCAATGTTTATGGTGTTGCTGTAGGACAAAAAGCTCAAATAGCAAAGCTTATAACTTCACTCTGGGGGTTAATTTACTAATCCTTGGATGGAGATAAGTAAACGGAGATAAGGTACCAGCCAATCAGCTCCTAACTGTCATGTCACAGGCTGTATTTGAAAAATGACAGCTAGGAGCTGATTGGCTGGTACCTTATCTCCGTTCATTTTATCCCCATCCAAGGCTTAGTGAATAGACCTCTTAATGACTTAACCAATCTGCAGCCTGTACATAGAATATCTGTTCATTGGAGACCAGACAGCCAATCAAACCATCTCTGGCTACAAGATATAAATCATCCAGGTATAAAATGCATCTTATGTCCAGATGATAGTACTAACAGCTTGTTGGAAAGACTTTAAGTATAAATATATCAGAGATTTTCAATAAATGAGTTAGTTCAGTAATACACATGTTCTGGCAATACAGTATTGTCAAAGTACAAGAGACTTTACATTGTCTAAAAAAATTAACAATAAAATAGGCCTACAGTTCACAATGTTATTTGCATTAATCGGTGCCTTGCTCATCGAAGCTTTTATCAATTAACCTATTTGCTCAGAGGGGCTTCCAGGACACATTATGTACATGCAGTCATATGCAGTGTTGTAAAGTTCTTTCTGAAGGAGCCCAACTGGAGTTTTTAATTCACCTGCATTCTCGCTCTATACATGATTGTTCTCCGTCCTTAACCATCCTCTACTTACCCCTTGTAGATGCCCTCCAATTATTACTTATCCCTTCCCACCTGCTTTGTACATACAGCATCTGCCTACCTCTCCTCTCACGCCTCACTGGATTGTATTTTTCCCCATAGTTTGGAACAGGACAGATAACTGTGAACAGTTTCTAAATTCCCTTTTGCTGTTTGAAGATTGGCTACAGGCTGCCCAAATAATAGCGTCTCTCCGAAACCCATTCCAGACCCTTCATAAAGAATCTAAGCTGACCCTGAGGAAGTATGAGGTAATAAGGCAATGTTTAAGCCTTCCACCATTATACATATAACACTTTTCTAACCATTCTGCCCTCCATTTTTTCCCCATCCTGCTTGTGAAATACAGGTTCTCCTGGGGGAGATGCAAGGGAAGTTGTTGGACCTGGAATCTCTGAACACGCAGTACTGGCGACTTACACATACTCGTCACCAGACGTTGCTTCCCAGTGTCCTTCGGAGTAGAATGCAGGAGGTTAACATGTCCTGGTGCCATCTGCAGAGGGAGACAGAGACTATTCACCAGGCTTTGAAGGTATCTCACTAGTTCCATTTAGGATTAAGGGAAATCAAGATAAATATGTATGCGGTAAACACATTATTGAAGACTTTTTACTTGTCTTCTTATAGTCTAGGGTCCAGAAGAGAGAAGAATTTGATACTGACCAGGAGGACATGAAGCTGTGTCTGACTGAGATGGACCTAGAACTGTCCAGTGTAGAGTATATCTATAGTGGCAACTCAACTGAGAAGATACAACAATTAAAGGTGCAAGAAATATCATAAATATATTTACCTTGTTCAAGTAATTGTTTATCTAATAGTATAGCTAATTTCTTCATTATTGATCATTCATTTCATGCATGGTGCAGTCATGCATCACTTGCTTGCATTTAATGCACCACCCATAGCAGTTTCTTTAAGCCACAGTAAGTACTGTAAGTAAAAACCGAGTATGCAGTAATTATTATAGACATCAATAATACCATTGTCATATCTAGCACTGTTATCTTTAAATAACGGCTGTACATTTTAATTGTAATACTAGTTATTTCTTACAGCATTGCCAGAATTAATATTACAACTCTAATGATGTTGACGGGTGATTTTCAGGTCTTCCAGGAGGATGCGTGGAGCAACATGAAGCGAGTGGAGTGTCTCCTAGAGCGAGGAGACCTGCTGATAGACAACAGTGACCCCCGAGATGCTGAGACCCTGGAGGAGGAGATGACGGAGCTAGGCTCATACTGCCAGGAGATTTTCATCCGTCTCTCCCGTTTCCAGAAACGCCTTGTGAGCACCAAACTGGTATGTATGTTCCCTGTAGTTCTTGGAGGTGGGAGTTTGAGACACAGGGGCATGAGTGAAGCAGCTCACAGCGGTAAAGGCACCATAAACTGGAATTACTGCTGTAGTAACCACAATAGAACAGGTCCATGCATGTAATTAATGTGCTCACACATTGACCATGCTTTAAAAAATGTTGGCTGTTGGATTTAGGGTTTCCCAATAAACTGCTGCCATATATTCTCTTCTCTACAGTTTTGACTAACTTTCTTGACTCTGCCCCCCTCAAGCAAATTAAATAGTATATACATATGGATGAACACAATTGCTTTCTTTTCCCTGAAGGTGTTTGAGGATGACTTTCTCGATAGTAATATTGAACATGCATCATCTGGATCTTCAGATGTATTCCTAGACCTGGACATTGACCAGGAAGAAGATTCAAGCGCACCTTGCATTCCTGCTACCAATGTAGCATTGGCTGCTGAGCTAGACTGGGACCCACTGGGTGATGTTGGAAGATCTAGTTCTCATGATGGACAAGAGTCCTTCTACACGGCAACGTCAGGTGTGTGAGGGTTTGTCTGTCTCGTATTCCTCTCATCTTCCATCTTCCACACGTGTTCTTTTATTAATGGTTATTAAACTGATTCAACTCATTGGGAAGTATAACACTGTATCTACCTTTCACCCAACAGCTCCCTGGAATATTTTTCAGAGGAGTGAGGGATCCCAGAGCAGCTTTAGCTCAGATTTTGGGGTCACTTCTTCAAAACTCAGAAGCCATGAAGACCAGGAACCTCCAGCAGATGATTTGACCAGCCATACTCAATCTTGGGACAATTGCAGCTTAAAGACGACCCAAGAATGGATGCACAGTCAAGGACAGATTGAAGATATATCAGTAAATGCACATTGGTTTCTCCTCATGTCTTAATGTCCTTGTGCCTTGGAGCACCAGTCGTTAATCAACCAGTGGCTGTATCTTTGTGGTACTGTTGGTCTGTTATTCAATATAAACCTACTGTAGCCAGCTGCTTGCGAAGTCAAAGAATACAGGAACATTTCTGCACTAGACTCATGGATATAGACCAGAGGTTTCCAAACTCAGGGCCTCATTCAGACCTGCTCGCAAGCTGGTGAGGGCCTACGCACGCACAGCGCTCACACTGCACGTGCGCAAGCCCCGGAGCGAGTGACAAATGCACTCGCTCTGGGGCTCACTACAAAAGGGGCGGCTGTCAATATTGATCGACAGCTCGCCCCATTTTGTAGGCTGGGTAGGGGGGTGGCCGGACAAACGGAGGCGTTCCTGAAGGAACACCTGCCGTTTGTAGGCGGCCCTACTGACATCACCAGTGATGTCAGTAGGGTGCTTCCTGCTCTGTTAGAGCAGGAAGCAACCTGGGGCTTGCGGTAGATGATACCCTACCGCAAGGGTCTCGTCACAAGCCGCGATGGTCGAGACCATCGCGACCATCACCTAGTCACTCGCTAAAGCTGTGGGTGGTAACCCACAGCTTAGCGAGCGACCAGGAGGCCGCCTCTCAAAAGAAAAGCGGCCGCCCTCATTCAGAGCGAGCGCTCGCATTTTGCGAGCAGCTCTGAATGAGGTCCTCAGTCTTTTGATTTAACCATCTGTGCTCAACCATAGATATCCTTAAAACATGGAGTGTTAGAGTGCCTTCTGGACCGAGTTTGGAAACCTCTAGTGTAGACATTCCAGTGGCCATCTAACAGTATATAATTGTGAATGGTGGACATGAAAGATGAGTGAAGATAAAGGGGTTGATGCAAAGTTGAATAAATGTCTGTTTTGAGAACAGATCTTGTGTATTTTAGCACCACGCATGCTCTGTAGCTGAGCGTACACACAGGGCCATAACTAGGGTGGTGCGACATGTGCCACTTGGCACAGGGCACCGCAGGGCAGGGGGCGCTGTTTGGGCCTGTCAATTTTCTGTTTATAATCATTGTCACATGTAGCTTTCTCTTATTTTATTCCGGCATCTCCTGCTGCTCATATCTCCTCCCTGGCTGACTCCACCTTCATCTGGACACCTCCCCAAGCACCTCCAGTCACATCCTCCTTTATTTAACACACTCATTTCAAAATACTGTCATACCCAGGACTCGAACCCATCACCTCTGCATAATTATTGTGTATCATCACTGCAACCATTGGATTCACAATGTATTTGGCAGTGACATCTAGATAACAGTGGTACATAGGGATCGGTACCTCTTCAGCATTGTATGGGACAAATCAGATTTGTCATGCCCCTTCCCCATGAAGCCACGCCCCATTTTCAGATGCGCATCTTATGTCCCTATTTGAAAAATGAAGGGGGAGGGGGGTGCCAATGCTCTTTCTGGCCCAGGGCACCGAAAGTCTAGTTACGGCTCTGCGTATACATCTATTGGCAATTCTGAGTCATATGGATCTCAGTCACATTTCCACTTGCAGCTGAATGGGCATAACTAGGTGGCAAAGGGGCTAAGGGTTCATACGAAGACTAGGCTTAGTGTAGACGCAACTGCGGGCTATGTTGATTGCGTGTACACAGAGTCTGATTCCAGAGGTATCTCTTGCACCAAGCATAAGACTGGTGCATGTGCACGCTGATAATTATGATTGCTATTAAACCAAATTTTATGGATGGGGCAGTCGCACAATTCTGCATGCGGGTGAATATTCGCATTTAGAATGATCTTTGCACACTATAGGCCTGATTCAGAGGTGGACGCAATGCCCGTTGCTGCTGCGATTCTGAGTACAGAGGATGTTGTGAGAAGTTAAGCAGATGTCTCAGCCCCCGTCTCTTGTACAGAGGCGTTCACCGCCAACTTCTCAGATCCGCCGCTTGCGTACAAACAGATGAACATTGGTCGCACCATCATACCTCTGAGCAACCCTATGGGTGCTCAAAATGCCCTTCAAAAGTAAGGCACCGGGGGCAGAACACCTGCGTAAGGAGGAGACGCAGGCATGTCGCAACTGGTTTAGGGGGTGTGTTACACCCGTTACCTCCCCCCAAAGGGTTGCTGTCTGTCGATCACTCTGCATCGTAATCCACAGTAAAACTGCTGTCTGAAGACCATCGCGGCACATGGGCATTGTGACTCTGACACCTCTATATTAGGCCCAGTGTGAGAGCAATTGTGCACAACGTGTGTGCGGCTCTGAATCCGCTCCGGAATGTGAAGTGCAAAATTTTATGAGAATTCTATCATTTACTACCTCTAGTTACCCTCTTAAAGTGAATGTTTTGGTCTCCACCTCAGTCTGTTAGTAATCATAGAGGTTTGTGTACTAAGCCTTGGAGAGAGATAAAATGGATGGAGATAAAGTACCAACCAATCAGCTCCTAAAATTTAATTTTTCAAACACAGCCTGTAAAGTGACAGGAGCCTGATTGGTTGGTACTATTTCTCTCGTGTGTCTCTATTGTGCCTGTAAGATACTGTGTCTGTCTGTACTAAGCCTTGGAGAGAGATAAAGTGGATAGTGACAGGAGGAAAGAGCCTGATTGGTCGGTACTAACCCTCTTCACTTTATTTCTCTCCAAGGTACATAGTCAAATTAGAGTTACTGTACACAGGGCCTGATTCAGAGCCGCTCGCAAGCGGCTTGATGTTTCCCCCTGCACATGCGCCGCGTCCGGCGTGCGCATGCGCGAGCCCCGCTGAGCGACTGAACTTCAGTCACTGTGGGGCTCGCTACAAGACGGGGCGGCTGTCGATGGTGAGTGACAGTGAGGTGTCCCACAGCTTAGCGAGCGGCCAAAGAAAAAAAAACGCCCATCAGACCCTGCGCGCTGCCTCCGGCAACAAGCGGGTCTGAATCAGGGCCACATTGTGGAGTATTTACATGCATTCTGTTACATTTTTGTTGTGTAGTTAGTTTTGCAAATTCACCTTTTTGCCTTTAGATGCATTGGGAAGCCCACAGTGATCACTGAAACACTAGTGTACATGTATATCAAACATGATTGCTTGTGGCATGTGATATAAGTTTTTACTGGTGTATTTTAATGCAAAACAAAACCCAGGATTAAGTGTGAGGACTTAAATAGACAACTGAAATGCCCTCTGCATGCTCAGCCCCACCGCAGAGATGATGTATGTTATGTGACCTGATCCATTATAGTATTACACTTTTATATAGTGCTAACAAAACCAGAAAAGTAGCAAAATATTGGCGGAATTTACCCTGGGGCCCAGTCATGTCTGCCAGAGGTTACCGTGTGTCTCTACTGTGCCTGTCAGTTACTGTGTCTGTCTGTACAAGTGTTTATAACCTTGGATGTCTCTCTCCCTGGTTGACTGTCTAGAGCAGGGTTGGGGAACTTTTTTTTCTGCAGAGGGCCATTTTGATATATATAACTTTATTCGTGGGCCCGATGCAGGCCACGCCCCCTATGTGTGGTGTCACCCGGGGCCACAATCGCCAGTAATTACAGCAATGCCTGGAGCATCCTGAGGGTGCTCTGGGGAGCTGTAAGGGCAGCGGTGTGACCGTCTGAAGCGTCCTGAGGACGTTCCAGGCGGCACTGCTGCATAGATTCTGGCTGCAGTGTGCCATTACAGGCACTCTGCAATCCAGATGAGGCTATCAGAAAAAAGCTCAGAGGACCAGACCAAATGATTTGGGGGCCTTATACGGCTCTGGGCTGGAGGTTCCCCATCCCTGGTCCAGAACCTCAGTGTCACTAGCTGTTATTTCCCCATTCTGTCGCTCTGTGTATGTCTGTGTATGTGCTGTCTGTCTGTATTTGGCTCTCTCTCTGCCTAGCTGTGGCAAGTTTTCCTGGAGATTTAGTGTTGTCTATCTGTGTTCCAGTCTGTTAGGTGTATAATGAGGGTTCTCTTCCTCTTGTAGTCTTTGCCCAACTCCTTGCCAGGAATGGAGACAGGACGAGGAGAAGACGCCATCTGTTGTCCTGGTGAGTGCCCTGCACCTCACACCAAGCATACAATGCACAGAATATATAGAACACATCCTATTGTGCTGTGCAATGATAGATCAGGGTGGTTTTGTAGAACCATAGACTAGTATTGCATCTAATTTGCTGAATGTCTGTGTTTGATGACTTGATACACAGTTACGCTTTGTTTTAGTTGCCGTCCCAATAGAAGAGCCAGATTCGGCGCTCAGAATGGATGGTCCCCTCCCAGCACCTGGGCATTGCTGGCATAACCCTGCTGAGGTGGCGCCAGTGGCTTCTGATGCACAGGTGATTGGCAGCCGGTCACACCATACCTGCCCTGGGCATAGAAGATGGCAGGGAAAGAAAAAGCGGATGGTGATGACTCAGGTAAGCGACACTTTCACAGAAGTAACTGCTGCAGAGAACGTGCCTCTTATATATAGATTCATGACAGATATTACTTTTATATTTAAGCAGCCTACTGTGTTTAAGTCCTAAAGATAGAAAGAGACAAGGGGGGGGGTGTAGGCATGGATTTGTTCATATAGGTGAGGGAGGAGCTTATGAGGTAGATGTACTAAGCCTTGGAGAGTGATAAAGTGTAGAGAGATAAACTACCAACTAATCAGGTCCTAACGGTCATTTTTTAAATACAGCATGTAACATGATAGTTAGGAGCTGATTTGTTGGTAGTTTATCTCTCTCCACTTTATCTCCTTCCAAGTCTTTGTACATCTCCCCCTTAGTGGTGACCCGTATTTATTAACAACCGTATTTTTAATACAGTTGAGACGTAATAATTAAGTCCCAACTCGCCGGAACAGAGCTTTCCAAAAAACCTAATTCAGCCTCGAAACAAAGTGATAGCTACCGTTATCACTTTGCCTCTGGGTTTAGACTAGGGGTGTGCACCGGCCACTTTTCGTGTTTTGGTTTTGGATCTGGATCTTTCTTCGTGTTTGGATCTGGATTGGTTTTGCCAAAACCACCCTTCCGTGTTTTGGGTTCTGGGTTTTGTGTTTTGGATCTGTATTTTTTTTTAAAAAGCATAAAAACAGCTAAAATCACAGAATTTGTTGGTTTCTCTGCTCCTATGCTATTATTAACCTCAATAACCTTAATTTCCACTCATTTCCAGTCTATTCTGAACACCTCACACCTCACAATAGTGTTTTCATGTCCAAAAGGTTGCACCGAGGTAGCTGGATGACTATGCTAAGCGACACGAGTGGGCGGCACAAACACGTGACCCATCTAGGAGTGACACTGCAGTGGCAGACAGGATGGCAGTTAGAAAAACTAGGCCCCAAACTGTACATAATGCAAAGAAAAAAAAGAAGTGCAAGATGGAATTGTCCTTGGGCCCTCCCACCCACCCTTATGTTGTATAAACAGGACATGCACACTTTAACAAATCAATCATTTCAGCGCCAGGGTCTGCCACACAACTGTGGCTGAAATGATTGGTTCGTTTGGGCCCCCACAAAACAAGCTGGCAATTAATGTGTCCCTGCACAAACTGGCTCTACGGAGGCAAGATGTCATCCTCATCCTCCTCATCCACCGATTCCTCACCCTCTTCAGTGTGTACATCCTCATCCTCACAAAGTATTAACTCGTCCCCACTTGAATCCACCACCACAGGTCCCTCTGTACCTTCTGGAGGCTGGTCTACCTGGAAGAGCTGATAATTCATTTTGATGAACATCATCTTCTCCACATTCTGTGGAAGCAACCTCCTACGCCTTTCGCTGACAAGGTTCCCGGCTGCACTAAACACTCTTTCGGAGTACACACTGGAGGGGGGGCAACTCAGGTAAAATAGAGCCAGCTTGTACAGGGGCCTCCAAATTGCCTCTTTTTCCTGCCAGTACAGGTATGGACTGTCTGACATGCCTACTTGGATGCTGTCACCGATGTAATCCTCCACCATTCTGTCAATGGTGACAGTATCATATGCAGTGACAGTAGACATGTCAGAAATTGTTGCCAGGTCCTTCAGTCCGGACCAGATGTCCAAACTTGGTCCTGCCTGCCCTGCATCACCGCCAGCGGGTTGCTTAGGATACCTAAGTTTTTTCCTGGCAGCCCCAGTTGCGGGAGAAAATGAAGAAGGAGCCGTTGACGTGTCACGTTCCGCTTCAGCTGACAGTGTCTTCACCAGCAGGTCTTTGCACCTCTGCAGGCTTGTGTCGGCCGGAAAGAGAGACACCACATAGGCTTTAAACCTAGGATCAAGCACGGTGGCCAAAATGTAGTGGTCTGATTTCAACAGATTGACCACCCTGGAATCCTGGCAAAACAAATGAAGGGCTTCATCCACAAGTCCCACATGCCGAGCGGAATCGCTCCGTCTTAGCTCCTCCTTCACTTTCTCCAGCTGCTTCTGCAAAAGCCTGATGAGGGGAATGACCTGACTCAAGCTGGCTGTGTCTGAACTGACTTCACGTGTGGCAAGTTCGAAGGGCTGGAGAACCTTGCACAACACGGAAATCATTCTCCACTGCGCTTGAGTCAGGTGCATACCCCCTCCTTTGCCTATGTCATAGGTGGATGTATAGGCTTGTATGGCCTTTTGCTGCTCCTCCATCCTCTGAAGCATATAGAGGGTTGAGTTCCACCGCGTCACAACCTCTTGCTTCAGGTGATGGCGGGGCAGGTTCAAGAGTGTTTGCTGGCGCTCCAGTCTTCGGCACGCAGTCGCTGAATGGCGAAAGTGGCCAGAAATTTTTCGGGCCACCCAAAGCGTCTCCTGCACGCCCCTGTCGCTTTTCAGAAAATTCTGCACCACCAAGTTTATTGTGTGAGCAAAACATGGGACGTGCTGGAATTTGCCCAGATGTAATGCCCGCACAATATTGGTGGCGTTGTCAGATATCACAAATCCCCAGGAGAGTCTAAGTGGGGTAAGCCACTGGGCGATGATTTCCCTCAGTTTCTCTAAGAGGTTGTCGGCGGTGTGCCTCTTACTGAAACCGGTGATACACAGCGTAGCCTGCCTTGTAACGAGCTGGCGTTTCTGAGATGCTGCTACTGGTGACGCTGCTGCTGTTGCTGCGTAAGGTGATACATCTACCCAGTGGGCTGTCACAGTCATATAGTCCTTAGTCTGCCCTGTTCCACTTGTCCACATGTCCGTGGTTAAGTGGACATTGTGTACAACGGCATTTTTCAGGACACTGAGGACACTTTTTCTGACGTTTCTGTACAGTCTCGGTATCGCCTGCCTAGTGAAGTGGAATCTAGACGGGATTTGGAACCGGGGACACACTACCTCCATCAATTGTCTAAATCCCACTGCACTAATGGCGGATACCGGACGCACGTCTAACACCAACATAGCAGTCAAGGCCTCAGTTATACGTTTTGCTTCAGGATGACTGCTGTCGTACTTCATCCTCCTCGCTAAGGACTGTTGGAGGGTCAATTGTTTAGTAAAAGTAGTGGTGTTCCTACTTCCTCTCTGGGATGATGAACGACTCCCAGCAGCAGCAACAGCAGCAGCGGCAGCAGTAGGCGTAGCAATGCAGGATCCTCCAGAGGAATCCCGGATAGGAGAGTCAGTCATGCCAGTGACATGGCCTGCAGGACTACTTCCGATCCTGACTAAGGAGGAAATTGACGAGGAGGGAGTTGACGGTGTGGTTTGCAGGCGCTTGGATACAACAGGACAACGGGATTTAGGTGTCTCTGGACTGCTTACGGTCTTAGCCAAAGTTTCTGAACTTGACAGTAACTTTTTATGAACGCGCTGCAGGTGCCGTATAAGGGAGGATGTTCCTAGGTGGTTGACGTCCCTACCCCTACTTATTTCACCTTTACATATGGTACATATGGCAAGACAGTTGTTGTCCGGATTTGGATAGAAATATTGCCAGACCAAAGAGGTGGAATGTTTGGTCTTCTGCCCAGGCATGACCGTGATGGGCTTTTTCATCCCACGGACAACAACTGTCTCCCCCGGAGCCTGATTTAAACAAACCACATCACCATCAGAATCCTCCTCGCCAACTTCCTCCTCAGCGCCAGCTACACCAGTATCCTCATCCTGTTGTACTTCAACAGTGACATCTTCAATTTGCATATCAGCAAGTGGACTGTGGGTGCTCCTTTCAGCACTTGCAGGGGGCGTGCAAATGGTGGAAAGAGCCACCTCTTCACGTCCAGTGCTGGGAAGGTCAGGCATCGCAACCACCACCACACTTGGACTCTCCTTGGGGATTTGTGATATCTTCTTAGAAAGCACAGTTCTTCGCTGTGCTTTTGCCAGCTTAACTCTTTTGATTTTTTTAGTGGGAGGAGGGCTTCCATCGTCATGTGAAGCTGAACCACTAGTCATGAACATACTAGGGATCGACCTTAGCCGTTCCTTGCCACTCCGTGTCGTAAATGGCATATTGGCAAGTTTACGTTTCTCTTCAGCTGATTTAAATGTCTTTTTCAAGGTCATTTTCCTGAACTTTGCCATTTGGGATTGTATGTGCCCTCTACTATGACATTGGGCATCGGCCTTGGCAGACGACGTTGATGGCATGTTATCGTCTATGTCATGACTAGTGGCAGCAGCTTCAGCACTAGGAGGAAGTGGTTCTTGATCTTTCTCTATTTTATTTTTATCGGAGAAAGTTTGGTCCTCCATTTATGTTATATCGATTTGATATATACGTGCGGCTAAACACAGAAAATAATTTTTTTTTTGGTTTGGACTGGAGTGTACTTTGTGGGTTACAGCACCCTTTGACGGTCAAGCCAGCCGGCCCTTTACTTATGACACAGGCGCACTCTTGGCACTACTTTGTTGATGCACGTGCGGCTACTGCGCACACAATTCACAAACACAGAAAATAATTTTTTTTTGGTTTGGACTGGAGTGTACTTTCGGGGGTTACAGCACCCTTAACGGTCAAGCCATCCGGCCCTTTACTTATGACACAGGCGCACGCTTGGCACTACTTTGTTGATGCACGTGCGGCTACTGCGCACACAATTCACAAACACAGAAAATAATTTTTTTTTGGTTTGGACTGGAGTGTACTTTCGGGGGTTACAGCACCCTTTAACGGTCAAGCCAGCCGGCCCTTTACTTATGACACAGGCGCACGCTTGGCACTACTTTGTTGATGCACGTGCGGCTACTGCGCACACAATTCACAAACACAGAAAATAATATTTTTTTTGGTTTGGACTGGAGTGTACTTTGGGGGTTACAGCACCCTTTAACGGTCAAGCCAGCCGGCCCTTTACTTATGACACAGGCGCACGCTTGGCACTACTTTGTTGATGCACGTGCGGCTACTGCGCACACAATTCACAAACACAGAAAATAATTTTTTTTTGGTTTGGACTGGAGTGTACTTTCGGGGGTTACAGCACCCTTTAACGGTCAAGCCAGCCGGCCCTTTACTTATGACACAGGCGCACGCTTGGCACTACTTTGTTGATGCACGTGCGGCTACTGCGCACACAATTCACAAACACAGAAAATAATTTTTTTTTTGGTTTGGACTGGAGTGTACTTTGGGGGTTACAGCACCCTTTAACGGTCAAGCCAGCCGGCCCTTTACTTATGACACAGGCGCACGCTTGGCACTACTTTGTTGATGCACGTGCGGCTACTGCGCACACAATTCACACAGAAAATAATATTTTTTTTGGTTTGGACTGGAGTGTACTTTGGGGGTTACAGCACCCTTTAACGGTCAAGCCAGCCGGCCCTTTACTTATGACACAGGCGCACGCTTGGCACTACTTTGTTGATGCACGTGCGGCTACTGCGCACACAATTCACAAACACAGAAAATAATTTTTTTTTGGTTTGGACTGGAGTGTACTTTCGGGGGTTACAGCACCCTTTAACGGTCAAGCCAGCCGGCCCTTTACTTATGACACAGGCGCACGCTTGGCACTACTTTGTTGATGCACGTGCGGCTACTGCGCACACAATTCACAAACACAGAAAATTATTTTTTTTTTGGTTTGGACTGGAGTGTACTTTGGGGGTTACAGCACCCTTTAATGGTCAAGCCAGCCGGCCCTTTACTTATGACACAGGCGCACGCTTGGCACTACTTTGTTGATGTACGTGCGGCTACTGCGCACACAATTCACAAACACAGAAAATAATTTTTTTTTGGTTTGGACTGGAGTGTACTTTCGGGGGTTACAGCACCCTTTAACGGTCAAGCCAGCCGGCCCTTTACTTATGACACAGGCGCACGCTTTGCACTACTTTGTTGATGCACGTGCGGCTACTGCGCACACAATTCACAAACACAGAAAATAATTTTTTTTTGGTTTGGACTGGAGTGTACTTTCGGGGGTTACAGCACCCTTTAACGGTCAAGCCAGCCGGCCCTTTACTTATGACACAGGCGCACGCTTGGCACTACTTTGTTGATGCACGTGCGGCTACTGCGCACACAATTCACAAACACAGAAAATAATTTTTTTTTTGGTTTGGACTGGAGTGTACTTTGGGGGTTACAGCACCCTTTAACGGTCAAGCCAGCCGGCCCTTTACTTATGACACAGGCGCACGCTTGGCACTACTTTGTTGATGCACGTGCGGCTACTGCGCACACAATTCACAAACACAGAAAATAATATTTTTTTTGGTTTGGACTGGAGTGTACTTTGGGGGTTACAGCACCCTTTAACGGTCAAGCCAGCCGGCCCTTTACTTATGACACAGGCGCACGCTTGGCACTACTTTGTTGATGCACGTGCGGCTACTGCGCACACAATTCACAAACACAGAAAATAATATTTTTTTTGGTTTGGACTGGAGTGTACTTTGGGGGTTACAGCACCCTTTAACGGTCAAGCCAGCCGGCCCTTTACTTATGACACAGGCGCACGCTTGGCACTACTTTGTTGATGCACGTGCGGCTACTGCGCACACAATTCACAAACACAGAAAATAATTTTTTTTTTGGTTTGGACTGGAGTGTACTTTCGGGGGTTACAGCACCCTTAACGGTCAAGCCAGCCGGCCCTTTACTTATGACACAGGCGCACGCTTGGCACTACTTTGTTGATGCACGTGCGGCTACTGCGCACACAATTCACAAACACAGAAAATAATTTTTTTTTTGGTTTGGACTGGAGTGTACTTTAGGGGGTTACAGCACCCTTAACGGTCAAGCCAGCCGGCCCTTTACTTATGACACAGGCGCACGCTTGGCACTACTTTGTTGATGCACGTGCGGCTACTGCGCACACAATTCACAAACACAGAAAATAATTTTTTTTTTGGTTTGGACTGGAGTGTACTTTCGGGGGTTACAGCACCCTTAACGGTCAAGCCAGCCGGCCCTTTACTTATGACACAGGCGCACGCTTGGCACTACTTTGTTGATGCACGTGCGGCTACTGCGCACACAATTCACAAACACAGAAAATAATTTTTTTTTGGTTTGGACTGGAGTGTACTTTCGGGGGTTACAGCACCCTTTAACGGTCAAGCCAGCCGGCCCTTTACTTATGACACAGGCGCACGCTTGGCACTACTTTGTTGATGCACGTGCGGCTACTGCGCACATAATTCACAAACACAGAAAATATATTATTTTTTTAGCACTTGGGGGGAGCGCCCCTGATGGACAGAGCACCCCCTGGACAACACTACAGCTCTCCTTTAGGACTGGGACACTGCACAGGACTTTGGAGTGGACACAGCCCCTATGGAGAACTGACTGCACAACACAGTCCAGCCAGCCCCTATGGACTTTGAAGTAGTGGACACAGCCCCTATTAACAACAGCAGCACAGCACAACACAGCCAGCCCCTATGGACTTTGAAGTAGTGGACAACAGCAGCACTACACTACACTACACTACACAGCCCTAACTCCCACCCTCCCTCTTCACTGTCCACAGCCGAGTGAGAAAATGGCGCCGACGCGGGTACCTTATATAGGATCCAAAACCCGCGAGACTCGGAAGGCGGGATGATGACGTTTTGCCTCGATTTCAGATCCGAGTCAGGCGGGAAAAGTCGAGCCTGACTCGGATCGGACTCGGATCGGGGGGGCTCGGGGGGGTTCGGATTTTAGAAATCCGAACCCGCTCACCCCTAGTTTAGACTTAACGAGTGTACTGCACATGAGTGGCCATCGGCCTGCAGATGGTTCAGTGGGGGGCAATGGAAAGGGCTACAGATAGCTACATGTAAAAATGTGTCACATTATATAATAAGTCCCGATCTCCACCAACTCATAATCATAACTAGTACAAATCTGCATTTTAAAATGTGCCTTCTCTGCACTTCAAGCTCTGCTAGATGTCATTGTGATTTTACACTGCACTGCAAAACTAGCTGCATCTAGACAGGCCCTCTTTCCACTAACTCCTCCCACCAGTTGGTGCAAACTGCTCCTCACTCCACTAACTCCTCCCACCAGTTGGTGCAAACTGCTCCTCACTCCACTAACTCCTCCCACCAGTTGGTGCAAACTGCTCTTCATTCCACTAACTCCTCCCACCAGTGGGTGCAAACTGCTCTTCATTCCACTAACTCCTCCCACCAGCTGGTGCAAACTGCTCCTCATTCCACTAACTCCTCCCACCAGTGGGTGCAAACTGCTCTTCATTCCACTAACTCCTCCCACCAGCTGGTGCAAACTGCTCCTCATTCCATTAACTCCTCTCACTTTGGTGCAAACTGCTGCTCCTCCACAAATGCTGTAATCCTGCTTCCTTTGGCAGTAACCTAGGAGCGCCAGCATAATTTGATGCATGTGACGTCACCAAAGGGTGTTTTGCCCTTTATAAATAACTTCCACAGAGTGTAGGCGACAGGGTCACTTTACTATTGATAGTCTTCTCTTATAAATGTTCTTTCTGTTGCAGAATGTGAAAAGGAAGATTCACCCTTCAAAGCAAGAGGTCTCAATTCTCATGGAGAACGGGTAAAGATCCCACATTCTAGTAGAATTAATGTATAGTGATCAGAGCCGTAACTAGACTTTTTTGTGCCCTGTGCCAGAAAGAGCATTGGCGCCCTCCTCATTTTTCAAAGGGACATAATGCACCCTAAAAAGGGGAATGGCCGCATGGGGAAGGGCCAAGGAAGAGATAGGAGAGGCCAGGAGATACTGGGGATAAAATAAGAGGAAGCTACAAGTGAGAATGATAATAAACAGAAATATGACAGGCCCAAACTGCTCCCCCTGACCTGTGGTGCCCTATGCGATGGCACCGGCCGCACTACCCTAGCTACAGCCCTGATAGTGATTGCCACAGGTGTTAAAATGATCAACATAAATTATTATATAGAGTTAGGAGAAAACTTTTTACTTTGTACAACAGGTTATATATCGGTAACCATATTGCATACCCCCAAACACTGCAATGTAAGAATGGAGGAAGATCACCAGGACTTTCCTTGCCCATCACTTTTGCAGGTGCAAATCTGCTTGACCTCAGTAGATGTGGCTGAGACTCAGGGGGAATGTCTGTCAAGGAAACAAGTTCTACTAAACAATTATCTGGGGCTGCACCATCTATGTTATTGCCCAGATTACAGGCAGACCGTGAAATCATCCCGCCTCCTGGTCCCCTCACAAATTCACACTCTCTTACCATAAATAAAACAGCTGGTGAGGAAATTAGCTGTAATATGTCCGCCCACCCGATGAAGTCCTAATATTCACCCAATGTATTTTGTACATAACAGATAAAGTAAAACAGGTTTTAGGGATCAAACCTTCTAAAGAGGACAAGTGGAGGTGTTACCCATATCGGCCAATCAGATTCCAGCTATCATTTTATAGAATATACTACATGATAGCTAGAATCTGATTAGTTGCCATGAGAAACAATTTCCCTTGTTCTCTTTAGAAGGTATAAGTATCCACCTTTATAACACTTTTGTTAATTGGGCTTGTGTAAAATTATGGGAGTAAAATATTTTGGTTAAATAAAAGGGACTGTCCTAAGTAACCTGTTACCAATGGGAGCCCTCTGTGCAGGGCTGTAACTAGGGTAGTGCGACCAGTGCCATGGCACAGGGCATCGCAGGGCAGGGGGCGCTGTTTGGGCCTGTCAATTTTCCTGATTATTATCATTCTCACTTGTAGCTTCCTCTTCTTTTATCCCCAGCATCTCCTGGCCTCCCTTATCTCTTCCCTGGCCCTTCCCCATGAGTCCATGGCCCTTTATCAGTTGCACTAACTTATGTTCCTATTTAAACAATGAAGGTGGGGGTGGGAGTCACCAATGCTCTCTCTGGCACAGGACACCAAAAAGTCTAGTAACGGTTCTGCCTCTGTAGGTCATCTGTGTGTTCAGTCAGTAATCGCCAGTTCTCTTCTCTTGGCAGGGATGTCATGAGGCCTCACAAAACCTCCCACAGTTCTCCGGGCTGCCTGTGGCTCTGGATCAAGCGTTTGGCCTCCTTATTATTATTCCTGTTTCTGCTTCTCGGTGGCTCACTCCTCATCTTTCCACTGGGTCGGTCCAGCTGCTCTTCGCAACGGTTTGGCTGGTCTCTAATGCTCACCTATGTCAATGGACCTCCACCAACGTAAGACAGCAAACGTCTGAGGAGCCAAAGACTTCTAGGACTGATACATCAAAATGAAGTTGCTGGGGAGACATGCCTCCTGCTCACAACCCAGCAGCTTGTGACCCCGCAGGGAATGTGATTACCTGGATGGCCAACTAGAAGTGACAGTAGTGGACGGTACAGTAGTTGTTCCATCCAGGTGAATAACCAAGTGAAGAATGAGTGAAATACCGAGTCATCACAGGAAGGGAAGGAATTTAGTGAGCAAGTGTGAATATTAGTGAGTGAATGAGTTAGCATTTAAGCAAACAAATGAATGAATTGGTGAATGAATCCACAAGCGTGGCTGTGAGTGAGTTAGCAGGACCGCAACCCTGGGAAAATGGAGGTGAACCAGTGAGAAAAAAACACTGTCAGGTTCATGCATAAAAATGCTCGACTGTCCCAGGGGGTCATAGTTATGGCTGCAAGAGAAAGACCTCAGTGATTGTTGGGGCATGTTAAGTAGGAATTTCAGTGACAGAGGGGTATATGTACTAAGCCTTGGAGAGAGATAAAGTACCAACCAATCAGCTCCTAAAGCTGGGTACACACTTGCCAATCCTTCGGCCGATGTGTATGCACTGACATAACTGGGCCGGTGGGTATTTAAATTTACCCATCCAGTTGAGATGTCAGTCACCAACGGTCCCTATAACAAGTGTACGGGCTGTCGGCGAATCGCCAACACACAGGCAGACGTGCCGATATAGCTGCTAAATATAGATCAGCTATGCTGCAGGGCAGATGCAATATGTATGTGAATGACGTCACTCACAGACATATTGCCTGTACACACCAGTGGATGCACTACAGATATATCGCCCGTTCAATGGAACAGGCAATATATCTGTCAGGGTGTACCCATCTTTACTGTCATTTTTCAAACACAGCCTATAAAGTGACAGGAGATGATTGGTTGGTACTTTATCTCTCACCACATTATCTTTCTCCAAAGGCTTAGTACATCTACTCTCAAGACAGATAAACATGCTGAAGTTTGACCAGCCGTGGTATCTGTGGTGACGTCAGCATGAAACGCTGAAGGAAATGACATCCTCAACAAAGGAAAACAGCGGGGGCAAGGTGAGCATCTGACTGCAATGTCAGCCGTGTCTTCCAGGATGACAGAACGCCCATCCGCAGAGCATGTATAGTCACCCTGAGCATGACACTGAAGTTATCGTTATTTCATGGTCTTCTCAGTCACCAGATGTGAACCCAAAGTTTGCCACAACCATCCACCAGGCGTCAGTTTCCTCTGGATCATGGTGTTGTTTCCCATAACTCCCGGTAGACCTAATCTGGAATTGTGTAGCCGCAAGTGGTGACCTCATGCAAAATTAGGTGACAATTACATTCTTTGAGCATTGCCTGTAGCTGTACAAATTAGCACACGTGTTGTATAAAGTTTATTTATTAAACTGACAGTTAATAATATTGAGTGTCTATTATTGAAATGTCCAGTTATATAAAGCCCCGCCACACGCTTTCTGGGGAAAATATTGGCAGCCATTTTGTTTCTACCCATGTGTAACTAAATCCTCATGAAGATGACTTACTTAACGATGTACAAATTAATAAGTTTAAACTTTTTGTATTAAACTCTCTGCTATGAGTGAAACTGTAAAGCAGTGGCGTAACAAGGGTATTTGGAGCCCAGGGCAAGTTAAACAAATGGAGGCCGTCCCTCCAAGTAGGTGCGCGAACGCCAAAAGAGTGGGCGTGGTCACATGGTGCAAGGGGCGTGGTCACTGAAAATGGGGGCGTGTCAACATGACACACCACCATTTCTCATCACTCTGGGCACATTTCTTTCCATTCCGTATGCACCTTAATGCCCCAAGTAGTAGTGCCCCTCTTACAATGCCCACTGTAGTAGTACCCCTTATGCAATGTACCCAGTAGCAGTGCCCCCAGTAGTGCATCCTTATACAGTGCCTCCAGTAGTGCCACTTATACAGAGCCCCTGATGCAGTGCCTCCAGTAGTACCCCTTATACAGTGCCGCTAGTAGTGGTCCCCTATGCAGTGCCCTCACTAGTGGTCCCCCCTATGCAGTGCCAGTGCCCCTTACATATATAAGGACAAAGACACACACACAAAAACCCCAACACTTACTTGAATCCCCGCTTCTGCGCCCGCTGCCATCCGCTCCTCCGTCCTCTCGGCCCGCTCTGTACTATGGGAGAGACGTCACCCTCTGCGGGAGGCGGAAGGTGGAGCTCCCCTAGATATGCCACTGCTGCAAAGTAGCATTATAGTCACTGACAATGTGGGACTGAGTGACAACATTTACTGCCTAACTAAATAGGTTTTAATTGCAAATTTATGGGTTTACATAGGTTTCTTTGTTGGGTATATTATGCAATATTTGACTCCGCTCTAATACCAGCTATATACGCCCGGCATCCTTGGTTGATCAACTGGGTCACATTAAAAAAAATATGTTCCTGGTGTGGGTTCACCACAATCAATCAAATGTGATCCAACTCGATTGGATATAATAATGAATAGTGAGAAAAGATGCACTGAATGGCTGGCACAATGGCTGCCATCTGCATATGTCTGGTTATAAGAACACCTACAAGTGTAGGAGCCCATGCCTGCATCTAGCTGTTCAGTGTGTAGTCTGAATACCGGTTTCCATATTATTCATCGATCCGACTGTTTTGGAAATAGTGCCAAGCAACAAAATCACAAACGCTCAACTCTGCCCATCAGCAGAGATCACCAAAGGAAGAGCAGAGATAGCAGCAGCAATGATAGCTGAGCTCACTGGGTCCAGTAGCAGAACCTCTCTGTTTTTGGTGTAACTACCCCTCAGCACTAACCTGTCGTTTCCCACTGATTTCCCACTGGTGTACCTGTGTGATATCAGTGGGAAGATGATGATGTGGGGTATAGGGCAGAGAGCTGATGTGACGCACAGCCATCACCAACTGCCGCCCGCATGCCACATTCAAATGTAAACAACAGCCATGGTCAGGTGCCCACTGTATGGCCGGGTATGTAACCCCAGCGCACGGCAATATCACTGGCATTTCCTCAGTTGAAGCTGTCGCTGACGCATGAGAAAGGCCTCACAAGAGAGAGCGAGTTTTCCCACTAGTGACTGCTTCCAGCGATTCACCAGTGACCGGAGATCAGCGCACAATCACACCTGTGCCTTTTCTTTCTGTTTGTTGTTTATTTGTTAGTTTGTGCACCTACTTTTCATCTTATTTGGCACTTTATCAGCAGCTGCGATGAGCCGACGGGAGTTAGCTCAGCTGATTGGAAACGAAGGTAAGAAACATGTTCAGTAAATTAAATCTTAAGCAGGGTACACACGTAAAGATTTTCTGTCCAACCATCCATCTAGTTGGCTGGTTGGAATGAAAATCTGGTAACGTATGGGAGTAAATGATGATCAGCAATTTGCTCCTAAATGCCAGAAAACAGATGAAAATGGTCGTCAGACAAGTTTGTTAAATGTTTGAACTAAACAATTTGTTCAAACAACAGTTTTTGTCCATTTTCCGGCGTTTAGAAGCAAATTGCTCATTGTCATTTGTTGTCATACCTTACCAGATTTTCATTCCAACCAATCAACTAGTTGGCTGGTTGGACAGATAATCTTTACGTGTGTACCCAGCTTCAGACCAGTTTCTCATTCTTTGGCAGTTGTCCTTTGAAGTGGGAGGCATTATGATAGTGGTCTATGGACAGTGGGCCTGATTCAGAGTTGGGAAAAGAGTGAGATATCTCTCTGTGAACCTGAACACACCATATTGCAATGCAAGGGGTGTAAAATGAAATACATACATTTTTTTACATGTGGGGTAAATACTGGCTGATTTTGCATGTAGCCCACAAATACTGCACAGCTTTTATTATTACTCTACAATTTAGATGTCAGTTTGGAAATACTCCTCCCAAATCTAAATCTCTCTGCACATTTTAAATCTGCCCCACCTGCAGTGCAGCCTGGTCCCACCAAGATGATCAGTTGAGAGAGATATCTCTCTCTATTCCCAAGTCTGAATCAGGCCCTGTGTCCCGTGTTACTGGGTGGCCCGTTCCATGCTGTTAGTCAGTTACTGATCAGGAACCCCTAAACATTTGGGGCCTGCATCCATACACTTATACTACTGCAGCTCTTTTTTGATTATTAAGAGCCTCATTTATCAACGAGTTTTATATATTCACAATGAGTGATAAAACTCATTACGTATGATAATGGTGCTTCAACCAATCAGCTCTCAACCGTCATCTGTTTGAAAAATGACAGTTCGGAGCTGATTGGCTTGAGCCCAATTTATTATACGCAATGAGTTTTATCACTCGTTATGAATGATAAAATTTGTTGATAAATGAGGCCCTTTGTATCGTAAGATAATATACAGTATATAAAAATCATGTTATTGCAATAACTCCTATCGTATGCCAACAATATTTGATCTTTACATGTTACATATGGCTATTTGTTATATCTACAATATATGAATGTCTTTTCAGATGGACCAAACCAGAGCATGACTGGGACATGGCTGAGGTCAGGACGCCTCAGACCATCAGCTGGAAGAAGATCAACAAGAGTGAGAAATGGAGCATCCTCTAGAAGAGCAAGGAACCAGCCAACTGCCAGCCAATATCAACAGGTTGCGCAGAATGCAGAACGCCTCATTCTGGACACCATCCTGAGGCTCATTCTGCCCAGTCTGCCCACATTCAGCAGATGCATTGTTAGAGAAGAGGAAGTAGAGTTCTGCGCCATCTGCATCTCCAACATAGATGCTGAAATGGAAATGGCAGTAACATCCTGCCAGCATACTTTCCACGTTCCTTGCCTGAGACAGTGGCTGCAGATTAACAACGTTTGCCCCCTGTGCCGCAGGCGATGCAACAACTTCGATGTCTTCTCACGCCTTATCTGAGGGACACCAACCAGAAGAAGGAGACTCACTATAAACATCAGAAGTCTAGTGCGGTGAGATTGTACCTTTTTGAGAAATAGAGTGATTAAAGGAGAGTGGATTGGGTTAAACCTCCAGTCTCGGGGCTGTTTGGTGGGCCACCATGTGATTGGTTTGTACTATGATAGTTAGGGGGTGTGTGTGTATATATATATCCTTAGCGCTAGCTGTGGGGGAAGGGTTAGTATTAAGGAGCGTATTGGGGTTAGGGTTAGGTTTTTTTGGGGGGGAGGTTAGGGTTAGACAACCCTAGGGAGGAGTGTTAGGGTTAGGCACCACTGAGGGGGTTAGACACTAAGGGGGGTGGGTTTGGTTTAGGTACGAAGGGGTGAGGGTTAGGTTTACAAACTAGCAGGGAGGGTTAGGGTGTGGGTGGAGAGGGTTAAGGGGGGGTTCCCTGTTGGGATTCCAACTGTCGGGATGCTACTTTCGGGAATATGACAGGAGGCATCCCTACAGCAGGCATTACATACCCATTCCTATATATGTGCTATGTGAGGCTTTGTGGGCTGATACTAAGGGGTACATTTACTAAAGTGAGAGTTTTTAGAAGTGAGTTTTAGAAGAGATGTTGCTCTTAGCAACCAATAGAGATTCTACTTAACATTTAACTAGCACCTTCTAGAAGATAATAACTAGAATCTGATTGGTTGCTATGGGCAACATCTCTCCTAAAACTCACTTCTAAGATCTCTCACTTTAGTAAATTTACCCCTAAGCCTCTTTATTCCTGTCACCTGTGGAGGATAAGTGCTGGCATTTTGCTCTGGTTATCATATACTGTGATTTAGGTTTTTATTAAGTTCAGTCTCTGGTCTCTCAGATTACTACCTTTTTCCTTCTTTCCCTGTTCTGCTATTTCTTAAACTCAGAGGTCTATTTACTAAGCAGTGTTAGGAGACAGAGTGAAAAGTGATAAGGAGCCAGCCAATCAGCTCTCAACTGTCATTTTTCAAACACAGCCTGTGAGATGACAGTTGGGAGCTGATTGGCTGGCACCTTTTCACTTTCTTATCACTTTTCACTCTGTCTCCTAACACTGCTTAGTAAATAGACCCCTCAATCTTTAATCTCTCAGATTTGTCTTCTCCTGCCTTCCCTGTCCTCCTATTTCTTAGCTGTTCCCCATTTCTATCTCTTTTCTTATTGTTCCCCCATGCTTCGTGCCCGGCGTGTAATGAACCCCCCTACCTGTACCTAGATGTGTCTGGGGCTGGTGCGATAGCTGTGGCAGGCAGTGGTGGCTCAATTGGTGCTGCTCACTGCAGAGGCCTCAGTGCGGGCTCACGCCGTCCTGCCGCGGCTTCTATATTGAGTGCTGTGACGGGAGGCTCACATCTGTGGGCATTGTGGCAGCTGGTTCCGTTGAAGTGCAGGCTGGCGCACGCCTGTTGCTGATGAAGGTATCACATCCTCATCCTTTTCTTCGCTAGTGTCAGGTGTTAGCAGCTCCACGAAGGCGCACAAGCGGGAGGCTAAATATGTGAAGTGCGAGGCCAAATGGTGGCATAAATTGTCTAAATACCCACGCTTGCACAAAAAGAGTGCACATGCATCCCACTCTGGGCGGTCCGACAGGGTCCGTTGTGAGAATACGGCTGTGTTGAGCAGCCTGCTTCCCGGTTTCAAACATAATATCACTAAGGGTGCTTATGTGGACATCTTTGTCCTCACCGAGAAGGCCAAAGAAGAGCTTAAGGCTGCGAAAGGGAAAGGGGGCATCTGGTTCGACGCTTTCAAATCCTATGGTAATTGGATTGCAGGTCTTTGTGTGTTCGCTGCTTGTTATTTAAAGACCCATCCAGAGGAACACACAAACATTATCAGATACTGTATCTGCATCTGATTAACAGCTTGCATCGCAATTTGCGTGGTACGGTCTGGCGTGCTTATGACAAGAAATTTCATCCCAGACTCCAAGTAAAGGCAAATGTTTTGCCTTTAATAATTAAACCCATCTGTTGGTCATTGTGTCTAGTGTTTTGTCTTTCCCTTGTCTACCCTACTCGGGGACTAGCTACTTGCCGCTGTTGGCAGCGGGGGTCTTGAGGGATTTGGCCTTTTTTTTGCCTGAACTGACGGACCTAATTCAGCTGATTGGATATATTTTAATCTCAAAGTCACAGTCCCTCAGCAGGTTTTGGTTTTACCTCTTGCCGAGTTATTACTTGTGTTACCCTAGTTTACCCACCCTTCCATAGCCTCTCCCCCCTCCCCCCTTGGTTCCTAGTTTACCCTTGTGTGTCTTTATGTTGCTTCAAATTGGCACAGAAGCTTGTTTTGATTCGGCTACTTGTTTTTAAGTAAAACATTTTTTTCTTTTGGCAGATTATCCATTTCATTACAAGTTAAATTCATATTAAAATCAATTTATTTTCTTTCTCCCTCCTTATAGGTGTTCCATTTTACTCTCTTAGGGGTAAATTTACTAAAGTGAGAGTTTCTAGAAGTGATGTTGCCCATAGCAACCAATCAAATTCTAGCTATTATCTTCTAGAAGGTGCTAGTTAAACGTTAAGTAGAATCTGATTCTCACTTCTAAAAACTCTCACTTTAGTAAATTTACCCCTTAGAGTGTGGATTTTTAGTCATTTGTTTGTGTTTTGGGCTGCTAGGTTCATGGCTTCCAATGGTGCTCCTGCTTTTCTGTGGTCGGAGTGTGTTTGGTGGATTGGTGTGAGAGGTATGATGTGGTGGGCCTTGCAGTCTAAGCTTTTCAATTTAGCTAAACAATTTTGTGTTCATGAGGTTTTGCTGATACATCTCGGTGGAAAAGATGACAGGTTTGGAATTGAGTGCTCCATAGTGAATGATATGGGCAGTATTTCATCAGCTTGGTCCTCTTGCAAAATAGTTTGGTTATTTATTGTGCCGAGGCCTATTTGGTGTGGTGGCCCTGATTGACAGAGCCAAAAAGAAGAAGAATGCAGCATTTGCAAAATTTGTATTGGCCAATGGTGGTAGTGTGGTTGGACATTCCATAATTAGGTTCCGCTATAATTATTTGTATAGATCCAATGCAGTCCATCTGTCTGAGGGGAGACTTTTGCTTTTTTGTGTAGGATCTGTTTCAGGTTATTGCTTTAGGGTATTTTGGTGGTGGTGCGATAGTACTGTAGTCAGACCTTTGCTTTGGTGGGAAAGAACGTCAAGTCACAGTTTCGACTGCAAATTTGGTTGAATTAATTAATGTTATGGTTTTGGATGGGCCATCTTCATTGACTTGTTTGTTCGCCGGACCACCCTGATGGGTACTGTGTCAACACCATACCGGGGTGGGGTGTAGTGATGTTAGAAGGTTGAGCGGATACATATTGTTGGTAATAATGTTAGCTGGGTTGTGCATTTTTGGAGTGGGCTGATTATGGCCGTCATTTCTTTGTCACCATACTTTAGTTTATTTGAATATTCCTAACATGTCTCAAATAAATAGCTAACAAATTTTATTCTGCCAAATCTATGTCTCCGAGTCTTTATTTTATTATTATTAATATTGACTGTGTTAATTATAAGGTATATGCACACTTTTTCTTTCTTTTTTTGCTGTTTTTTTAATTTTTATTTTAATACAGATGGATCTCTGAAGGATTACTAATACCCCTTTCAGACATACGACCCGGGAAATTTCCTGCTCAGACCCAGGAATTACTCCTGTGCAAATTCCCGGGTATTTGGTTGAGACATAAGCCGGGTTTTTTACGTTTTTAATATTACCTGCCTCTCCTCTGCTCTTCCTAGCCTATCCCCTCTCTGGCTGCCGATGATGATGTCATCATCATGCAGCAGACAGCCGACCAATCATTGCAGCCATTTTATTTTATTATTACTATTATTATATTATTTATATCTCCCCTTCTGTCTAGCAGGAGTTTGGGCAGCCCGCTGTGGCAGGGACCCGCCGGCGATCTCCAGCGCCGGCGGGTATCCCCGGCGTCCGTCTGGGGTTCTCTGTACACAGCCACCGGCGCGGGGGGTGATGAGCAGCAGCGCTGAGCATCCTATAGAACGCTCTGCACTGCCAACTCAATGTAAAAGCTGCTTGGTGCAGCCCGGGGTTTAATTCCCGGGTAGCACCATGCAGACATAAGCAGGGAAATTCCCTGGTCGATTGAAGGGAATTTCAGACATATGCGGCAACCTGGGAATTTGGCTGAGGTAGGCCAAATTCCCGGGATTCTCAGTGTGACTGAAAGGGGTTTAGTTTTCTTAAACAATGAAAATAACATCATTTATACATTTATCTTTAAATAAATCTGTATAAAAATTAAAATTACATTTACAGAACATCCAGTGCAATGTTACATTCACTGTTATCTCCCCTCTTTGAGGTTAATCCATGCATCACTAGCTGAAACTTTCAGAATAGCTGATGACAGCAAGGATAGTTACATGAGGACACATTATAGATTGTATTTATAAGTAGACAAAATATTTACTTTTGTAGTCACACCTGAGGCCTCTGAGCTCTGCATTCTATCCAACAGCCCCTATATATCAGTGACGGATTGTCACAATTCCCCGATCCCCAGACGCCGGGGCATTGGTGAAAGAAATCCAAAATGTTTTGCCTGATTTGCTGATCACGACCAAAATATGACAGGGATCGGCAAATAGGGAATTTTTAACATAAAAAATTTCTCCGATTCCCCGGCGGATTAGCTACCATCCATGGCCACCGATTGGCGTTTCAGACCGTTGGATCGGCAGTTCCGGACAGATTGGGGAAGCAGGGAATTGGGCGTCTTTTTTAAGCGGCCCTTAGAGGAATATGCAAACATCTCATTTTACAAAATTAACACCATTCAAGATGTCACTCACAGAACAATGGGAAATTATAATGTAATTATGTATGGCAAACTAAAGCCCTGAGCGACTTATGGAGTCAAATCCTGGCATAAGATGAAGACATTTTTGAATGCAAATATTCTCCTTTCTCAGCATATCACTCTAAAGTCACCAAATCATTATGAAGTTATAATGTATGCAGCCAGTAATGTAATAAACTTATGGGCTCTATTTATTAACATTGTTTTGACTAAAATAAAGTGAAAAAGGGTGTTTTCACACCCTTTTCACATTATTTTAGTATCACCTATAGTTATTACAGGGCAATTGGAGTAGAATTAGTAAAATTCTACTCCAACCCCTAAGTATCACTTATTTTTAGTAATCAGATTGCATTTCCCATAACTGTAATGGGAAATGTGATCTGACCGGAGTTACTAAAAATGAAATGTGAAAAAATATCGGGGAAAGCCCTGTGATAATAACGCCACCTGGAGGTGACATTATCCAGGATCTCCCCCGGTTACCGGCCTCCTGCCCTGCTCTAACGCCGAGAGCAGAGCCGGGAGTCGGTCCCTGTAATCAGCTGTGTGGTCTTAACAGACCGCAAGCTGATTACTGTAAAAAAAGGAAAAAAAAAAATAGTAAAAAAAAAAATTAACTTACCTGACTCCAGGGACCAGTGATCGGGTCACCGGAGATGACTCCCCTCCGGTCAGCTGGTCTCCCACAGTGCACTGCGGCTCGGTGATCAGGCCCCAGTGCAGTATGGGAGATCACCTGACCGGAGGAATGGAGATCATCACCGGAGGCCCGGAGCATGCAGGTAAGTGTAATTAAGGGAGGGGTCGCGGGGGGTCCACGATCATGGGGGGCGGGGCTTAGCATCGGGGGCGGGGCTTAGCGCCGGGGGGTAGCAGCGGCGACCGGTCGGCACATGCGCGTGCACTTAATCACGGTATTTTTTGCGAAAATACCATGATAAGGCTCCGAAGGGGATTCGCAAGGACAGAGCTTTATCACAAGCTCTGTCCCTGCAAGGGATTTGTAGTAAATCCCTGTGATATTGCCTGAATCCGCAATGCGAATTCAGTCATTAATATCACACTACAATCTGCATTACAAATGCGGATTGTAGTAAATAGAGCCCATAGAACTGAAGGTCCGGTCTTCACCTACAGCAACCTCTATTTCCTATACAACTGTATATTCTTTACAGTATTAAGTTGCCCCCCATTCTCCCCCAACCCTGCTAAAACAGTTATGTTGTTGTTAAGGGTATAAAGTGTGTTGTAAATTGGTTAAATAATGAAGGTAGGCAGATAAGCTGAATATTGTACTGTATAAACATAATATTGTAATGAAAAACAATCTCCTTCAAATATTTAAAATATAATGATATTGTGATGTTACTGGTCTGTACTCTAATATGACTGATCCATAGAGTGCCTTATTATTGTAATGTAACTGGTCTGTACTATGATTGTATGACTGATCCACAGAGTGCCTTATTGTAATTATACTGGTCTGTACTGGAATTGTATGACTGATCCACAGAGTCATTATTGTCATTATACTGGTCTGTACTAGAATTGTATGACTGATCCACAGAGTGCCTTATTGTCATTATACTGGTCTGTACTAGAATTGTATGACTGATCCACAGAGTGCCTTATTGTCATTATACTGGTCTGTACTAGAATTGTATGACTGATCCACAGAGTGCCTTATTGTAATGTTACTGGTCTGTACTGTGATTGTATGACTGATCCAGAGAGTGCCTTATTGTCATTATACTGGTCTGTACTGTAATTGTATGACTAATCCAGAGAGTGCCTTATTGTCATTATATTGGTCTGTACTGTGATTGTATGACTAATCCAGAGAGTGCCTTATTGTAATGACACTGGTCTGTACTGTGATTGTATGACTAGTCCACAGAGTGCCTTATTGTAATGACACTGGTCTGTACTGTGATTGTATGACTAATCCAGAGAGTGTCTTATTGTAATGACACTGGTCTGTACTGGGATTGCATAAATGATCCAGAGTACCTTATTATATGATAATGGTCTGTACTAAGATTGTGTGACTGGTCCTCAGAGTGCCTTATTGTAAAGATATAGGGTGTGATGTACTAAAAGGAAAATGCAGCCAAAATCCGAAAAATGACGTGTTTGGAATTTGGATACATTTCCCATATGTACCAAGCTCTGGAATCCAATACATTTCGGAGCTTGGACCCGGCGGGCAAAGCTATCTTTAAATGGCGTTGCCCAATAGAAGCCCATGGGCTTCTCTTTGCATTCTGCACTGAGAGGGATCCAATCCTCCCCACAAGCATACCCAGCCCCAGGTTCTGTAGAGCCTGTCCTGGTAATTAAAATACAAGGGAAAAATGTGTAGGGGTCCCCTGTATTTTAAGAACCAGAACTAGGCTCTGCTGAGCCTGTCCTGGTTCATAAAATACAGGGGGAAAAATGAGTAGGGGTCCCCTGTATTTTCCATAACCGGCACTGGACTCTTTCTAGCGGGGTGTAATGCCACAGCCAGGGGAACCCTTTCAGCTGGTCAAATCATTACACATGACCGCTAGGAGATCCCTGAGGAGGTAGGGACCCCCCCCAATAAAGGGGTCCTCTCCAGGGCACTCCAGGCCTGGGCTGATAGCCCTGGGATATCACCGGCATCGGATTGATTGTGTTAAAGTGTAGTGTACAAAATAGATTTAATAATACCAGCAAGCCTCTCCCGCATGCTGCTAATTGGAGAACCACAAGTACCAGCATGTGGGGCATTAAAGGCCCGCTGGTACATGTAGTTCACCTGAAAAATAAATATTAAAATAACCACAAGACACACACCGTGAAAGTAAAGTTTTATTAAAGCATACATACACACTCACATTCACACTCACATTCACTCATACTCATCTATAATCCCTGTAGCCATTCACAGAGTGCCTTTTTGTAATGACACTGGTCTGTACCGGGATTGTGTCACTGATACACAGAGTGCCTTATTATAATGATACTGTTCTGTACTGGGAATGTGTGACTGGTCCACAGAGTGCCTTATTTGTACTGGTCTGTACTGGGATTATATGACTGATCTACAGAGTGTCTTATTGTAATGATACTGGTCTGTTCTGGGTTTGTATGACTAATTTACAGAGTGCCTTATTGCATGATAAAGCTCTGTACTGATTATATGACTGGTCCACAGAGTACCTTACTACAAAGATACTGTCTGTACTGGGATTGTGTGACTGACACACAGAGTGCCGTATTGTAATGATACTGGTCAGAACTGGATTTGTATGACTGATCCAGAGTGCCTTATTGTATGATAAGGGTCTGTACTGATTGTATGACTAGTCCACAGAGTGCCTTATTGCAATGATACTGATCTGTACTGGGATTGTAAGACTGATCCACAGAGTGCCTTATTGTAATGATACTGATCTGTACTTGAATTGTATGACTGATCTACAGAGTGCCTTATACTGGTCTGTACTGGTATTGATCAACAGAGTACTATGTTGTAATGCTACTGGTCTGTACTGGTATTGTATTACTGGACCACAGAGTGCCTTATTAGAATGATACTGTTCTGTACTAGTATTTTATGACTGATCCACAGAGTGCCTTATTGTAATAATACTGGTCTGTACTGGGATTGATCAACAGAGTGCTGTGTTGTAAAGCTACTAGTCTGTACTGATATTTATTATAGATCTACAGAGTGCCTAATAATAATAATAATAATAATAATAATAATAATAATAATAATAATACTGGTATGTACAGGGTTTGTATTACAGATCTATGGAGTGTTGTACTGTAATGCTGCTGGTCTGTACTGGGATTGTATGTCTGATCCACAGTGTGTTATTGTTATTACAGTATGCATATAACAGCACTGTTTTGCTCACATGTGTACATGATATGGAGCAGAAGAGGAATGAGAGAAGTTCTGAGAGTGGAAACAACAATGAGTGGGAAATGAGAGATGAATCGAGAAAGAGAGATGCAGTAATGAAGCAGTGAGAATTACGGCAGATCAGTGCTAACTTCAAGATAGGGAAAGCTTAGAGTTCAGTTGAACCTGAACAAGGGACGGACTGAGGCTCTAAATCAGCTCTAACATTTAACTCTGTGCACGTGCCAAAGGCGCGCGTTCACTTAAAAGGGGGCTTGGCCTTGCCTCACAGGGGTGTGGTTACATCTCATGTGGGCATGCAGCGAGTCACGGGGCCTGGTTTCATAGTGCGCCCCCGTCTTTCAGTATCCCGGCCAAGCAGAGCGCCGGGAGGTGGAGCTGCCGGGCCAGGCTTTTCAGACCAGAAGTGCCAGATGTCCAAGTTGGAATGCATGACCTGTAGTCCGAAAAGGAGCAATGAAGTCGCTCGCGGGGACAGCTGATATCGCATCATCTGTCACCGCGCTGGAGCATGATGAATTGCTCCGGTATCCGCGGCGAGTTAGAATGTTAATTATCGGGGTCCATTCGAACCCCGATAATTAACATAATGAATAGGCCCCTAAGCCGGTTATGGACAGAAATGTAGAAGTATACATAATTACAACAAAGTTACATAATTAAGTAGAGAAGGCCATAAGAGAGAGGTAATGAAAGCTTACATTCTAGAGTAGGGGTGGGCAATAAGCGGCCCTCCAGCTGTTGTTGAACTACACATCCCAGCATGCCTTGCAACAGTTTTAGCATGGTCTAATAGCAAAACTGTGGCAGGGCATGCTAGGATGTGTAGTTCTACAACAGCTGGGGGGAACGTTTATTGCCCACCCCTGTTCCAGAGGGAACGTGGTCGGACAACATTTTTTTGGTCTCATTTGTTTGATTTGGTTCTCTTTATCTACTTTTAAGACATGTGTGAAAACTAAGGTAGTTTTAGGCCAAATTTCAGCAGAAATCTAGAAACTTCTGAAGGGTTCACAAACTTGTATTGAAAGCAAAGATTCTGGCAGTGTTAATAAAAATGATTTTAAAACCATTAATCTTAAATTTTAAATATACAATTCCGATTTGTGCTCGTATTCAATTAGCCGTGAAAAGTCGGAATCCGCTAAAAAGTATCGCCGATTGCGACTTTTCGCCAAGCGGAAACTTATCTCTGTATTCAATTGCAAATATTTTTTGCGTATGCGAAAACACAATGCAGTGTAATAGGCTAAAAAGATTCGCCTCTGAACAGGTGGAGAAAAAGTGCAAAAGCGCTATTTTGGGGTGCAAAGGTGGGGAAACCACTCAGCACCCTTGGGACAGCCCCTCAAAGGATGACTGCTTTAAAAAAAAAAAGTGAGGAACACCCCAAAAAAGCACTTTGAAAATAGGGACGAAAAAGTGCAAAGTTGGGGTACAAATTTAAAAACTAGCAAAATAGAGTTTTGGGTGGTCTGCAAGTATGGGGGAGGTGTTATTTTGATTGCAGGTGCTTGCTTCAGGTGCGTTTTTAAGGTTTTTTTTTAAACTTAACTTTAGCGACTTTGAACCATGCTTGCACCCATTTTCAAGTACCCCAAATTTGACAGAACTACTTATTTTCACCACAAAAACAGCTTAATGCTATTCTTCACCACTTATGCAAAGACGCTAATTAGAACAAATTGACATATCCCAAATAGCTTTATTAGGGCTATTTGGGGGCATGTACATTAATCCCCAATGTTAGTGCATCTTTTAGGGGGTGTCAGGCTGATTTCCCCAATTTTGATAGCA
This sequence comes from Taudactylus pleione, assembly GCA_031769625.1. Lineage (NCBI taxonomy): Eukaryota > Metazoa > Chordata > Amphibia > Anura > Myobatrachidae > Taudactylus > Taudactylus pleione. The sequence continues at coordinate 48,093 of JAUIMM010002556.1, forward strand.
CTTTTCACTTGGTTTGCATTCGCCGGGTTGCTTCTTCACGTCTTTTGGAATTGAATACAGCGAATAGCGGGGGCGCGTACGGAAAATTTTCACGGCCAAATCACGTCATGTTGGCAAAAACTACGGCAACTAGTACGAAACTAATTGAATACGGCCCTAAGGCCTGTATTCAGCTGTGATTTGCGAAAAAGTATCGCCGATTACGACTTTTCGCCAGACAGAAACTTATCTTCGTATTCAATTGCAAACACTTTTCGCGTACGCGAAAACGCAATGCAATGTAATAGGCAAAAAAGATTCGCCTCTGAATATGTGGAGAAAAAAGTTCCAAATTGTTATTTTGGGGAGCAAAGGTGGGGAAACCACTCAGCACCCTTGGGACAACCCCCCAAAGGATAACTGCGTAAAAAAACAATCTAAAAAAAAGTGATGACACCCCAAAAAAAACACTTTGAAAATTGGGGCGAAAAAGTACAAAGTGGGGATACAAACTTAAAAACTAGCGAAATAGAAAAAAAAACTAGCAAAATAGAGTTTTGAGGGGTCTGCAAGTATGGGTGTGGTGTTTTTTTGATTGCAGGTGTTTGCTTAAGGTGCGTTTTTTATAACTTCACTTTAGTGACTTTTAAATATGCTTGCACCCATTTCCAAGTACCCCAAATTTGACAGGACTCCTTATTTTCTCCAAAACAAAAATGATTAATGCTATTCTTCAGCACTTGTGCAAATAAGCTTACAGTATAATTAGGGCTAATCGGCCACTACTACATTGATCCCCAATGTTTCTGCATTTTTTGGGGGGGGGGTTCAGGCTGATTTTGAAACTGACACAATTTTTTGCCTGTTCTGACTTCGCGTCTCTCTGTTTACGCGACTTTTGGAATTCAATACGGCGAATCACGGGTACGCACGCGATAAGTTACCGTGGCTAAAATATGCGATGTAGGCGAAAAGTCCGGCAGGCAAAACTTATTGCGTACGCGAAACTCATTGAATACGGGCCTAAATATCTAATTAAATAATATATGGCATTTGGTACCGGTTTAAAAAAATTAAGTGTTCTCAAAATTTAAAATTAGAGGACTTCCACTTTGAGTCACTCCATTACTCGGAAGTCACAGTGCTGTAATTCGTCTCACCTCGCCAGGATCTAGGTGATCGTTGTTCATTTGGCGCTATCTGACTGTGGGCCTGATTCAGACCCGGTCGCAAGCGCTGTGCGCTTGCAACCGGGTCGATGGTGGGCCAGTGCGCATACGCATGACGGAGCCAGCTCCGTCGTGCACATGCGCGAGACCCGGATAGCGACAGGCACTCTGTCGCCCCGGGTCTCTCAACAAAGGGGGCGAGCTGTCCATGTTGAGTGACAGCTCGCCCCCTTTGGTGGGCGGGCCGGGGGGGTGGCTGCCCAAACGGAGGCGTTCCCATGAGAACGCCTGTCGTTTGGGGGCGGCCTCACTGACATAACAAGTGATGTCAGTGGAGGGCTTCCAGCTCTGTTAGAGCCGAAAGCTCTCTGGGGCTTGCGGCCATGAGACCTTACCACAAGGGTCTCGTCGCACGCCCGATGGTCGCGATGGTCTTGACCATCGTGACCATCATCATGGCCGCTCGCTGTAGCTGTGGGTGGTCACCCACAGCTATGCGAGCGGCCAGGAGGCCGATCTAAAAAAAAAACAAAACCCGGCCCTGATTCAGAGCGAATCAGACCCTGTGATCCAGCAGAAAATGATTTTATTTGCAGACAATATTTTTACATGAATAAGTCATATATCAGCCCACCTGCAAGTGTGCCAGGTTCTTAGTCTGAAGTGACCAACGAGCTCCCCTGAGAACCCAACACTGTTTCAAAATAAGTAATCGAGGAACTTAGTAATTCTGGAATTATTTTCTGAAAATCTATTTAATTATAAAATATAAATAAATCTATTTTTCTATACAGGTTTATTTACTTTAACCTAAACAACCAATTCTTGCTAAATTCCTATCACATGTGTTAGGTGCTCAATAAGCAGCCCCCCCCCTCACCCCATGCATCTCCCAGTAAGAGGGGTAATGCAATTCAGGGCATTGAATAATAATACTGTCCTGCACTGGATTGTATGACTGGTCCATAGTTTGCCTTATTGTAATGATACTGAAACTCAGGGCCGCCATCAGACATTTTGGGGCCTGGGACGGACCCAATAGGCAGGGCCTCCCAGACAGAGCCTCACAGCAACCCCCCTCCCCCCTCCACCCACTGAGGGGCCCGCCCAGCCACTACTTCCCCCTGCCAAATTTACAATCACTGACAGACTTGGCCCCGGGGGTCTGCTCCTACCAGTGGGCAGCCGCGGCCGCCCGCGCCCACTACTATATTCCCCCCTTACCTCTCACTGACAGGCTCGGCTGGGGGTCCGCAGCAGCCCGCGCCCACTGCTATGTCCTCTAACTATCTCTCCAGTCGCCCACCGCTGTTGCCGTGTATATGGCTGGCTGTGGGAGGCAGGCAGAGAAGATGCTCCCGGTTGCTCGATTGTGTTATAGGCTAGCAGCACAGAGCAGGCTGGGAGCATCTTCTCTGCCTGCCTCCCACAGCCATATACACGGCAGCAGCTGCGGGCTATTGTAGAGATAGTTAGAGGACATAGCAGTGGGGGCGGGCAGCTGCAGACCCCCAGCCGAGCCTGTCAGTGAATGTAAGTTTGGCAGATGGTAAGTAGCGGACAGGCGGAGCGGGAGGGCCCCCAGAGTGTCCGGACCAAGGACTCCAGGCCTGGCAGTCCCCCCCTGATGGCGGCCCTGCTGATACTGGACTGTACTGGGATTGTATGACTGATCCATAAAGTGCCTTATTGTTATGTTACTGGTCTGTACCCGGATTGTAGTGGTGCATACACACGGTCAGATTTGCAGACCGATGAACGATTGAACGATTTTCACAACGATTTGAACAATTTCATCAATGATGAATGATTGAACGATTTCTGACAGTATTAAAATTAATGAAATCATCAAAATCTGACTGCAAACACAGTCGATGTCAGAGATCGATATCTGACATGCAGGAACGCGCATCGTTCATCGATGCATGCCCTACATGTCAGAGATATGAACGATTAAATGATTTTTACAATCGTTATCATTCATATCTGAAACAAAATCTGACCATGTGTATGCAGCATAACAGTGATCCATAGACCATACTTACCAACTCTCCCTCATTGTCAGGGAGACTCCCTGTAATAGCAGCAATCTCCCTGTCTCCCTAAAAAGTATAGCAATCTCCCTGATTGCACCTTACCCCTATATGTAGCTGTTATATTAAAAAAACAGAGATATATACATTCAAATGGGATCATTAGTATAATTTCCCTGCATTGGGTATAAGGCACAATGGCCCTCATTCAGAGCCACTCGCTAGCGGCAGTACGCTCGTTCCGAGCGATGTTCGCACATCTGCGGATGCGTACGGTTCGTTATACGCATGCGCGAACCAGTCAGTGCGGCCGAAATTCATGTGCTCGCAATATAGCGAATGTCTGCTATTTTGAGTGACAGGAGGAGGCGTATGTGGGTGGTAACAGGGGAAGGTGCTTGAAAATGGGGAGTGGAGATCCGAACGCAGGCGTGCTTAAAGGTCAAAACGGGCGTATTATGGGTGTGCATAATTAATACAGCAGCGTCATTGACCACGTCACTGGGTTATTTTATAGCCAGAACTGCTCGCAAGTTTGTGGTAGCAAAAACCAACCACAAGAATAGCGAGCAGTTCATACGCTGGTCGATGTACTCGATTAATCTAATAAATAGCGGACATGACGTATGATGCGTGCGGGCAGGGGGCGTTTTTAACAAATAAACGAGCGTATGTTTTGCTCGCTCATTCAAACTTAGAGGTGTGAACAGACTGCAATTTGCGAACTGATCATTTGAATAGCCACCCCTTGTTTTTGAACGAGCGAGCGCAAATAGCGAACGGCTCTGAATCAGGCCCTATGATCCCTATGGCTACATGTATTTGCTGAGAAGTATCAGTGTGTTTTCATCAACAAGTAGATCTTACTAACTGCTTTGGGGCTTGTTTACATTTGAATGTAAATCAATTTTATGACACGCCTCTCAGATGTAGCAGCACACGCCCACTTTACCGTGCCCTCATAGGTATTGCTTTCACTATCTGCCTGAAATGCTTTTTCAAAAGTAGGCACGTATGCCATAGAGTGCCTTAGTGTAATTTTACTGGACTGTACTGGGATGATATGACTGATTCATAGATTGCTTTATTGTAATGATGCTGATTTGTATTGGGATTATAAAACTGATTCATAGGGGTAAATTTACTAAGAAGAATCGAGTCTGATGGAGTTTTTATTTTTTTTTTCAACTCGATCTGCATCGCCGAAACTCAGGTGATTTTAGGCTTCTGAAACTCTCAAATTTACTAAGAAGTGAGTTTAGCTGAGATCGAGTTGGCCGATGGTGAAGCAGATCGAGATTTCTCACCCGAGTTGCAAGTTTTCATGAGATTTCACACCCGAGTTTGCAGTGTCTTCTCTTAGCAAAACTCTATCGAACAAGCATCCTGCACATATCAGTGAGATATGTAAAGGCCTCTTGTGTGTTGTACCTGTAAAAAAAAGGGTTAATTAAAAAAAAAGAAAAAGGCACAAAAACAAACCAGCGCCCGGACCAAACACTTACATTAGCGATGTATGCATGTGACCACATACACCGCTAACCGGCTCCTGACTGACCGACCAGCCCACTGTCAGGAGTCGGAGCCAATCAGTGGGCGCTCTACAGTTAGTGGCCGCTGATTGGCTGCCGGCTCCTGACAGTTCACACGTGTGCTGAGCAGTCAGGAGCCAGTTAGCGGTGGATGCGGTCACACACATACATCGCTAATGTAAGTGTATGGTCCAGGTGCCGGTTTGTTTTTTCGCCAAGACCCGGGGATGCTATGGAGAGTGGTGCCAGGATGGAGTTGAGTATAGGATCTTTTTCACAGGTACTGCCTTTGGATTTCTACTTGGCAAAGGGGGGACTGATCGTCGGGCAGCAGGTAAGTATGTGTGAGTGGGGTAGGTGTATGTAACAATGTGATACTTTCTACAGCGTTTGTGTTGTGTTTTTTTAACTATTTTTTTTACAGCGGGGGTAAGGGTGCAGGCCGCGTGGTGGCACTTGTAGTTCCAAGTGCCAAAGGGCAGGCATGCTAGCACCTGTAGTTCCACGGTACAAAATAATAGTTTCTTACTATTTACACTACTATTACCCTCCGACCCTCCCCGTACCCACAGCCCAGGGGTGCGGGGAAGAGCCCGGGGCTTCAAACGAATCCTGGGGTGCTTGGGAGAGTGGGACCCCTTTGTTGGGGGGGTCCCCACCTTCCCTGAGATATCCGGCTTGGGCTGACCGGCTTGGGGTGTTAATGCTTCGGCAAGGGAGACCTGGTGATAGAGTCCCGGGCTGTGGCATTACACCCGGCCGGATTTGAGTCCGGTGCTGGTTTTAAAAATAGGGGGACCCATACACAATTTTTTTCCTCCTATTTTTAAAACCAGGACAGGCTCAGCAGCCCAGTGCTGGTTCCTAAAATATGAGGTAACCCTACTCGTTATTTTCCCCGTATTTTTAAGAACCAGGACTGGCTGAGCAGCCTGGGGTTGTTTTATGCTTTTTTTTTTGCGGGGGGGGGGTCCCTACATCATCATCTTTAGATAGTGTTTCCGTGAAGAAACATACACAAATCACACTGATCTGTGTATGATTCTGCCAAACTCGCAGATCATGGGGTGGTCTATTTGAAACTTCAATTTAGCTGCGAGTTTGCTACAATTACACCCGAGACTGAAATCTCATTTATTAGTAAATTCCCGAGTTGTATCTTTTTCATGAAAAGTACTTCCGAGTTTGGCCGATGGTGAGTTTATTCGAGTTTGCAATCTCACCCGAGTTTTTCAGTGAAAAGAGAGAAATCTCACCCGAGGTTGTCTTTAGTAAATTTGCGACTTGAAAACAATGCCTAAACTCACCCGAAATTGCTATCTCGACCAAACTCGATTGTTAGTAAATTTACCCCATAGAGAGCCTTATTGTTATGCTACTCGACTGTACTGTTATAATATGAATAATTCATAGACTTAAATTTACTAAAGTGAGAGTTTTTAGAAGTGGAGATGTTGCCCATAGCAACCAATCAGATTCTACTTAACATTTATCTATCACCTTCTAAACTCTGGTTGCTATGGGCAACATCTCCACTTCTAAAAACTCTCACTTTAGTAAATTCACCCCTTATTGTTATGATACTGGACTGTACTGGGATTATAAAACTGATCCATAGAGTGCCTTATTATTATGATACTGGTCTGTACTGGGATTTTATAACTAATCCATAGAGTGCTTTATTGTTATTATATTGGACTGTACTAGGATTATAAAACTGATACATAGGGGCCTATTCATCATCAGAGGCTGTATGGTCTCCGATGATGAAGTATTGAACTTGCTGCGAGGGATACTTAAGTATCCAACTCGCAGCGGGGAAAACGTGACACCGGAGCAATTCTCCGGTGCGGGGACAGCTACTCCGAAAATCAGCTGTCCCCTCGGTTAGTATCACAACTACTTCTGTAGCTGCGTTACCTCCTCCCCGCCGTGGAGGTAGTGAGGAGGCGGCGGAGGGATCCACTCGGATTGGCGGTTAAGATACCGCCGCCCGAAATGCCGCCCATCGGAATCCCGATGCTGGAAGCTCGACCAGGGACTAAAGATAGGCGTCTAAATCCCGACGCCTATGTATAGCCCCACGTTGAAATCCCGACGCCCAGCATCCGATCGAAGGTAAGCCGGGGCTTTCTAGCTGTTAGGGGGGGGGGGGTTAGGTTTAGGCACCCCTGGGGGTATTTAAGGTTAGGCACCATTGGGGGGAAGGTTAGGGGGCGGGAAGGGGGGGGTTTAGGCACCACTGGGGGAGGAAGGGTTAGGCACACTTTGGGAAGGTTAGGGTTAGGCACCACTAAGGGAGGGTTAGGGTTGGGGGAGGAGAGGGGAGGGTTAGGGTACTTACCAGCCCTAGTCGGGATCTTCACTGTTCAGGCTTCCAGCATTGGTATTTGGTCTGCCGGGAATAGATCTGGCGGCATTACATAAAACCGATTCCCTTATTGTTATTATACTGGTCTGTACTGGGATTATAAATATGATCCATAGAGTGCCTTATTGTTACGATACTGGTCAATACTGGGATTATAAAACTGATCCATAGAGTGCGTTATTGTTACGATACTGGTCAATACTGAGATTATATGACTGATCCATAGAGTGCATTATTGTTACAGTACTGGTCTGTACTGGGATTATATGACTGATCGATAAAGTGCCTTACTGTAATGATACTGGACTGTACCAGGATTGTAACACTGATCTATAGAGTGCCTTATTGTAATTATACTGTACTGTACTGGAATTGCATGACTAATCTATAGAGTGCGTTATTGTAATGATACTGATTTGTATTGGGACTATAAAACAGATCCATAGAGTGCCTTATTGTAATTATACTGTACTGTACTGGGATTGCATGACTGATCTATAGAGTGCATTATTGTAATGATACTGATTTGTATTGGGACTATAAAACAGATCCATAGAGTGCCTTATTGTAATTATACTGTACTGTACTGGGATTGCATGACTGATCTATAGAGTGCGTTATTGTAATGATACTGATTTGTATTGGGACTATAAAACAGATCCATAGAGTGCCTTTTTGTAATTATACTGTACTGTACTGGGATTGCATGACTGATCTATAGAGTGCGTTATTGTAATGATACTGATTTGTATTGGGACTATAAAACAGATCCATAGAGTGCCTTATTGTAATTATACTGTACTGTACTGGGATTGCATGACTGATCTATAGAGTGCCTTAGTGTAACGATACTGATTTGTATTGGGACTATAAAACAGATCCATAGAGTGCCTTATTGTAATTATACTGTACTGGGATTGCATGACTGATCTATAGAGTGCCTTAGTGTAACGATACTGATTTGTATTGGGACTATAAAACAGATCCATAGAGTGCCTTATTGTTATGGTACTGGTCTGTACTTGGATTTTATGACTGAACCATAGGGTGCTAGATACAGGGGCCGTGGTTGAGTGGGGTTGCTGCCCACAGGGCTCTGCTCTCTGTACGACAGCACCTCTCACACACCCCTAGTTATGGCAATGCTGGTCTGTACTGGAATTATATGACTGATACAGCGATTGCTTTGATGTAATGAGACTAGTTTGTACGGGGATTACAAAACTGATCCATAGAATTTATTTTAGTACTAATTCATTAACATTTATTTATATAGTGCTAGCACATTCTGATGCACTTTACAATTGGAAAGAAAACAGTACTAAAACTGGGTAATAACAGGCAGACAAAGAATAAAATTACTTATTGTTATAGTGTTAGTCCGTGCTGGGATTGATACTGGTCTGTACTGGGATCACATGATCCATAGAGCACCCATTAATAATGTTACTGGTCTTCACAGTGATTAAAAGACTGAACCATAGAATGATTTGTAATGATATTATTCTGTGCTGGGATTGATACTGGACTGTACGGGGATCACATGATCCATAGAGTGTCCCACAGTAATGGTACTGGTCCGCACAGGGATTATATGACTGGACCACAGAGTGGCTTACTGCACTGAGGTGGGCCTTTGATGGTAAGTGCTCCCGGGTGTTGTTCTCAATGATCTCCATTATGACTTAATGTTTTCTTCCATTTTATTGGTTAAAACAGAATTATGACCAGGGAGGATCCTCCAGTTTGTGCCCCGGAGGAGAACCAGCGACCCCATGAGTTCCAAAGTCCCATTCTAGAGAAACGGAAAAGGCCAGTGGTTCACCCCTCAGCCCCGGCTCCGCTTCCTAAGGATTATGGTAAAATCATGTGAAACACATGAGAGCAATTCTGTCTGCTGTCAATATCACTGACGGCTATGTCAGAAAGAGCCTGTTGCTTAGTGACCATGTACAGCTATTAACCCCTTTCTCTTTCTCCTCTACCCTCCTATCCCACCACAGCATTCACGTTCTTCGACCCCAATGACCCCGCGTGCCAGGAAATCTTATTTGATCCCCAAACTAGTGTTCCTGAATTGTTTGCTATCATCCGACAATGGGTCCCACAAGTCCAGCACAAGATCGATGTTATCGGCAGTGAGGTAGGTTCTGTATTATTATTGGCTAATACTGGGTGTTGATAAAGCCCTCTCTTATTTAGCGGTAGTTAGTACATTGAGCAGACTTGTATAATAATTCAGGACCTCATTCAGAGTCGGTCGTTGCAGCCGCACGGTCGTACGCCACCGATGTTCGCTAAACTGCGCATGCGTAAAGTTCGCAATGTGCGCAAACTAGCCGCTACGATCAGAAATTTCTCTCTCCTTGAACACAGCCAGGTCGGTAGTTTGAGTGACAGGATGAGGCGTTTGTGGGTGGTAACAGGGGAGGGTGCTTGAAAACGGGGGGCGTGGAGATCCGAACAAAGGCGTGCCTAATTATGCGAACGGCGTTTTATGGGAGTGCATAATTAACAAAGTAGTGTCATGGCGCACGTGACATCGGAGGTTTGTACACTGTCCTGATCGTAGTGCTTAAGAGAGGGTATGGTTAACCTTAAGCTCTACGACCAGTTCCGATGGTTACCGATGGTCTCGATTAATCTATATATGGCCGGAGATGACGTGTAATGTGTACGAAAAGAGGCGTATTTTTTGTCTTACGGCCGCATCCTGCCCTTGGTCGGCCAGCTAACAATCCGATCTTAAGGACGCAACTTGCGAGTGCATCATTTGCATATCCGGCCCCTTTTCCCTTACGACCGTGCGGCCGCAACGACCGACTCTGAATGAGGTCCTCAGTCCTTTATGTGTAAGAGAGGTGTAGTGCCTGCTGCCATGCAGGTATACTTTCGTACTTACCTGGCGTCACACCCTCTCACCTTCCGGCCGTATGGGTAACAGACGGTCCTGGTATGCCAAACTAAACACGGACACGATGGATGAAGGAGATGATGTGAGAGCCGTCCTTCCTCAAAGCAGACCGAACCGCCTTACCAGACCGAGAACCGCTCCAAACAAGGAATTGGGTTTTAAGTGAGGATCATCACTGGCACTTTTGGCCTCAGATCCCGAGTTTCACTTGTGGGTACTTGCGCACCAGGTGAAGACTCGACCTTGCACCAGAGTGTAAGGCCCACTGTCCGCCCAGAAGGAAAGAAAGACAGGAAGAGACAAACAGACAGTGAGAGACAGTACACACAGAGATGTTTCTCACCGTGTCCACTTTTGTTTCTCGTCTGCTCACTCGCCTACAAGTCGCTGTAAGGAGGTAACCAAACACCACAGCAGTGCAGGGCCTAAACCTAAATTAAGAGTGTCACACCACTACACTTACTACAACAACATCACCCTCAACCTACTGTGTATATAGTGCAGCACAACATTTAACAATAAACAGTTCTAACATTTGCCCTGCACGGAGCAACAACTGCAATGACAGACGGTAATTACACAAGAGCAAACCACGGTACTGTCTCTTTGAGTGTAATCTGCCTACCTGCCTAACTACAGCTGGCCAGCTCCTCTGCTAGCTGATAGAGGAAACACGCCAATAGGTGGAAGCCCGAAAATCCTCCACGGAGGCAGTGATAATGGCTAAGTGTGGGAAACTGGACCGCTTCTCCATACAAGAGATACAACCAGAGGGCGGGAGCCGCAGAGCTTACGATCCACATCTGATATAGATATATTTATGCAGGGGCCCACCTATCCAATTATAATTTTAGTGACCTGGGCCTACTGACCATTCACTGAAAATGGCCCCGCCGCGGGCCATTTGCCCGTCGTTTGCGCATGTGCAGTACAGGGAAAATGGCCACCGTGGCCATTTTCCCAGTGACCTGTGCATACTCTATAGACTCTGGGTGCACTCTAGTGCCCATAGTCTATAACTCTGGCGCTGGGCGCGCACAGCTCAGTGCGCTGATGGCCGCCGGACAGAGAGGAGGGGGTCCGTGTCGGAGACTGCACACGGGCCCCCTCCTCTCTACAAATGCCCCTGGTCTTACAGGTGGCTCAGGCTATTTGCCTGCCTTCCTCAGGCAACAGAGAAGGGACTTGGAGCTATAGCCCAGAGTCCCCTTTATTAATGATGCCTCAGGCCTACCTAATAGTGGGCACACACAATGACCTGGGCCTAATGCTCAGTTCACTAACAACCTGAAGGGGGCCTTTTTTATCAATATGTCCTAGTGCCCTCCTGTATGTCCACAGGCCTAAGTCCTGTCTGATGGCCACGGGCCTAGTGCTCTCCTACAAATTGCACAATCAGTGCCCTGGGCCTAATGCCCAAAACACTGTAACATGTGCACGGGCATAATGCCTTTATCAATAGCACAGGCCTGAGGCCTGACTTACCCCCAGGGGCCTAGTTCCTGACACCTGGTGGTCTAGGAAGAGGTTAATAAATAGGCCTAACGGGGGCCTACCTGTGTGGTGGGAGAGGCTGTGGGGGGAGCTTTGTTAGCTCGTTTACATTCCACCCCCGCAGTCCTTTCCGGTCCTCAGCCACATTCTTCTGCTGCTGGCCCGTCCTGGCTAGCATCACCGCCTCTTCCTCCAGCCAGCGCCGCTGATCTTCCTTCTTGATTGTGGCGTCGTCTGGCCTCTTTCACAGCAGCCAGAGCTCTTGCCGTGGTGCTCCTCTGCTCTTCTTCAGGAGGTCTTCTTTCCTCCCTCTCTGCCGCTGGACTGACTGCTCCCTCTCTGCGGCATCTAATATAAGATGCCGCAAGTGGGCGGAGCTCTGACATGGCTTGCCACGATTGGTTTGCTGCAGCTGCCTACTATTAGCTGTTGGACCATGAGTTGTGATTGGCTCATGGCCAGCACCAAACGCCCGCAGCTTCCTCTATTTGACCGGTGCTGGGAACAGATACTCCGTCCAGCGCCAGATTCCTGCCGCCTCCGCTTTCCTGACGCTGGGAGCAGAAACAGCGTCCCAGCGCCGGCTGGCGATGTGTCCCGCTGACGACACATCACCTGCCGCTACAGCTGTGCCGGTGCTGGGATCAGACACTTGATCCCAAAACAACCTTCCACATATGTACAGGGACATATGGGACAGGCAGGATTCTGAGTTGCACGCAACTACGAAGGTGATCAAAGTGAGCGATTCTTAGCAAACTGCATAGCGGACTTCGTGCGCATCTTTATGTATGTGTGTGAGCGATCCTGGGTCTGACGCATCTTGCAGCTGGATGCGGGGCCATAAAGAGCGTGGACAAGCCCAGGTACTGAGGTTGTGCATGGCCAAATAGTGGAGGCACAGCCATGCCCCTTAAAAATTTGCAGCATTGCAAAGCAACAGACAGATCTGGGAGAGGGGGGTAGGGGGGGAAGAGTTTGGAATGGCCGATCAGTGTAATAGCTCCCTCCCGCAGATCATGCAGGCAGAGAGAGACAGCAGCCTTCCTGGACCCTCCGCAGCCTGGCACACACCAGGGCTGACAGGTAAGAAGTGCTTCGGGGGTGGGGTGTTGATATAAGCTGTATTTTGGGGTTCAGGTAAAAATAGACGATGATCACATGCATATGAGCTATTAGCCAAACACTTATGTTGACGTTTTATTGGTGGAAATATTATTCTAGTGACCTCCGTTTCTCTGACAGATCTTGAAAAGGGGCGGTCACGTGAATGACAGGGATGGACTTACAGACATGACCTTATTACACTACGCGTGCAAAGCTGGAGCACATGGCGTGGGTAATGTATCAGCCATCCCTGTACTCTGTCCTGTATATTAGGAATGTGGTATGTTATGTATAAGTCTATTCTTCACTGTGCTGCAGGTGCAAAGCCCCCTGTTATATAAAAGGGTATTCTGTAATATATTATCTGCAGTAAAGAACCAAAGCAGGTTTAACCACTTGCCTGGCGTGGTCCCCTCAGATGCCACCACACCGGACTGGGCTTTCCCTGTCATGGTCACATCTGATGCGACCAGTCAGAAATGCCCACTAGGCGGCTGCGGGAAGCTAATGTTCCCGCAGCCGCCTGTATCAGAGGGACCTGCTGGTCCCTCTGCATCCTTGGATTCCCCTCCAGTGTGTCCCGATCACTGCTGACCACATCCCGGCACGGCTACAGGCAGCATGTCTTTAATGGAAGCAGCAGCTGCGGCTCCTGCTGTTGTGACCCGATCACTGTATCCGGCAGTGATCGGGCTGCCTGCGCGGACCCCCTCCCAGCGCGGCTGCTCTGCTGTGTCCCGGGCCCGGAAAGCCAGTGGCACCCCCACCCCCTTTTCCCCTGGCGTGGCTTTGACTCTAATAGAAACAGCAGCTGCGGGTCCTGGTAGCTGTGGCTGCTGCTCTGTCCCCGGGCCGGGGAGCTGGCGGCACTATTAACCTCTCCTTCCCCAGCGTGGCTGCATGCCTGCGACAACTACAGAAGAAGCAGCTGCGGCAGCTAATGCATTGTCCCTGGGCCGCGCAGCCAGCAGCCCCCCCTCTCCGACCCCTGGCCAGGCTACCCACCCAGTGCACTGTCCCCGGCCCCTCCTTCCGTCTACAACTCCACCTCTGTCTGTCCCAGGGGTGTGGGAGAGTCCAGTGGCGTCCGCAAGGGGCTCCGGCGCTGTGGAGAAGTAGCCGGTGAGAGAATGGCTGCACAGCCACTCCCACACCAGCAGTCATTGGACAGTGACGTTATGACATCAGGTCACATCTTGATGTTACGGCACATCCGAAATATTCCGTTTTTTTATAAGAATTTCGGACATGGGAGATCCGAACTGTATATGTATATATGTATGCGTGTATATATATATATATATATATATATGTAAATATTATTTTTCTTTTCTTGTACAATTTTGTGTATATTTTTTTATTTATTTTTAACATTGATGTTATGTCATTTTATTTTTTATCATGGTGGTCCTGTATCGATCAAGACTCGATACAGGGCCTCCGATTAGGTATGGCATATTATACAGTATACTAGGGATGGCCACCACCATCGATGGTTTGCAAACCATCGATAGTCTATGACAAGTGCTTTTGCCATCGCTGACAGGCACCGTTGCTGCACCAACGATGGCAGCCCCCCAACCGATGTTAAGGAAACATTGGTGGCTGTGGTCTCAAACAATTGATGGTTTCTACTGAGGATTGAACCCATCAGCCATCAATGGTACAGCTGTCAACGGCCATCATTACAGTATACCATAAAAATTGCTATTTTTATGGTATACGGTGTTAAAAAAAATTTTTTTTTTTTTTTTTTTTTTCAGAAAATCTTGTTGGATAAGTTTTAAAAAGATATTCTTGACCTAATTCAGTCATGAGAAAACCTGACAATTTCTGAGCGGTTTTTGGAAAAAATATTAGCCAGTTAAGTGTTTAAAAAAAAATTTGTAAAAATTGGATATGAAAACATTGAAAGTTTTTAGAACGCTAAGGTCCCTTGTTCAGACAACACATGGTCACTCATGCTGCTATAATCTGCGCTCTCAGGAGACCCTGCGGCTGCTCTCCGCCTGACCAATCAGCTTCTCCTGCTGGGTGCAGATGTTACCCTGCGCAGTCGCTGGACCAACATGAACGCCCTGCACTACGCCGCCTATTTTGATGTCCCTGAACTTTTACGCATCTTACTCAAAGCATCAAAACCTAAAGGTAAGAAAATGGTGCAAGTTACTGTATGTGAGGTAGGCACAGGATTATCATGGGAAGGTGCATAGAGCTATAGGAAAACTTTTGGGAGTAACAGGAGGATTTATTGGGAATAGCATTATTACATTGATATTTGTAGAAGAGAAGCGGGAGTATTATTCTGCATGGGATGATGCAAGGAGTCATACTACCGAGATGCTAAATATGATAGATGGAGGAGAGGTGAGAACTTTTAAGGCCTTACAATTAGATACAGGGAACAATTA
This sequence comes from Taudactylus pleione, assembly GCA_031769625.1. Classification (NCBI taxonomy): domain Eukaryota; kingdom Metazoa; phylum Chordata; class Amphibia; order Anura; family Myobatrachidae; genus Taudactylus; species Taudactylus pleione. The sequence continues at coordinate 63,103 of JAUIMM010002556.1, forward strand.
CTTTTTGCCCACATCTTTTCTCTTCTTGCTAGTGCTAAATTCCACCTGCAGTGATTTCAACCATGGTACTGCTCTGCATATTGCTGCATCTAATCTCTGCTTGGGAGCTGTCAAATGTCTGCTGGAACACGGAGCCAACCCATCTGTCAGGGTGAGACACCTCTATCAAATGTCCCCTTTTCTCTGTCCCCCATGCTGCTACTGTACAAGCATTGGTTGAATCGTGAGAAACAGGCTCACAAATGACAGGACTCAGGATAGTCCTCAATTATTATATGGTGCAGTCATCTCAGCATCTCCTGGAATCAAATGGCGGCAGCGAGGGAGCATTCAGCTTGCCCCTTCCGCAGGACACAGACCTGTGAGTGTTGGTGCTCATAGTGAAGAAGACTTGACTCTACCCACTATTTTCCCTTTACAGAACAGTAAGAACCAGGCCCCAGCGGACGTGGTTCCTGATCCCATGGATATGGGTCTAGACAAGGCCGAGTCGGCCATGATTGCTAAGGAACTGAAGCAGCTGCTACAAGATTCCGTCCCCTTGACTTGCAACCTGCCCAAGGTCACACTGCCAAACTATGACAACATCCCCGGCAACTTGATGCTGGCATCGTTGGGGTTGCGGCTAGGTGACCGGGTACTGCTGGACGCAGAAAAGGTACGGAGCACAGCGCTTAACGTATCACACTAAATAGGCAACTGCTATAATATAGTATTACATGTCAGCTTAGATTTCCTGTTAATATGAGGATGAGGAGTAATCAGACATCCTCCGTTGTGATAAGTTTTCCACAATGGAAACACGTAGTAATAATCAACTCACATCTATATCCGTTTTTTTGTTGTTTTTTTCTGTAGCCTGGCACACTACGCTTCTGTGGCACCACCGAATTTGCCAGTGGGCAGTGGGTGGGAGTGGAGCTGGATGAGCCAGAAGGGAAGAATGATGGCAGCGTGGGAGGTATCCACTACTTTATCTGTCCCCCCAAACATGGTGAGTAATATCAAATCCTGGATGTGTGACTACTTCCAGGGCAATATTCTGCCTTTTGTGTATGAGAAGTCTTTAGCCGAATATGTACAGAGGGGACCACAGTTACAGTATCTCCCAGTTACTCCGGGGACCTTGTCCGTATGGTGTAGTAATCCAAAATGTTGCATTTTTTGATAGGTAGAACAGGGCAGATCACGGGTGTTAAAAATGCAGGCTAGGTGCCGACGTGCACGGGATGTAATTATGAGACCAGCGGCCACGATGCCGCCGGTCTCAATACCTACATCGAAATCCCGACCAGGGACTTAAGATAGGCGTTGAAATACTGCCCATCTTAATCCCGATGACGGAACGCTGAAGAACTCCAGCCCGAACAAGTTAAATCCGGGGCGCCCTTAGAATAGCGGGGTTAGGGAGCATAGCGGGGTTAGGTTTTGGGGGGGAGGTTACGATTTAGACATCCCTAGGAGGGAAGTTTAGGCACCCCTAGGGGGGAAGGTTACGCTCCCCCGGGGGGAGGTTAGGGTTAGGCACTAGGGGGGGAGGTTAGGGTTAGGCACCACTAAGGGAGGTTTAGGGGGGAGAGGGGTAGGGATAGGGTATTTACCTGCCCTGTCGGGATCTTCTCCCTTCGGGCTGCCGGTGTCGGCCGCCGTGACTTCATACCCATTCCGATGTGCACATCATTATACACTTGTATGCGAAAACTAATTTAGTTTTATGGGAAGAGATAATGTGAATCGGGGCTGTAGAGATCGCATCCTGGTTTTCAGGTGACTGCACAGCTTTTTCTGCCAGTGATACATTTTACCACACGCTTGTAGGTCGACTAAACAAGACCTCGGCCTGTTCATTTAGTGGTTGTTCACCGTATGAACCCTCCAGACGCGCTTTACATGACAGTGAATTTATAATGATATAAAAGAGAAGTCAAACATAGCAGAAAGGCATCATTGAGGCTTAGCCAATCAAAACACTTGAAATGAATGGGTGGGTTATCCCAATGTGCTAGGTAGGCTGCATTGTGACGGGATATTGTTACTCTTACGTGGAGCCCTGCAGGTCCTGCAAATGTTTTTTATTTTTTTAACAGATAGTTGAAACACTTTTTTATTGGGGTGTGACTGGACTTTGATTGCTTAAGATACGCACCAGAGGACCTCCCACGCGTTTCAGGATAAAAAAAAAATATTTGGTTTTCACAAGAGTATATGCTAGTAGCTATGGTCCAGGGTCAAGCCCAACCAGCTGCCGTCCCTGTCTCACCCAACCCTACCAGTTTGCTCTCTGCCACTCCCTCCCACTCTCTGCCCATCTCCCGTCCCTCTCTCCTGGCACACGCAGTGGAAGCTGGGGTGTGCACCATGCACAGTAGGTGTGATGTGCACGTGCCACAGCCACGATTAGTTCATCACGCAAATGTATGTGATGACCAAATTTTAATCAGGCTCCACAATATATATCTAGATATGCATGTATGTATATGTATGTATATGTATATATATATATATATATATATATATATATATATACCACCTCTGGAGCCACCACTGTGTGTGTGAATATATATATATATATATATATTTGTCATTCCAATGCACTGTGTTCCAATGTCCACCTTCTCTATGACCTTACTTGCTTTCATTTCTAGGAATATTTGCTTCTGTGTCCAAGATCAGTAAAGCTCCAGATCAGACCCCATCCTCTGTTACTTCCACCCCAAAGACTCCACGTATGGACTTCTCCAGAGTCACCGGCAAGGGCAGGAAGGAGAAAAAAGGTGTGCTTTCATTTTGTTACAGCCCTGGCAATACAAATCTAATCTTCTGTAATAAACTTCATGATACAGGCATTATACTTAAAAAAAAATAATAATAATTTGAGAACCTTTAAGAGTAAAGCCAGCCTGGGGTCTAGCTGCTAGCATTGTAACATTTTCCAACATTATGCTGTACTATTGGTGGCTGACAGTTCAGTCTTTCTGATTTATGTGGTCACTAGCAGCGATAAAAAAGAAGTCTATCAGTGTGGGCAGCCTGGACAGAGAGGGGCTGAACATCGACCTGGGGGACCAAGTGCTCGTGGCTGGGCAGAAACAAGGGGTGGTACGGTTCTATGGCAAGACAGACTTTGCTCCAGGTAAGTTTCATATTGTAAGAGCATAAGGTGGGGATAACGCCTGGGTATTAAAATATATCTGAGCAGGGGCTAGTAATTAGGAGTATTATGTGGATTAATAGGATGAGTTATAGGGAGAGATTATAAAGAGTAAAAGGAGGAGTTATACAGAGATGTCATATGGAGTAATAGGAGGAGTTATAAGGAGAGGTAATATGGTGGGGTAGGAGGAGTTAGATGTAATAGTAGAAGTTAGATGTAATATGGAGTAATAGGAGGAGTTATAAGGAGAGGTAATATGGTGGGGTAGGAGGAGTTAGATGTAATAGTAGAAGTTAGATGTAATATGGAGTAATATGAGGAGTTCGATATAAAATGAAGTAAAAGGAGGAGTTATAAGTAGAGGTGTTATATAGTAATAGTAGGAATTATAAGGAGAGGTAATATGGAGTAATAGGACGAGTTAGAAGTAATATGGAGTAATAGGAGAAGTTACAAGGAGAGGTAATAGGAGGAGTTAGATGTTATGGCGTAATAGGGGGTGTTATAAGGAAAGGTAATATGGAATAGGAGGAGTTAGATGTATTATGAAGTAACAGGCAGAGTTATAAGGAGAAGTAATATGGAGTAATATGAGGAATTAGATGTAATATGGAGTAATAGGAGGAGTTAGATGTAATATGAAGTAACAGGAGGAGTTATAAGAAGAGGTAATATGGAGTAATAGGAGGTGTTAAATGTAATATGGAGTATTAGGAGCAGTTATATATTATATGGAGTCATAGGAGGAGTTATAAGGATAGGTAATATTGAGTAATAGGAGGAGTTACATTTAATATGGAGTAACATGAGAAGTTAAAAGGAGAGGTAATATGGAGTGATAGGAGAAGTTATAAGGAGGGGTAATATGGAGTAATAGGATCAGTTAGAGGTCATATGGATTAATAGGAGGAGTTAGATGTAATATGGAGTAATAGGAGGAGTTATAGGGAGAGGTAATATGGAGTAATAGGAGGAGTTATAAGGAGAGGTAATATGGAGTAATGGGAGGTGTTAAATGTAATATGGAGTATTAGGAGCAGTTATATGGAGCCATAGGAGGAGTTATAAGGATAGGTAATATGGAGTAATAAGAAGAGTTAGATTTAATATGGATTAACATTAGAAGTTATAAGGAGAGGTAATATGGAGTGATAGGAGAAGTAATAGGGAGAGGTAATATGGAGTAATAGGAGGAGTTATAAGGAGGGGTAATATGGATTAAGAGGAGGAGTTAGATGTAATATGGAGTAATAGGAGGAGTTATAGGGAGAGGTAATAGGAGGAGTTAGATTTAATATGGAGTAACATGAGAAGTTATAAAGAGAGGTAATATGGAGTGATAGGAGAAGTTATAGGGAGAGGTAATATGGACTAATAGGAGAAGTTATAAGGAGGGGTAATATGGATTAATAGGAGGAGTTAGATGTAATATGGAGTTATAGGGAGAGGTAATATAGAGTAATAGGAGGAGTTATAAGGAGAGGTAATATGGAGTAATGGGAGGAGTTAGATGTAATAGGAGGAATTAGATGTAATATGGAGTAATATGTGTAGTTATAAAGAGAGGTAATAAGGAATAATGGGAGGAGTTAGATGTTCTATGAAATAATAAGAGTAGTTACATGGCGAATAAGAGGAGTTAGATATAATATGGAGTAATAGGAGCAGTTAGATGTAATATGGAGTTATAGGAGTTATATATAATATGAAGAAATAGGAAGAGTTATAAGGAGAGGTAATAGGAGCAGTTATATGTAATATGAAGTAATAGTAGGAGTTATAAGCAGAGGTAATAAAAGGAGTTATAAGCAGAGGTAATAGGAGGAGTGTGATGTAATATGGAGTAATAGGAGCAGTTAGATGTAATATGGAGTAATATCAGTTATATGTAATATGAAGTAATAGGATGAGTTATAAGGAGAGGTAATAAGAGCAGTTATATGTAATATGAAGTAATAGTAGGAGTTATAAGCAGAGGTAATAGGAGGCGTTTGATGTAATATGGAGTAATAGGAAGTTAGATGTTATATGGAGCAATAGGAAGAGATAAGGGAAGAGGACATGTATTGTAAAACAGGATAAGTTTGGGAAGACATGGGGTGATAGAAGCTATAGAGTAATAAAATAAGTTTTCAGAGGCTACGCACAGTAACCGGATATGTTATAGGGAGACAGGACAGGCTTTGTGGACAAATAGGATAAGTTATACTAATTAGTAGTAGGGGTTATATAGAGGAATATAATAAGCAATGACATGGAGTTACTGGTTTAGTAGTATATAGTGTGGCAGTATCACCAGAGATGGCGCTAGTGAGCAGCAGATTCTGTGTGTGGCAGGAGAGATCCGCCCACACAGAATACAAAAACATTCTGGGAGATTGTGTAAGGGCTGCCCAGTGGATTCAGTCCAGGGAGGACTGAGGCAGAACAGTCAGACAGAGCTCATTGTGCCAGGAAGACGTTGGGGGCCAGGAGGCCTGAGCCTAGACCTGTGAGATACAGGGAAGGCCATCAAACTCTGGGACTGAGCTATGGTACCTGCAAGGAAGCAGGCCAGACTATGAGGCTGTGGCAGCCAGCCAACTAAAGACCAGGCCGGAGCATGTGTTAACTTGCAGGGAGCAGGGCTAAGCTGACTTTGGACTTTTATTTGCAGACTAGCTGCACTTTAATAGTGAGGGTTCAAGAAGTGAGCTAGTGCCCTAAACAAGGGCTAGGTTGTTTATTGTTTTTCTGTTTCCTGATTTCACATTATGGAAGTAAAGCACCATTTATGTTTATTTAACTGGAATGCTATGTGTGGACTCTAATTCTACACCTACTCTCTGCACCACAGACCCCAGTCTACCAAGCTAATTAACCCCAAGCTATCACAATAGCTATATGGTCTCCTCTGCATTGTTCTTATTTGATAACCTTTTATATTGCTCAGGATACTGGTTTGGAATTGAACTTGAAAAACCCACAGGAAAACATGACGGTTCGGTGTTCGGTGTCCGGTATTTCACCTGCTCCCCAAAATATGGAGTATTTGCTCCACCCTCCAGGGTTCAGAGGTGAGATTTACTTTGTACAGTTATACAGAACAACATTTAGTCCAATGACTCTTACACTAAAGAGCATCACCACAGGGGACTGACATTAATTACTAAGAAGTCTGATAAAAAAAGAATTATAGAGTGATATTCCATCCATTTACTATAGGTGGAAGGGGTGCAGCTGTTATGGGGCCCAGAGCTGAGGGGGTCAATCTTCCTTGTAACTTGTGTTATATACATTTTTTACTATTGGGTAGTACATATGGGCCCTTGCAGACTTTTGCTATGGGGACTTTAAATACCTAGTTACACTCCTCTGTATTCCTTCTGTTCCAGGCTCGGTGGTCCAAAAGACCCACAAGTGGACAGCACTGGCGTGAAAAAGGTGCATCAAGTTACTAGTAGGTATACAGTTTTTGAATCTCTAGTATGTTGTTTGTACAACAAGTGTCTGTGAGTATACAGGAAGGAGGACAACATGGGCTGGGCAGGGTGAGAAGATGGCAAGGAGTAAGGGAGGACACAGAGGTTTATAAAAATTGTGGATTAGACCAGTGGCTGATCTTACCCAGGTGCTGCATGAGCTACCCACCCCTCCACCCTCCTCCCAGTAAAATGTGTTACCCGCAGTACTGCCCGGCATTGGCTTCCCAGTGGAAGTGCTTTTTGCTAATCACATGCCGGACAGGCAGTCCCAGCGGCATAGGCGCCGACAGGGAGGGGGCAAGGGGTCGGCCCAACCCCCCAAACATTTAAGAGGCACCAGTCAGAGGAGCGGCGGCCGCGGAAGGTCAGGGGCTGTGCATTATAAGAATAGGCTGCACGGCCCCTGCACTACGCGGAGATGGAGGTGTAATGTGCGGTGCAGTGGCCGTGCCACCTATTCCTCCTTGGTGGTCCCACCCTCATCTGTGGTACCACCTCTGCCTCCCCGGTGGTCCTGTCCCCCTCCTCTTCTATGGCACCCGTCTCACCTCCTCCATCCCGTGATACCACTTCTGTAACAGAAGGCCCTGGACTAGGTAAGTTGGAAAAGGGGGGGGGGGAGGGTAAGGGGAGCACCAATATTAAATTCCATCTTGCCCCCCCCAACCTAAAAACGTTGTCATGTCCCTGCCCAGGGGAAAGTGTTTTCTCCCCCCCCATACAAGGTAGGAGCTGCCGCTGATTAGGATGCCATTTGATACAAATGGGGACAGAGGAAAGATTACAAAACATGGGACAAGATGAAGAATGGTAGAAGTTGGACAAGAAAGAGGACAGTAGAGGTAGAAGGGAAAGAATAGTGAATTGAGGTAAAAGGTAAGAACATAGAGATTGAATGGAAAGACTGATTACAAGAGTACTTCCAGAGTACAATGCTATGTTGTCTTATGTAGTGTAGAACATGTGCTGTTTATATGTAAAAAAAGGATATATACACCCATCATCCATAACAATAAAATCACTGACAGGATTAGTGAATAACATTGATTATTTCATTACAATGGCATCTGTCAAGGGGTAGGATATACTGTATTAAGCAGCAAGTGAACAGTCAGTTCTTGAAGTTGGAAGCTGGAAAATTGGGCAAGTGTAAGGATCTGAGTGACTTTGACAAGGGCCACATTGTGATGGCTAGACGACTGGGTCAGAGCATCTCCAAAACGGCAGGTTTTATGGGTTATTCCCGGTACGAAGTGGTTAGGACCTACCAAAAGTGGTCCAAGGAAAGACAATCCGCGAAACAGCGACAGGGTCGCGGGTGCCAGGCGCACATTGATGCGAGTTGGAGGCGAAGGCTAGCTTGTCTGGTCCTATCCCACAGATTGGGGAAAAAGTTAATGCTGGCTATGACAGAAAGGGGTCAGAACACACTGTGCATCACAGTTTGCAGCATAATGGGGCTGCGCAGCTCCAGACTTATCAGAGTGCCCATGCTGAGCCCTGTTCACTGGCAAAAGCGCCTTCAATGGGCATTTGATCGTCAGAACTGACCAATAGAAGGAGGTGGCCTGGACTGATGAATCTCGTGTTCTTTTACATCATGTGGACGGCCAAGTGGGCATGTGTTTACCTGGGGAAGAGATGGCACCAGGATTGGAAAGAAGGCAAGCCGGCAGAGGCAGTGTGATGCTCTGGCCAATGTTCTTCTGGGAAACTTGGGGTCCTGATATATGACATATGTGGATGTTACTTTGACACGTATCACCTACTTAAACATTGCTGCAGGCCAAGTACACCCCTTCATGGCAACGTTATTCCCTGATGGCAGTGGCCTCTTTCAGTAGGATAATATACCCGGCCACACTGCAAACATTGTTCATGAATGGTTTGAGGAACATGATAAAGAGTTTAAGGTGATGACTTGGCCTCCACATTCCCCAGATCTCAATCTGATTGAGGGTATGCGGTTGATAGCTCTACAGTAAAAAGGTCGACAATGTCCAGGTAGACACCAGATGTTAGACAGTCAATAGGTTGACACACTAAAGGTTGACAGGGTCAAAAGGTTGACATGAAAAAGGTAGACACAAAAATGGTCAACACATTTTTTTTTAGTTTTTGTTAGGGTTAGGTGTAGGCACTTACCGGGGGATTAGGGTTAGGCACTTACCTCGACGGTTAGGCACCAGGAGGGAGGGTTAGGCACTTACTGGAGGGTTAGGGTTAGGCACTAGAAGGGACGGTTATAGTCAGGCTCCTACCCCGACGGTTAGGGTTAGGCACCAGGAGGGAGGGTTAGGGTGAAGATTAGAGTTAGAAAACGAAAAAAAACATGTGTTGACCATTTTTGTGTCTACCTTTGTCATGTTGACCTTTTGACACTGTCGACCATTTGTACATGTCGACCTTCTTACATGACGACCTTTAGTGTGTCGACCTTTTGTCCCTGTTGACCTTTTGTTAATGTCGACCTATTGACTGACTAACATCTGGTGTCTACCTAGACATTATCGACCTTTTTACTGTAGATCTATTAATCCAAAACCCTGATCGAGCATCTGTGGGATGTGCTGGCCTGGAAACAAAAGTCTGAGCCATGGAGGCCCCAACTCGCAACTTACAGGATCTGCTGCTAATGCCTTGGTGCCAGATACCACAGGACACCTACTGTAGGGTATATTTACTAAAGTGCGGGTTTTTAGAAGTGGAGATATTGCCCATAGCAACCAATCAGATTCTACTTAACATTTATCTAGCACCTTCTAGAATATAATAACTATGGACAACATCCCCATTTCTAAAAACTCACACTTTAGTAACTATACCCCCTACAGAGGTCTTGTGGAGTCCATGCCTCGAAGGGTCAAGGTTGTTTTTGAGGCATGATGGGTCCTAGACAATGTGAGGAAGGTGGTGTTAATGTTATGAGTGATCGGTGTAGAATGTTATGTATTTATAGACTGAAAGTATCCATTGGAAAATACAGTTGTTTCCATATGAAACTACTGTACATACAAAAGTGTCAATTCCATTCAATAAAATGAATGTACTGTATACATGGACACTAATACACACATTGCATGTAAGCAATAATGTACTTTATATGTGTATGTTATACTATGTGCTGCATTTAACCTCAAAATCCTTTTTTACACTTAGTGACACAACCAAAGCGTAACTTCAACACCGTACGGACACCGAAAGAGATGGCATCGGAAAATTCTATCTCCAGGTATCACTCCACCAATAAAACATTATATATAAACAGCTAGCCAATATAGGGCCTAATTCAGAGGTGCCCGCAATGCGGATGTTCACGTAGTTGAATGATTGGCATGCGCCAAATATTCTGATAACCCTCATGGCGCAGGCTTTACCCTGAGTATACGCACAAAGGCGCTGTTACGTATACGAGAGTATGTTTCAGACACCGAGAGGCAAAGTGGTGGGCGTTCCAGGTTGGTGACTGGGAGGCGGCCTGAAGTGAACGCAAAAAAATTAGTCATGTGGGCGTTTTAAGTGTGTCGTGGGCGTATCAGTGAAAGTACCTGTGTTCCCAGACGCAGAGGCCATTTTCAGATGGAGAAACTGCACCTGCCACAAGGGTCGATTATGCATGCAATGGTGCGCCGATGTTGGATTGTGCATAACCACCAGCGGTGTTACAGCATGCGTAGCCACTGAAAGTGGCGTCTCAGGGCTTGCCCATTCCTGCGTACACTAGTACACAAGGGGATGGATGAAAGTAACTAGCATTTGTTTATTACCACTGCCACAACTCCAACAAAATAGGCAGCTGCGGCCGTGACTGTCTACACATCTGAATGAGGCCCATAGTGTCATGACTTATTGTAGGGTATATAGTGACATACAGCTGCCACCTTGCACAAGTCTTTCAATAACGTATTTCTGTTTAATTCTGTAAGGAATGTTGAAAATCAGAATACCTTTCAAATAACAACGTGATTTGCAGATCAGTGTTAATAGAGTTTATGATGCCATGTGGTTAAATACTGTGGGGGAGATGTATCAAACCTTGGAGAGAGAAAAAGTGGCGGCTCCACAGGTGTCGGCTGCAGTGCAGTCCAAAATTGAATAGGGGAGCCACACCAACTACCAGTTAGTCCCGCGCATCTATGTTTGGCAGCAGTTGGAGTGGCAGTTGGTGTGGTTCCCCTATTTGAATTTTGGCCTGCGCTACAGCCCCACCTCTGGAGCTGCCACTGCTCCTAACTGCCATTTTACAGGCGGTGTTTGAAAAATGACAGTTAGATGCTGATTGGTTGGTGCTCTCTCCACTTTATCTCTCTCCAAGTTTTGATAAACCTCCTCCTGTGTTGTTTCTCTGCAACATTAATCCTTAATTGGGACCCAGAGAGGATCTCAAGGACCCCATACATCAGAGATTGATTGCAGCAATCGTGCAATTTGCAATCGATTGTGTATAAAAAAATTTCCCTTTTTCAATCGATTGCAGATTGCAGAGTTGCCACAATCGATTGAAAAAGGGAAAGATTTTTATACACAATGGATTGCAAATTGCACGATTGCTGCAATCAATCTCTGATGTATGGGGGCCTTTAGTCAGGACAGCGATGACTAATCCGCTATTGCTGCTTGCCAATAAATAATAAATGTAATACATGACTCAGAGGTTGGTTGTACAAACTTTGATCAATTTCTTTGCAAATTAATTTGTTGAAGATTGTCTGCAACTTCCTTTCAAACATAGGCCCGTATTCAATTTGAGGCGAAAAGTCTGGATCCGCGATACATTTTCGCCGATGACGTCATTTTCGCCTGTTTTGAGTTTCCTCCGTATTTAATTTGGAAGACTTTTCGCCTAGGCGGAAAGTCAATGCAATATAATAGGCAAAAAAGTTTCGCCTATGAATAGCAGGCGGAAAAAGGTGCAGAATTGCGGTTTTGGGATACAACATTGTGGGAACCCACGTGCAGCCTTAAGACAGTCCCCTAAAGGTAAACTGCGTCAAAAAAAGTTTAAAAATATTCGGGACCCCCCCCAAAAAAAATTATGTTTAATTTTGGGGGTAAAAAAAAAAAAATAGGCGAACAAAATGCCAAACTATCTAAATTAATTCAGGTCGGGTCCCCACGTATGCTGCAGGTGTTTTCTTCATTGCGGGGACAAGCGGCAGGTGCAATTTTTCAGATTTTTAAAAATAACTTTAGGGACTTAAAAAAATACTTACCCCCATTTTCATGTACCTCAAATATGATAGGAATAGTTATTTTTCCCCCCAAAAAAATCTAAATGCCATTCTTTACCACTTCTTCATAGCCGCAAAATTGCACCTTGCGCGGCTATTACAAAGCCCGACTTCCTTCAGCAGGCAAAAATGGGGGTGCCCATAGTGATCCCCCATGTCTGGACATCTTTAGGGTGGTACCAGGCATATTTCTCAAAAATTCCCGTTTTTTTTCGTTAATGGGGTGAAGGGTCATTTTAAAAAAACAGGGATCATTTTTCAATTACCTATAGCAGGTGAAAAAAAAGTGCAGATTTGGGGTTTAGAGGTGCAGGCTTAAAAAAAATAGCCTGCCCCCTTAAAATGAAATGTGCAAAAAAAAAATGTAAAAAAAAAAATCGGGACACCCCCCCAAAAAATGTCAAAATTTTGGGGTGAAAAAAAAAAAACTAGGGAAACAAAATGCCAAACTAACGAAATTAATTCTGGTGGGGTCCCCAAGTATGTGGCAGGTGTTTTTTTCATTGCGCAGAGTTGCGTCAGCTGTATTTTTGAAGAATTTTTAAGATTACCTTTAGGGACTTAAAAATATACTTACCTCCAGTTTCATGTATCCCAAATTTGATGGGACCACATTTAAAAACGAAAAAAAAAAACCTAAGTGCTCTTTTGCATCACTTCTTAATGTTGGGAAAAATAACCACCTGCTGCATCTATTGAAAAAGCTGACTTTCTTCTGCAGGCAAAAACGGGGGTACCCATAGTGATCCCCGAGATCTGGACATCTTTAGGGGGGGTCCTACAATTATTTCCCAAAAATTCCTGTATTTTTTCGCCGATCCAAGTTTCGCCTGTTCCCAATTTCGCCTACTTTGGAATTGAATACGGGGAATAGCGGGCACGCGCGTGATACTTTCCCGCCTGGAAAACAGGCGAAGGAGGCGAAAAGTCCAGCAGGCGAAAAGTCTGGACTTTTTGCCTCAAATTGAATACGGGTCATAGAGTGGTTTATGTAATTGGTTCCGAGATGACATAACCGGTGTGATTTTGGCGATTTGGCCACTAAATTTAAATTGCAAATCGGTTATTAGGCTGGTTTTGCCAAATAACTGATTGCCGCTTTAAATTGAGAGACAAACTAGACAAAATCCAGCTAGTCACTTAATCTCAGAACCTATTACAAAACCCCCTTAGTTGTTACAAAACACCCTTTGCACGTACTGTATTCATGTAAATGGTCGAAAAAGATAACAATTTCCAAATGATCTTATTATCATGTGGTGGCTTTGTCTTAAAAAAGCAATACATAAACCAATCTAAGGGCCTGATTCAGAGGCGTCGCTATTTGCGATCGCTCGCTCTGAATCAGGGCGGATTTAAAAAAAAAAAAAAAATCGGCCTCCAGGCCACTCACATAGCTGTGGGTGACCATCCACAGCTTTTGCGAGCGGCCTGGCGATGGTCGCGATTATCGCGACCATCGGGCTTGCGACGAGACCCTTGTGGTTGGGTCTCGGTTCCCGCAAGCCTGAGTGAACTTCCTGCTCTAATAGAGCATGGAGTTCACTACTGACATCACGTATGATGTCAGTAGGGCCGCCCACAAACGGCAGGCGTTCCTTGTCCAGCCACCCCCCCTCCCCGCTTACAAAACGGGGCGAGCTTTTCGATCAACATTGACAGTCGCCCCGTTTTGTAGCGAGCCCCGGAGCGAATGAAGTTCTCACTCGCTCCAGGGCTCGTGCACGCGCATTGCGCACGCCGTGCGTGCGCACTGGCCGACCATCGACCCGCTTGCGAGCGCTCTGCGCTCGCGAGCGGGTCTGAATCAGACCCTAAATCCAATAATGCAGACCAGTTCCAAAAATCATTAAAGAAACAGAAGAACAAATGAATGGCTGTAATAACCCTCTTTGGATTGGTAAGAGAACAGTTTATAATGCAGCTTTCAGCGCTATTGGCAAACTTGTGCCCCAATTCTCTTTTCTGACCATGGGGTTACAAGTACTAAGCCTTGTAGAGCCTGTCACTTTACAGGCTGTGTTTGAAAAATGACAGGAGCTGATTGGTTGGTACTTTATCGCTATACACTTTATCGCTCTTCAAGGCTTAGTACATCTCCTCCCATATCAGGAACACATTTAGGTGGTTGTGAAAACTGAAAGTATAAATGTATTATTCCATTTCCTAATGATACTGTCTATTAAAGGCTGATACAGGGACACGTGGAAAAGCCATATCATATAAAACAAGAAAACATTGATCCCTGATGTAAACTTGTCGACTATGGGATGAGCACTTGTATTGTGCACGCTCTCTCTGCCATGTTCTCTCCCAATTAGTGTGTGCTCTCTCTGTGTCATCCAATCACTGCTATCTCTTTTCTTCCTCAGGTTGCTGTTTTGCTGTTGGTTTCCCTGGCTGCTCCGGGCTGAGATGCAATCTTAACCCTCTCTTCCACCAGCCCTGCAACTTCTAAACCCTGTCATTTGGAGCCACAGACTGCCTCCTCCTTCTGTCTGTGTCCCGACTCCCCCAGTGCCTTGTCCAATGTTCCTCTGATACAGAGGCCCCTCTGTGTGTCACTGTCCCATTCAGTGCAGAAGATGTCCCGGAGGAGGGGGTGAGGACATTCCTGCTTCATCCTGGTGAAAGTTCTTACTCGCTTCTCCGTCAGAACCTGCTACTGGGCACCACCAGTACCATCTGACCCTTCTCTAACTGCCATTTATTCCCTGTTAAGTTACAAGGAACTACACCCACAAAATTATGCTCCTGACGCTCCACAGCATCGATCATATCCCTACCGATAGCCACTTCCGCTAATTATTTGAGAGAACCATCTACTCATTCTCATTGGTCCACCTAGCCCCAACTAGATCATATAAGGCCTGGCCAAACTAGTTTGTTGTATTGCCTGGCTCTACTATGATAAACAACATGCGTCAACCTGAACAATCATGTGGACGTGTTGAGAACAATGTCCAAGGTTTTCTAAGGGTATAGTTATTTCTTTTTCCAGTTAGAACGGAAAATAAAGGCGCATATCCGCTACACGATAAATTGGCCGATTTGAAAAATAACGATATCGTTCATCGTCCGCAATATCGTGCAGTGGATATGGCGTTAACGACTAGTGATGCGCGCACCCGCTGGTCGTCGTCGGCATCTTTCATTGCCCGTACTTGCAACGATATTGTCAGGTACTGCAAGTACGAGGGAGGGTGACGTCCCTAACCGATATATCGTTCCGGGTGGGTGCTCATTGTCGTTAATGACATTGAACACATCACTGCCGGGGAAACACTAGACAATATCGCTGATGGAGAATATCGTCTAGTGGATATCCGCCTTAAGACCGGGGTTGAAAAAGAATTATAGGAAGACATTAGATCATTGATATTACTCGATACATCCTCTTCACATGGTAAAGGCAGCCATTTTGCGAGCTGAACCAATATGCCTGAGCATGCTGACTATTGATTTACTAAGAACTAGTGACATCACTGAGGCAAGGAACGGTCCACTCTATTTGTAGGAACTCTTAAGCAAACAATTAGTTGGACATGTAACAGTCCATTCCCTATAGTTAGTCACTTACCAGTACTGAGCCTGACCTCTTGTATCATTATTTCCGGGGAAGGTGTGAAAAATGTGAAATGTATAGATAGACCTGGAAATTCAGATTTTGGGCCTGATTCTGACTTAGCAGAGTTGGTGCACAGTAAATGCCAGTACTAATGATGGCGGCTGCGGACCTAAAAACTGTGGGCAGGCCCTCATCTATGCTGATGGATAATCAGCCCAGGTGAGGGGATACTTGCATCAGATAGCAAGCAAGCCGCAGTGGCCAGGCGGAAAAGCGATCGCAGATGCAGCTGACTCAGAATCAGGTCCTTTGCCTCTAAATAACAGGTTTGATTTCCACAATTGGTATGTACTACAGTTCTCCCTTCTGTAAACTCCCACGTCTCTAAAGAGCTCCCTTACCATGCAGGCACTGGCCTTTCACTGACTGAGAAACCATACCATGCCAACATGTGATTGTATAAGGATAAATGGAATTCCTAATGGATGATGTGGGAAAATAAGTCACAGACTCGCATGTCAAATGAATGTAATTTTGCTCTTTCTCTATCCTCATCTCTGTAATCGGTGATGTCTCAATCAATCTCTATCATCCTGATTCTAGTTTGTGACGTTTCGCTCAGGCTCTGTCCTGTGGCCTGTGGTCTGTGACATCTCACTCTATCGCAGTTATCTTGTCTTTGGTGTTTAACATCTCAGTGTATTTCTGTTATCTTATCTTATCTTTGCTCTGCAGTGTCTCAGCCTGTCACCTTTATACCATCTCTAGTAACCTGTGATGTCCATATATTTCTCTGTTATTTCATTTCTAGAGGCCTAATCGCCATACGATAAATGGCCCGGTAACTATGCGGAAACGCTAGTTTGAGCATATTTAATTTTAAGTTACCGGGGCTATTCATCATCAGGGGTCTGATAGGACCCCCTGATATTAAGCAAACTCCGAAAAAGTTAAAGTTTTCGGAGTTTGCTTCCGAGAACAAGTGCCATCTTCAGACAGCGCTTGTTCTCAGATCCCTGCTCCTTCCTATGGGAAGGAGTTCTGGGGATGCGAAGAGGGATCTGAGCAGATCCCTCTGCCACCTGCTCTCTACCTCCCCAGCGGCTCTGCGCATGCGCGACCCGAGGTCATGCATGCGTAGCCGGGATAACGGGGAGCAGGTAAGTAACGCAGCTACTTCTGTAGCTGCGATACTAACCATGGGGACAACTGCTTTTCGGAGCAGCTGTCCCTGCACCTGAGCAATGATGAATTGCTCCGGTGTCAGCCTTCCTCCGCTTCGAGTTGGCTATTTAAGTTTCCCTCGCAGCATGTTCAATACTTCATCATCGGAAGCCAAACGGCCTCCGATGATGAATAAGCCCCCTAGTGTGTTATGTCTCAGTATCTCTCTGTTCCGTCTCTAGACTGTGATGTCTTGGTATCTATTTTTTTGTCTCTAGCCGTGTATGTCTGTCTGTTCTGCTCATCCTGTTTCTACTCACTGTTGTATCAATCGCTTACCACTGTGCTGTTTCTAGTCTGATATGTCTTCATAATTATTATCTGTTTTGTGATTTATGCCTCTCTTCCTATGATTCTGTCCCCGACCTGTGATCTCTCTCTCTCATCCTGTATACAATGGGATATAGCCATCTCTGTAACCTTCCTGTCCATAGTCTGTGATGTCTCAGATTCTAACACTCTTTCTCTATTATCTCCCTATTATCAATGTCCCAATCCTTTCTTTACTCTGTGACTCTAGTCTCTAGTCTGTCATGTCACATTATATCTCCATCATTACATTTTGAAATCTCACTGTCATCCTGTGCCTAGTCAGTGAATATTTTTATTCATATCATCTTCTGTCTGGTCTATTCTCTGATGTTCCCATTATCCTGTGTATTCTCTGTGATGTTCCTATTATCCTGTGCCTTCTCTGTGATGTTCCAAGTATCCTGTGTCTTCTCTGTGATGTTCCTGTTATCCTGTCTTCTCTGTGATGTTCCTGTTCTCTGTGATGTTCCTATTATCTTATCTTGTGTCTTCTCTGTGATGTTTCTATCATCCTGTGTCTTCTCTTTGATATTCTTGTTATCCTGTGTCTTCTCTGTGATGTTCCTGTTATCCTGTGTCTTCTCTGTGATCTTCCCATCATCATGTACCTACTCTGTAATGTTCCTGTTATCCTGTGTCTTCTCTGTGATGTTCCTGTCATCCTGTGTCTTTCCTGGAGATGTTCCTGTTATCCTGTGTCTTCTCTGTGATGTTCCTGTCATCCTGTGTCTTCCCTGTGATGTTCCTGTTATCCTGTGTCTTCTCTGTGATGTTCCTATCATCCTGTGTCTTCTCTGTGATATTCCTGTTATCCTGTGTCTTTTCTGTGATGTTCCTGTTATCCTGTCTTCTCTGTGATCTTCCCATCATCATGTACCTACTCTGTGATGTTCCAATCATCCTGTATCTCCTCTGTAATGTTCCTACCATCCTGTGTCTTTTCTGTGATGTTCCTACCATCTTGTGTCTTCTCTGTGATCTTCCCATCATCCTGTGCCTACTCTGTGATGTTCCAATCATCCTGTTTCTTCTCTTTGATGTTCCTACCATCCTGTGTCTTCTCTGTGATGTTCCTACCATCCTGTGTCTACTCTGTGATGTTCCTACCATCTTGTGTCTTCTCTGTGATCTTCCTATCATTATGTGCCTACTCTGTGATGTTCCCATCACCCTGTATCTTCTCTGTGATGATCTTATCAGTCTGTGTTTCTCTGAGATGTTCCTGTTATCTTGTGTCTACTCTGAGATGTACCTATAATCCCATGTCTACTCTGAGATGTTCCCATCATCCTGGGTCTTTCTGTGATGTTCCTATCACCCTGTGTCTACTCAGAGATATTCCCATTATCCTGGGACTTCTCTAATATGTTCCTATCATCCTGAGTCTACTGAGATGTTGCTATCATCCTGTGCCTACTCTGTGATGTTCCTATCATCCTGTGTCTACTCTGTGATGTCTCTATTATTCTGTGCCTACTCTGTGATGTTCCTATCATCCTGTGTCTACTCTGTGATGTCTCTATTATTCTGTGCCTACTCTGTGATGTTCCAATCACCCTGTGTATTCTCCTTGATGTTTCTATCATCCTGTGTCTACTCTGTGATGTTCCTATCATCCTGTGTCTACTCTATGATGTCTCTATTATTCTGTGCCTACTCTGTAATGTTCCAATCACCCTGTGTATTCTCTGTGATGTTTCTATCATCCTGTGCCTACTCTGTGATGTTCCTGTTATTAGGAATCTACTCTGAGATGTTCATATCATCCTGTGCCTTCTCTGTGATGTTCCTATCATCTTGTGTCTGCACACAGATTTTCCTATCATCCTGTTGCTAGTCTGTGATGTTCAATCTATACTAATCTCCCTGTGTTCAGTTCATGATGTTCCTATTATGTTTAGTCTGTAATTTCCATGTTTCATCGTGCCTAGTATGTGATGATACTGTCACATCCTATCTTCTGCTATCTAGTTTTTGATGTCTCAATCTCATCCTATAATCCTACCTCTAGCCTGTGATATCTCAGTATCTTCCTATCATATTGCCTCTAGCTTGTGATAGCTCCATATATTGCTATCATCCTGTCTCTAGTCTGTGATAGCTCTGTATCTTCCTATCATTCTGGCTCTAGTCTGTGATACTCAGTATCTTCCTATCATTCTGGCTCTAGTCTGTGATACTCAGTATCTTCCTATTATTCTGGCTCTAGTCTGTAATACTCAGTATCTTCCTATCATTCTGGCTCTAGTCTGTGATAGCTCTGTATCTTCCTATTATCCTGCTTCTAATCTGAGATAGCTCAGTATCTTCATATCATACTATATCTAGTGTATGATAGCTCAGTGACTTACTATCATCATGGTCCTAGTCTGTGATAGTTTGGTATCTTCCTATCACCCCACCTCTAGTCTGTGATAGCTCAGTAACTTACTATCAACCTGCCCCTAGCCTGTGATAGCTCATCTCAGTATCTTGCTATCATCCTGTCTATAGTCTGTGATAGCTAAATATCTTCCTCTCATCCTATATCTAGTGTGTGATAGCTCAGTAATGTTCTATCATCCAGCCTCTAGACTGTGATAGCTCAGCTCGGTATCTTCCTATCATCCTGTCTCTAGTCTTCCTATCATCTTTTTTTCCAGTTTATACTTTTGTGTCTGAGTTGCAATAACTCTGTCACCCTTTTTGGTGAGTTGGGGCAGTGCCCTGAATCCTGTGCAGTGTGTGTTGTTGCCCACTGGACTGGCCTAGAAGACCCTGTCACCCCGTGAATCACTAACTGGTCACTGCATGCAGCCCTTTCCTCTGTACATAGACTGGGGTATTCCGTGTGCTGTGAGTAATGAGTATCTCTGTACATTGTGCTAAGTATTAGTTAGCACACCCCACCTTGGGTTCAATGGGCTATTCGGAATGCAGGGAGGATCTTACACAGTCTATAGAGCATATATGCAGATGGCAACATATATAGACATGCAATATAGGGTTACGTACGAAATATAAGGACCTACATAGTGTACACAGTACATACACTGTAGTAGTGATCTCTATAGTTATATATATATTCTTACAGTTAGAGTGACTACCTGTGTACATATATATATATATATATATATATATATATATGTGGAGGTAAATAGGACACCTTTGTGAGGAAGTGTTTTATTATATGACCCCCCAAGGCAGACGTCACTAATTCTCTCAAATAGCAGATCTCACCTATTCTCCTTGAAACCTATTCTGGGGCCCGTTCCTGTAACCCTGCGTAAAATTTTTGTGATCTGCCTGTAACTTGTGGTTTTACTAACCCTGTATATGGGACACGTGGATGTATGTCAGATAATAAGATAATAAACTGATTTAAATATTGATCTTTGTCACAAGTCTTTATTGTACTTACTACTGCTTAATGTTTTATTATTTTTTTTTCTCCCACTGTTTTAAATCACTAAAAGTGAAACATGAAATTTGAGCAGAGTTGGCCACAGTTTTGCACACAACCGTAGTTCCGTGTAACCTGATCCTCCTCTCCACTCCCTTTCACACAGCTAAGCTACTCTGCCCAGATCTTCAGGGCATGTTCTTATATTGTCTGATGCAGCTGAAAAAAAAAGGTCAGCCTGCAGTCACTAAGGTCCTGAATTCGAGTCACACACACAAAAGCGCACACCGCAGCGTCTACTGGCAGCCGCCCGACTGTGACTTTATACAAACTCCGCTACAAACTCCTTCCCTTGTGTACATCGGTGCAGCCAAATGTGCAAGGGGTGAGACGCCCACTTTTAACAGCCGTGCACGGTGTAATACCGATTTAGTGCTTCCTTATACGCTATCATCGAAAGCTGCACCAGCCGCTATGGCAGATGCAGCTTCTACGCCTGACAATGGCCCCCTATGCCGCACCTTCCCTTATATGCCTGTGACAAACCCAATGAACTGGCCATTTTTGCATACACCTCCCAGTCTGGTAGCGTTGAGTCTCGATCACTACAGGCGCCGTGCGAGTCTTTGCCCCTCTAAATCAGACCCTAAAGCTTCTGTGAAATAAGTGCTTCTGCCCCGTGTATGAATCTACAAATCAAGGCGGTAATATATGTATGGCAAGCATGTCAGTCACACTTTGCTCAGTTACAGAAGCACACTCCTTAACTTAGCAACCTCATGAAAATGGGTGAATTAGTCCCTAATGAACATTTTTGGTTAAGAATAGCCATTTATATTATCCAGCTCAGTAATAACAGGAAAGGGGGTGGTTCCGCAATAGACATTTGTAAGTGAAAATTGTTAAGACCTACTATATTGGGCATCAAAACTATATGATATATATATATTTTTTTTTAAATCTTTTTTATTCGAGTTTTTCAAAGATATAAGACATACAGCAAATAAAAGAGAAACATATAGCAAGTTACAGTTACTATAGGGTTTACATAGCTGCTTGAGATATTGCTTAAAAGCCACAACAATAATAACATTGTATAATATAATATCCTATTGTTGCTAAGCGTCTGTTTCGAATAAACATAAACATAGTGCCACAAAGGGATAAAAGGTGTAAGCTAAGACAGATAATATTTGGACTCCTTGTTGGCATGTATCATCTTACATTCCGATGTATGAAGAAAAAGGAGTAACAATATTCTGAAGTAATTGATTAGGATACCCAGGATAGTAAAGCAACATATAGACAAATACAGAAAGGGGTAAGAAAGAACACGGGGGAAGATAGGGGAATTAATATTATATTAATAAAGATGGCTTGACGTGAGGCCTGAGAATTTCCACAATTGTGACCTTACAATGAAGAATAATCACATATAAAATGCTCTACAGATTGTTGATATTGTTGAGGTTGTTAGGGGGCTATCGAAAGTTGTCGGTGGAGAAACCACTCTTGTCTCAAAAATTTTATAGATTTGTGTTTGAGTAGATTGTTCCAATTTATCAATATAGAGACCCCATTTTTTTATAAAAGGCCACAGCCCCTCTTTCTATATGTGGTTGTGTGGATTTCCTATCGAAATACATAAATTGGAGAAGTTTTACCTTAACTTCAGCGAGAGAGGGAGAGGATCTGGAAATCCAATGTGTCAATATGATCTTTTTCGATATCGTCACTATCATAGTAATAATAGGAATATGGGGGGTAGTGGAGGGGGTTATGTTCCTGTTGGTGAGGTCGACACATAGACAGGCCAGAGGGTCAGGTGAAAACCGAGTGGATAATAACTCATTAATAAAGGCTATCACTTTGTTCCAGAAACGTTTAATTTTCCGGCATGTCCAGAAACAGTGAAAGAAAGATGCGAGTGTACATTGACATTTAGGGCATTCTCCTGTAAGGTGTGGGGAGAAATGGGAGCGTTGTGCCAGAGAGGTATATGCTCTTTGTATAGTACGCAAATGTACTTCTTGTAGGTACGAGGAGTTAAGGATTTTCATCGTCGAGTCATAGTGGTCAAACAATTGGTCTGAAGACAATAGATCTGGGAGGTCTTTCTGCCATTGTTTGATCGTTCTGTCCCCACCAGAATTCGCGAAGCTGTTAACTAGAGGGAGGTATATAAATTTAATGCGACATGTGAGTTTTTCGCATAGGCTTATGGTGGATTGTAATAAGTCAGTATTTGTGAAATATCTGCGTTTAACATATTGTACCAATGAAAGGTAGTGTCTCACTTGTAAATACATATAGAAGTGTGACTGAGGTATGTTGTATTTCTCCCTAATGTCTGAAAATTGATATATTTGTCCTCCTGGATCAAATACTTGGGATGAGCTTGTTCGGCCCTTTTCTCTCCAGAGTGAGAAGTAATTATTGGACAGGGAGGGAGGGAAGGCCGGGTTGCCCCATAGAGGAATATATGCAGAGTAGAGTGGGTCTCGTTTAAATTTCTTGTTTAGAGAGATCCATGTATAGTAAATGTCACAAAATAGTATATTTTGAAGGATGTTAGAGGGAATTTGCGAGGGTTTTGAGTGGAGTAAGGCTCCTGGGGACAGAGGATAATAAAGAGCCTCATCTAATTGAATATCAGTGAATGTATTCTTTCCTAAGATCCAGTCTATCGCATATCTAGCTAGCACGGAGATAGAATAGGACGCAAAATCTGGGACTCCCAATCCCCCCTTCCTCTGGGAGTTTTGAGTTTAGTCATAGCTATTTTTGGTTTTCTCCCACGCCACATAAACTTATTCAAGGCCCGAGCGTAGACATAAAACGTCTGTTTTTTTCAGGGAAATTGGTAACATCCTCATTAGGTAGAACATTTTTGGAAAGATAATGCTTTTGAGTACCGCCACCCTGCCTAGGAGTGAAAGAGGGAGTAATCTCCAATTATTTAACATCCCCAGTACCCTAGAAATCATGGGAGAGAAATTTTCTTCATAAAGCTTAGAGAGATTGGCTGTAATCTGGATCCCCAGGTAAGTGAGTTTATTAGGAGCCATTTTGAATATGGATAGAGGGGGGCAAAGACTATTCGTGTCGTTAGGTTGGTTAAGGTATAATAATTCAGATTTAGAAATATTAATACGGTATCCTGCGATTTTACTAAAGGAGTCTATCCGTTTTAGGATTTCTGGAATAGATGATAGAGGGTTTGAGACGAAGAGAAGCATGTCATCTGCAAATAGGGTGTCATTTCAGAGTGACATTTGAGATTTTGATACCTGTAACGGAAGGTGAAGCCCTAAGAGCTATCTCCAATGGCTCTAATGCTATAGCGAATAAAAGTGGTGAGAGAGGACACCCCTGCCTTGTCCCTTTCTGAATGAAAATAGAAGGGGATGTAAAACCATTACAAATAATTTGTGTTTGGGGTTTATAATATAGAATTTTTAGTGTGTTTATGAAAGGTTCGGGGAATCCAAAGATGGAAAGTGTCTTGAACAAATGATCCCATTCGATTAGATTGAACGCCTTTTCGGCATCTAGGGAAAGGATTGCATTCGATTGTGTATGTTGGTTCGAGGTGGATGCGTATATAGCTGAGATTACTCTTCTGATGTTAACTTCCGAGTGCCTTCCCCATATAAAGCCAGTTTGGTCTGTATGAATTATGGAGCTCATTCAGAGTCGGTCGTGAGCGCTGAGCGCTCACGACCAACTCGATGTTGCCCCACAGCGCATGCACACGACGGAGCCATCATTAGGGGTCTCGTCGTAGACGGGGCGAGCTGTCGATGTTGAGTGACAGCTCGTCCCGTTTTCTGGGTGGGCCGGGGGCGTGCCTGGCCAAACGGAGGCGTTCCAGTAGGATTGCTTGCCGTTTGGGGGCGGCCCCACTGACATTATCAGTGATGTCAGTGGGGAGCTTCCTGCTCGATCAGAGCAGGAAGCTCCCTGGGGCTTAAGGTTGACGAGACCCTACCTTAGGGTCTCGTCGTAAGCCCCGATGGTCGTGATGGTCTTGACCATCGCGACCATCACCCTTGTCGGTCGTTAGAGCTGTGGGTGTTAACCCACAGCCTAACGACCGTCATGGAGGCGGCCGTTCAGGATGCAAGCGGCCGCCCTGTTTCAGAACGACCGCTTGCATCCTACGACCGCCTCTGAATGAGGCCCTATATGTGGGAGAATAACTTTAACCCGGTCCGCAAGAATTTTCGTTAATAATTTATAATCCAGATTTAGAAGGTATATCGGGCGGTAAGAACCCGGGAGAGAAAGATCTTTTCCAGGTTTTGGAAGAACTTTTAGGGTGGCAGATTTGAAATGTGGAGCAGGGAGTTTAGTACCAGTATTAGTGAATCGCCTATGTGGGGTAACAATATTTTATAAAAATCTCCGCTATACCCATATGGGCCTGGAGCTTTGTCGCTTTTGAGGTGTTGGACAGTGTGTTGTATTTCCTCTAATGTTATTGGAGCCATAAGGGTTTGTGACATGTCTGTAGTGATTTGAGGACAAGGCAGGGAGTCCCAGAAATCAGGAGGGATAGGAGCATCGGAGGAAGTTGTTTGATTACTGGATGTGGTGGAAGAGTAGAGATTGGTATAAAAGGAGTGTAGTATTTCTGCTATTTCTTTGTTAGATGTTGTGAGAGAGCCTTTATCATTTATGAGTGGTTGTACCACTGCAGGAGGACGGGATCCTTTGAGTAGGTTAGTGAGGAGTTTCCCCGTCTTGTTACCAAATTTATGGTATCGGTAATTTACAGAAAAAAGATATTTTTCCCCCATGCCCCCCAAAAATTTGTCAAAGTGAGTCTTGGCCAAGACATAAAATTGTTTAGTTTGAGGGGAGGGGTTGGATTTATATTGTTGGAATGTTGTTGTGAGGTCTGACTGGTATTTCTAATATTGCGTGGCATATTTTTTGTTTATATCTGCAACATATGAGATTATTGCACCTCTTATGACAGCTTTTGCCGTCATCCAGAACAAAAGTGGGTCGTTCTCAAGGTGTAGGATATTGTCATTTTTGTATTCCTCCCACACGGTATCCAGCCTTTGTCTGAATCTAATAGATTTTGCTAAGTAGGATGGAAATTTCCAGGATTTTGAGGACCCAGATGACTCAGGGATATGTAGGATGGCCGTTATCAGAGCATGGTCAGAGACCGAGATAGCTTCTATTTGGGAGTCTGTGATATTAGGAAACAGTACCTGTGACATGAAAATGTAGTCTATCCTAGATAGGGTATGGTGTGCCGCAGATAAGTAGGTATATTCCCTATCGATCGGGTGTAGGGCTCTCCAGACATTTATAGTTTGAAGATGTTGTGTTATAGAGGCAATGCCCAGTTTGGGTAAGGGAGGGGGGCGATGTATGTGTTGGGATTATCTAGGATTTCAGAAGAAACTAAATTGAAATCTCTGCATAGGATTAAAGAGATCTGGAGGAGAGGGGATAAATGAGCTAATAGTTTTTGAAAAAATACTTTGGAATATTGGTTTGGGGCATAGACACTAGAGAGAATATATGCACAACCTCTGATCTTAATATGCATAGTCACAAATGTACCATGTGGATCTGTGTGGGTTTGTATAATTTCTACAGGGATGTGGCGTTTTATTAAAATAGCCACTTCTCTGGCTTTGGAATTAAAAGAGCTGGACCCTAGAACCTTCCAATTAAGTATGTTCAGCTTCGCGACTTCCTCGGGGACTAAGTGAGTTTCCTGTAGGCAGACCATATCTACATTTTATGCAAATAAAGTATTTTCCTTCGCTTTGCCGGGGAATTGAAACCCCCTACATTTAAGGAACCAATCTTGAGGTCAGTCATAGTATAGTAGTGAAATTAATAATGTCATAGGCCAATCATCCTTCAAGAAAAAGATAATATACCAATAAGGGGAGGAGGGGAACGGTAAGAGGGGAGGGTAGAAAGGGAGGTCAAAGGGGAGACAAGACAAAAGGAGCAAAAACATATTATAAAAATGAATATGGTATTGACAATGTTTTACGGGTTGTACCCCGTACTTCCGGAAGATAAGACTTTATAGAAATAATTAACAGGCAATAACTGCGATACAAATTGCCTGTGTGTGTGAGGTCCGGTTCCATCACAACCACCAGGATTTTAACGGATAATATTTAACATATAGCACCAACCAGTGCTTAACCAAGAATTATGGAATCATAATTCTAACTTTACAAATGAATTAGCCACAACATATTATTATAAATTATTAGACACAGAATTTTGAGACATCTGCTCTTATAAGATTTAAAATGCAAAAATTTGTACAGTAGGTAGTTTAAGGAGGAAGATAGACATATCACAATACCGCAATTGGTATTAAGTTAAGAATATAGACAGTATTATATAAGAACCTTGTGGGTTAAATGGTATAATGAGCCTTAGCCTGTAGGAGAGTCACCAATATCGGTATCTGCAGCTTGGGATAATTCCTCTAAATACCCTGATGCGTCAGCTGGGGTATTAAAATCGATATGTGAAGCTCCATCATATATCCGAAAGCGAGCAGGATACAATAAGCTGAATTTGCGGCCTTCTGAGATTAGCTTTGAGCAAATAGGCTAAAACGCTTTCCTGGCCTTTTGTTAGTTCCACAGAATAGTCTTGAAAGACATATAATTTGTGGCCTTCCCATGTCAGGTTTTTGATACAGCGAGAAGCTGACCAGAATGCTGCCTTATGCAAGTAGTTAAGGCACTTGAAGAGGGTGACTCTAGGGCGTGGTTTGCTCGGAGAAGGAGGGGGCCCCACCCTATGGACTCTTTCAATGACTAAGTCACTACATTCTTGAGTGATCCCCAATAAGGATGGTAATGTGTTATGCACAAAGTGTGCCAGGGAGGCTCCTTTCACGGATTCAGGTAACCCCACTAGGCGTATATTGTTTCTATGGGCACGGTTTTCCATGTCATCTAATTTATTATGGATTTGGTGATTTTCTGAGGTGAGCTTCTGCACAGATTGCTTCATTATCTCAACCTCATGAACTGTTGCTCCCATCTGATTTTCTGCCTGTGTAACTCTGTTTATTAAGCGCTCAGCTTGTGTTAGTAGCGGGGCCATAGCCGATTGTATAGCCTCCACAACATCCCCATATGTGACAGGGGAGTCTAGTGGGCGGCTTACCTGGGGCGCTGTTGAGATGTCAGACTCCACTATTGTTTTTTTGGAGCTGGGAGAGGCAGGATCGGGACCCGCGGTCGGCGCCATATTGCCAGACGCGCGCCTTTTCTCCTGGTGGTTCTGCTGCTGCGGCGTCTGGGAGGCAGCGAGGATATAGCGGTCCATTCTGTGCAGCGGGAGGTAGGCAGTGATGCGGGTGGCTGATGGAGGCAAATAATTGCCTTTAATAGGTGTATCCCGGTGGTCGGAGACGGAGCCCGAATCGGAGGCTTCCTCACTCCATCAGACCGGAAGCAGAAGTCAAAACTATATGATATTTATTATAATTATTAGGTAGTTGGTGCTCCCATGAGTCGAATATCAGCTCAGTAATACACAACCAGTGATGATATGGTGTACAAATCCCCTTGCAACCCACTCTAAATCAGGCCCGGTTTAGGATAAGGCCCTGCATGGCAGTGTTAATGAGAGCACGAGCAGATCAAGGTGACATGAATAACCCTGGTATGTCTGACATGAAAATGAGACAAACTGCACAGAGTGGGGGCAGAGAGATGGGACAGCGCAGAGGCAGCCGCCAGTGGGCAGCACAATAACGTTTTTTTAGCCTATAGACGCAGCGGCGTGACGTCATGACGTCTCGCCCCTGGACAATGAAGAGAAAGGAGCTGAGCAACAAGCAACAATAGCAGGAGATAAGTGTGGGCTGGGCTGCTCTGGGGAGAGAGGGGATGATGCTGAGATTCACAGAGGGGGAGGCTGAGGGACACAGGGGAAGGCTGACTGACACAGAGGGGGAGGCTGAGAGACAGAAGGGGAGGTTGATTTGACACAGAGGAGGAGGCTGAGAGACAGAAGGGGAGGCTGAGATACATACACAGAGAGGGAGGCTGAGAGACAGGGTAAGGGGGAGGCTGAGGGACACATGAGAGGGGGTTGAGGCTGAGAGATACAGGGTGCTTGAGGCTGGAAAGACAGGAGGCCGGAGTGATGGGGAAGGAAGCTGCAGAGACGGGCAGAAGGCTGTACAAACGGGGTATTAATCTGGTTGAACCTCTCTTGTATGATGATGACATTGGTTATATTCCTACACATATAGGCATCTTCTGGACCATGTGATCTCCCACATGAATAGTGAATACTGACTAAAGACACAGGGCGGGATGCATCAAGGTGAGAAATGCGGTCAAACCCTGAAACTGCGGGTTTGACCGCATTTCTCATATGTACCAAGCCCTGGAATGCGATGCACTCCGGGGGGCGAGATGCACTTACATCTTGCAGCACTTACCGCTTGACAGCCGCCTCCCTGCTGATCGCAAATGCACTAATATATGTGATCAGTAGCACAAAGGACAGCTCTTCCGATCTGCCCGGCGCCGTGGACTTCGGAAGTTTATGACCCGGGAGTCCATCTGCGCATGCACAGAGTGACGCAACGGTTGCGGGGCATGCTGGTATCCCTCATAGCAGCGCAAAGCGGTAGAAGCCCATAGGTTTCTATAGGGTAATGCCAGCAATAGCTGGCGTTACCCACTGCATTGGAGACCCGGCGGCCACCCCTTAGTGCATACGGAAAATGCGGTAAAACCATGGAAACAGGGTTTTCACCGCATTTTTCGTTTAAAGCATCCCGCCCCAGGTCTTGGATGCGATGGGTAACACGTTACCCATAGAAGCTTTTGGGCTTCTTTCCACCGAGTGCTGTGAGAGGGATCCAATCAGATCCCTCCCAGCACCCCCATGGTATGCGCAGAAGGATGCTGGAGGGGCTCCTGGGGTCATAGACCCGGAAGTCCCTCCATCACAAAGGGCCGCTCTTACCGAGAGAGCGGTCCTTTGCAGTGATCGTCATGCATGCCGGCGTTACCAATGCCGGCATGCATGTGAAGACCGGTGGGATGCGTCATGTATCCCGCCCATTGTCTTCCCAGTGATGATCAGTTTCTTACAGAGAAACCACCATATAGGTAAGGTGTATTTTGAACGGAATGAAGAGGAATGCTCTGAGTGATGAGAAATGGGCGGGGTGTCATAATGACACGCCCATTTTTTTTACACATACAGTACCACTAAGACCACTGAATGTAGTCATCATGTAGAGCAGAGGTTCTCAAACTCAGTCCTCAGGACCCCACACAGGTCACGTTTTCCAGGTCACCCAGCAGCTGCACAGGTGTAGTCATTACTCACTGACACATTTTAAAAGATCCACAGGAGGAGCTAATTATTTCACTTGTGATTCTGCAAGGAGACCTGGAAAACATGCACTGTTTGGGGTCCTGAGGACCTAGTTTGAGAACCTGTGATGTAGACAATCACAATGTCGACAGTCAAACCTTTACACAGTTAAAATGTTGACACCTGTAAATGTCACAAAATCAATATATGAAATGTTGACACAGTTAAAATGTCGACAATAGGATATTTTAGAATTAGGCTTGAGTGTCGAAATAACCACTGTTGATAAAACAGACTAAGGGGTATATTAACTAAAGTGTGTGGAGATGTTGCCCATAGCAACCAAACAGATTCCAGCTATTATATTCTAGTAGGTGCTAGATAAATGTTAAGTAGAATCTGATCTCCACTTCTAAAAAAAACCCCTAAAACCAGAAAATAGTCAAAGACAACACAAAAGAGACCACTTCTCCCAGCAGTTTTTTCTTCCTGGGAATATATAGAGAGTTGGCCACTCTGCAGCCATATTAATGTGAATATCCTACAATACATCCATGGCAAAATAAACATAGAGCCATTTAAAAATATCTTCAAATAATATGTCAGGCATCCGATTGTTATACAGCAAGCATAACTCAGTGGTCTGCTTCCAACCATATGCATTGTGACAAACCACTACCAGGGGCACCGAGAGGGAGGGGGGGGAGTGAGTACTAATTAGTTGGGCCCGGGCTTGCTGGAGGGGGCCGGCAGGGGGCAGCCACAGCAGTCTCCTATGACTGTGGGGGGAGCGATCACGCTGATCGTGCCCCCCATTGGTTATGCGCCGGGCTGAGGGGTCTCAGAGCGTCCGCCATGCCAGCACACAGCGCAAAACGTTTTTTTTTTTACCTAAGGGGGCGTGGCCACGCATCCCTCGATTAGGCCACAGATCCTTTTACCCGGGCCGGCACGGCTCTTGGTGGGCCTGACCACTACTGTGTCCTCACCAAGGTCCTATTGTTGTACTCAAGCTCCACTACCTAGGGAGCTACTTGGCCTAAGGAGACTCCTAACCTAATGGGATGCATAACCTAAAGATATTCATTACCTAAGGCAGAGGTTCCCAAAGTCCGCCATTACAGTCAACGGTTTAGGGATATAGAAGCTTGAGTCCAGATGGTTAAATTAAATGGATTGAGGTACTAATTAAGTCACCTGTGCTCAAGCATGGATATCCCTAAAACGTGGACTGTAATGGCGGACTTTGGGAACCTCTGACCTAAGGGGATGCAAACCTAAGGAAATTCATTGCGCAAGAGGACATATAAATAAGGATATTCATAAACTAAAGGGTGACAATCTCTTCTACGATTATCTGCAGACAGGTAAGGATTTATCACAAACTATATAGTAGATGGAGTAATTCATTTGTTACATTTTAGTTATATAATATTTAGCTAGTTATATATTGTAATTAAGAGAGATAATTATCTTTAAAAAAAATATATATATATATATATATTAGGGGTGTGCACCGGCCACTTTTCGTGTTTTGTGTTTTGGTTTTGGATCTGGATCTTTCTTCGTGTTTTGGATCTGGATTGGTTTTGCCAAAACCACCCTTCCGTGTTTTGGGTTCTGGGTTTTGTGTTTTGGATCTGTATTTTTTTGAAAAAAAGCATAAAAACAGCTAAAATCACAGAATTTGTAGGTTTTTCTGCTCCTATGCTATTATTAACCTCAATAACCTTAATTTCCACTCATTTCCAGTCTATTCTGAATACCTCACACCTCACAATAGTGTTTTTATGTCCAAAAGGTTGCACCGAGGTAGCTGGATGACTATGCTAAGCGACACGAGTGGGCGGCACAAACACGTGACCCATCTAGGCGTGAAACTGCAGTGGCAGACAGGATGGCATTGAAAAACTAGGCCCCAAACTGTACATAATGCAAAGAAAAAAAAGAGGTGCAAGATGGAATTGTCCTTGGGCCCTCCCACCCACCCTTATGTTGTATAAACAGGACATGCACACTTTAACAAACCAATCATTTCAGCGCCAGGGTCTGCCACACAACTGTGGCTGAAATGATTGGTTCGTTTGGGCCCCCACAAAACAAGCTGGCAATTAATCTGTCCCTGCACAAACTGGCTCTACGGAGGCAAGAAGTCGTCCTCATCCTCCTCATCCACAGATTCCTCACCCTCTTCAGTGTTATGTACATCCTCATCCTCACAGAGTATTAATTCGTCCCTGCTGGAACCACAGGTCCCTCTGTACGTTCTGGAGGCTGGTCTCCCTGGAAGAGTTGATCATTCATTTTATGAACATCATCTTCTCCACATTTTGTGGAAGCAACCTCCTACGCCTTTCGCTAACAAGGTTCCCGGCTGCACTAAACACTCTTTCGGAGTACACACTGGAGGGGGGGCAACTCAGGTAAAATAGAGCCAGTTTGTACAGGGACCTCCAAATTGCTTCTTTTTCCTGCCAGTACAGGTACGGACTGTCTGACATGCCTACTTGGATGCTGTCACCGATGTAATCCTTTAACAGACAGACGCACGCTTGTCGCTGCTGCTTTGAGGATTCAAGTGCGGCTACAGCCCACACAATTCACAAAGACAGAAAAAAAAAAAGAATATTTTTATTGTTTGTGGAGCACACTTTGAGGGTTACACCACCCTCTAACAGACAAACGCACGCTTGTCGCTGCTGCTTTGAGGATGCAAGTGCGGCTACAGCCCACACATTTCACAAAGACCGAAAAAAAAGAACAATATTTTAATTGTTTGTGTAGCACACTTTGAGGGTGTCACCACCCTTTAACAGACAGACGCACGCTTGTCGCTGCTGCTTTAAGGATGCAGGTGCGGCTACAGCCCACACAATTCACAAAGACAGAAAAAAGAAGAATATTTTTATTGTTTGTGTAGCACACTTTGAGGGTGTCACCACCCTTTAACAGACAGACGCACGCTTGTCGCTGCTGCTTTGAGGATGCAAGTGCGGCTACATCGCACACAAGTCACAAACACATTAAAAAAATAGTTTTTTATTTTTTGGAGCACTTTGAGAGTTACACCACCCTTTAACAGACAGACGCACGCTTGTCGCTGCTGCTTTAAGGATGCAGGTGCGGCTACAGCCCACACATTTCACAAAGACCGAAAAAAAAGAACAATATTTTAATTGTTTGTGTAGAACACTTTGAGGGTGTCACCACCCTTTAACAGACAGACGCACGCTTGTCGCTGCTGCTTTAAGGATGCAGGTGCGGCTACAGCCCACACAATTCACATAGACAGATAAAAGAAGAAGAATATTTTTATTGTTTGTGTAGCACACTTTGAGGGTGTCACCACCCTTTAACAGACAGACGCACGCTTGTCGCTGCTGCTTTAAGGATGCAGGTGCGGCTACAGCCCACACATTTCACAAAGACCGAAAAAAAAAGAACAATATTTTAATTGTTTGTGTAGCACACTTTGAGGGTGTCACCACCCTTTAACAGACAGACGCACGCTTGTCGCAGCTGCTTTAAGGATGCAGGTGCGGCTACAGCCCACACAATTCACAAAGACAGAAAAAAGAACAATATTTTAATTGTTTGTGTAGCACACTTTGAGGGTGTCACCACCCTTTAACAGACAGACGCACGCTTGTCGCTGCTGCTTTAAGGATGCAGGTGCGGCTACAGCCCACACAATTCACAAAGACAGAAAAAAGAAGAATATTTTTATTGTTTGTGTAGCACACTTTGAGGGTGTCACCACCCTTTAACAGACAGACGCACGCTTGTCGCTGCTGCTTTGAGGATGCAAGTGCGGCTACATCGCACACAAGTCACAAACACATTAAAAAAATAGTTTTTTATTTTTTGGAGCACTTCGTGAGTTACACCACCCTTTAACAGACAGACGCACGCTTGTCGCTGCTGCTTTAAGGATGCAGGTGCGGCTACAGCCCACACAATTCACAAAGACAGAAAAAAGAAGAAGAATATTTTTATTGTTTGTGGAGCACACTTTGAGGGTGTCACCACCCTTTAACAGACAGACGCACGCTTGTCGCTGCTGCTTTGAGGATGCAAGTGTGGCTACATCGCACACAAGTCACAAACACATTAAAAAAATAGTTTTTTATTTTTTGGAGCACTTTGAGAGTTACACCACCCTTTAACAGACAGACGCACGCTTGTCGCTGCTGCTTTAAGGATGCAGGTGCGGCTACAGCCCACACATTTCACAAAGACCGAAAAAAAAAGAAGAATATTTTTATTGTTTGTGTAGCACACTTTGAGGGTGTCACCACCCTTTAACAGACAGACGCACGCTTGTCGCTGCTGCTTTAAGGATGCAGGTGCGGCTACAGCCCACACATTTCACAAAGACAGAAAAAAAAAGAACAATATTTTAATTGTTTGTGTAGCACACTTTGAGGGTGTCACCACCCTTTAACAGACAGACGCACGCTTGTCGCTGCTGCTTTGAGGATGCAGGTGGAATCTAGACGGGATTTGGAACCGAGGACACACTACCTCCATCAATTGTCTAAATCCCACTGCACTAATGTCGGATACCGGACGCACGTCTAACACCAACATAGCAGTCAAGGCCTCAGTTATACGTTTTGCTTCAGGATGACTGCTGTCGTACTTCATCCTCATCGCTAGGGACTGTTGGAGGGTCAATTGTTTAGTAAAAGTAGTGATGTTCCTACTTCCTCTCTGGGATGATGAACAACTCCCAGCAGCAGCAACAGCACTAGTAGGAAGTGGTTCTTGATCTTTCCCTATTTTATTTTTATCAGAGAAAGATTGGTCCTCCATTTATGTTATATTGATATATATACGTGCGGCTAAAGCGCACACAAACACAGAAAATATTTTTTTATTTTTGCTGGAGAGTAGTGCACTTTGTGGGTTACACCACCCTTTAAGAAATGAGCCAGCCGGCTCTTTACTTATGGGACACAGGCGCACGCTTGGCGCTGCTCCTTTGTTGATGCACGTGCAGCCACAGTGCACACAAGTCACAAACACAGAAAATATATATTTTTTTGGTTTGGAGTGTACTTTGGGGGTTACAGAACCCTTTAACGGTCAAGCCAGCCGGCCCTTTACTTATGACACAGGCGCACGCTTGGCACTACTTTGTTGATGCACGTGCGGCTACTGCGCACACAATTCACAAACACAGAAAATAATTATTTTTTTGGTTTGGACTGGAGTGTACTTTCGGGGGTTACAGCACCCTTTAACGGTCAAGCCAGCCGGCCCTTTACTTATGACACAGGCGCACACTTGGCACTACTTTGTTGATGCACGTGCGGCTACTGCGCACACAATTCACAAACACAGAAAATAATTTTTTTTCGGTTTGGACTGGAGTGTACTTTGGGGGTTACAGCACCCTTTAACG
This sequence comes from Taudactylus pleione, assembly GCA_031769625.1. NCBI lineage: Eukaryota > Metazoa > Chordata > Amphibia > Anura > Myobatrachidae > Taudactylus > Taudactylus pleione. Next base: position 98,196 of record JAUIMM010002556.1, read on the forward strand.
GTCAAGCCAGCCGGCCCTTTACTTATGACACAGGCGCACGCTTGGCACTACTTTGTTGATGCACGTGCGGCTACTGCGCACACAATTCACAAACACAGAAAATAATTTTTTTTTTGGTTTGGACTGGAGTGTACTTTCGGGGGTTACAGCACCCTTTAACGGTCAAGCCAGCCGGCCCTTTACTTATGACACAGACGCACGCTTGGCACTACTTTGTTGATGCACGTGCGGCTACTGCGCACACAATTCACAAACACAGAAAATAAATTTTTTTTTGGTTTGGACTGGAGTGTACTTTGGGGGTTACAGCACCCTTTAACGGTCAAGCCAGCTGGCCCTTTACTTATGACACAGGCGCACGCTTGGCACTACTTTGTTGATGCACATGCGGCTACTGCGCACACAATTCACAAACACAGAAAATATTTTTTTTTTTGGTTTGGACTGGAGTGTACTTTGGGGGTTACAGCACCCTTTAACGGTCAAGCCAGCCGGCCCTTTACTTATGACACAGACGCACGGTTGGCACTACTTTGTTGATGCACGTGCGGCTACTGCGCACACAATTCACAAACACAGAAAATAATTTTTTTTTTGGTTTGGACTGGAGTGTACTTTCGGGGGTTACAGCACCCTTAACGGTCAAGCCAGCCGGCCCTTTACTTATGACACAGGCGCACGCTTGGCACTACTTTGTTGATGCACGTGCGGCTACTGCGCACACAATTCACAAACACAGAAAATAATTTTTTTTTTGGTTTGGACTGGAGTGTACTTTCGGGGGTTACAGCACCCTTAACGGTCAAGCCAGCCGGCCCTTTACTTATGACACAGGCGCACGCTTGGCACTACTTTGTTGATGCACGTGCGGCTACTGCGCACACAATTCACAAACACAGAAAATAATTTTTTTTTTGGATTGGACTGGAGTGTACTTTCGGGGGTTACAGCACCCTTAACGGTCAAGCCAGCCGGCCCTTTACTTATGACACAGGCGCACGCTTGGCACTACTTTGTTGATGCACGTGCGGCTACTGCGCACACAATTCACAAACACAGAAAATAATTTTTTTTTGGTTTGGACTGGAGTGTACTTTCGGGGGTTACAGCACCCTTTAACGGTCAAGCCAGCCGGCCCTTTACTTATGACACAGGCGCACGCTTGGCACTACTTTGTTGATGCACGTGCGGCTACTGCGCACACAATTCACAAACACAGAAAATATATTATTTTTTTAGCACTTGGGGGGAGCACCCCTGATGGACAGAGCACCCCCTGGACAACACTACAGCACCTCTTTAGGACTGGGACACTGCACAGGACTTTGGAGTGGACACAGCCCCTATGGAGAACTGACTGCACAACACAGTCCAGCCAGCCCCTATGGACTTTGAAGTAGTGGACACAGCCCCTATTAACAACAGCAGCACAGCACAACACAGCCAGCCCCTATGGACTTTGAAGTAGTGGACAACAGCAGCACTACACTACACTACACTACACAGCCCTAACTCCCACCCTCCCTCTTCACTGTCCACAGCCGAGTGAGAAAATGGCGCCGACGTGGGTACCTTATATAGGATCCAAAACCCGCGAGACTCGGAAGGCGGGATGATGACGTTTTGCCTCGATTTCAGATCCGAGTCAGGCGGGAAAAGTCGAGCCTGATTCGGATCGGACTCGGATCGGGGGGGCTCGGGGGGGTTCGGATTTCAGAAATCCGAACCCGCTCACCCCTAATATATATATATATATATATGCATAGCAACGTGTCCAACCAGTGCAAATTCTGTTTTTGTTTCACAATGCGACTATTCATGAGCAAATATCACCTGGTGTCTATGGATTAGCAGGACAATAAGATGGCGCCTGCGGAGGGCACAAGAGCTTTAGTCATCTGATAGTAGGATTTGGTTGAATTTGGGCAGGTGGAGGTATTATTTGCTGATTGCAGTCAACTCAAGAGCCTCTTATTGCGCCCTCATACAAAATAGATAGTTTTGCATTGTGAACAAAGGCCCTCATTCAGAGCCGGACGCTATTTGCGGTCGTTCGTTTAAAAACAAGGGGTGGCTATTTAAATGATCCGTACGCACATTGCAGTGTGTTCACACCTCTAAGTCTGAACGAACGAGCAAAACATACGCTCGTTTATTTGTTAAAAACGCCCCCTGGCCGCACGCATCCTACGTCATGTCCGCTATTTATTAGATTAATCGAGTACATCGACCAGCGTATGAACTGCTCGCTATTCTTGTGGTTGGTGTTTGCTACCACAAATTTGCGTGCAGTTCTGGCTATAAAATAACCCAGTGACGTGGTCAATGACGCTGCTGTTTTAAATATACACACCCATAAAACGCCCGTTTTGACCTTTAAGCACGCCTGCGTTCGGATCTCCACTCCCCATTTTCAAGCACCTTCCCCTGTTACCACCCACATACGCCTCATTCTGTCACTCAAAATAGCAGGCACTCGCTATATAGCGTACAAAGGATTTTCGGCCGCACTGACTGGTTCGCGCATGCGTACTAAAAAGCATACGCATGCGCAGATGTGCAAACATCGCTCGGAACGAGCGTACTGCCGCTAACGAGCGGCTCTGAATGAGGGCCAAAGGGCCTTATTGTGAGTCGGGCGCAATATGCTTTTCAACTGTGCATGTGTCTTAATCCCTCAAAAGTTGCACAAGAAGTCACAGACGTGACTACGGCAAATCACTCAGAAACAGGCCCGAAAATGTTAAAATAATTTTCCAGGGGTGCAGTGGCAAACACAGGATTTCCAGAGGGGGGTCTCCAAATACTTAATTATAGAGCGAGTGTGGCCTGTCACTGAAGAGGGCAGAATTAGTACTTAACAGCTTTAATAAGCGTCATACAAAGTATATTGTGTGTATTAATTCCAGCATATACAGGACCAGCGATCACAGTAAGCCATTAGATTAGACAGTATGGCCATCCTGCCTGAGCTGAATGTATTTATTTTAGATGTGGGCACCATTCCAGACTATTGGAGCAAGTCAGGAGCCTGGAGGAGCAGAAGAACCTAGCACTGCCCTGGACATACATGTACATATTGGGCTCTATAGCAGTGCATGTTGTCCAGATCTTCTAGATGGTGCACAGGTTATTTATTACTGACTGATGCATGTTAAAAGATCCATAGGTGGTACTAATTATTTCATTTGTGATACTGAGAAGAACATGCAGCACTTGTAACAATCTATTATATTGCTATTTCTATTGTGGTCATGGTGTGGGCTGGGGAGTGGGGTTTCCAGGCAGATGGAAACCCCCCCCCCTGCGTTTGCCTATGCGGTGGAGAGTTTGTACTGTATTTTGGGAGTTGTCCTTGATTTGACACTCTGTATTTGCACTCTAATACCAAGAGTGTATTTCTGACTATCATACTAGAAGCTGGATACTTTTATTGCATAATAGAATCAGACAACCTAGGTTTTCATTGCTGCTATATTTAAATGCATCATTATATTCTTCTGCATTTGTACTTTATTCTCTGTAATAGAAGGATTCCACCTTATGAGAATAATTGGATATATTGTTTTACATGTTAAAATAGTTTTTATCATAAAAACATTTTATCTATCAAGTTCATTAATTCCTCTCTGTTTCGTTAATGGTTAACTACCTCTTTGAGATTAAATCAGTCAGATAACATCTATTGATTCACATAAGAATATATGTCAATCGATGCTGATAATTGATGCATCAACACAACAGTGGTTCCCAAACGTTTTTGAATCACGGCGCCCTAGAATATCAGCAATATTTTCACGGCACCCCTAAGCCAAAAGTTTGTAATTGAGAAATTCAGAACAAAATGTAGTACAGTGAAGTAAATTGTGCTTACTTGTCATCCATAGGCTCAGTTATGTGGTGGTGGTGGACAGGTTTGCACTTCTGTTTGTCCACATATTTACATTACATTGACCATACATAATTAGATTTGGTGCTGAACCACCAACTGGAGGCACCCCTTCAGGTGTCCCGAGGCACCTGAAGGGGTGCCACGGTGCACAGTTTGGGAACCACTGCAATAGTGAATATCCCATTGAGATGAGTTACTCAATCGGAACATTATAACTCACGATAAATTATGAAATGCTTAATGGAAACATTACTGTGAACAGAAACATCTATGCAAGAGATACATTGTTTCCAGCATACAGCAGGCATGTGAGAAAGTCTAATAGTAATTGTATGATCTTCTCACCTATCTCAACCAGATAAGAGTGAATTGAGCAGGACCTAATTCTGAGTATTCATTATAGCCCATTAGAAAGAAACAATATGTATAGCACTTAAATCTGCAATATTTTGTCAGCACAGTCGGGGTACAAGCTCCGAGCGGCTTGGATTATTTTATTCAGTCATTTTCCTTCTTTATTACACACTGTGCTACACTTGTGAGGATATTCGGGGAACTAAACACCATCTCAGGATGGCGAACAGTTTCACCTTCAAATTTCGAAAATAAAACATTTTCGGGACTTGATGAATCACACAATTTCTGCATCTCCATACTTAAGTATGGGAAGTGTGGAAATTATCGTGGCAGGTCTGTAATAGGCAGATATGAGTGATATATCCTGTGTTTCATCGTTGATGAATAAATGCGATAAAGGGATGAAAAACTGTAAACAAGGCACGATGAGTGTTGATGAATATGGCCCTTGAAGAGAATGGATTGTGGAATTTTTATCATTACACAATGACACTGTAAGGGATAAATGTGGAAATATAGTTTTCTAACATGAATTGTGATTTTTATAAACCTAGATGTGTGTTAACAGGGGCGCCAAAGGGGGGGGTACTAATTACCTGGGTCAGGGCTTGCTGGAGGGGCCCGACGCTTTCCCCCAGAATTGGTATGATTTACCCATGCCCGGCGGTTGGAATCTCAATAGCGGCATCCCGGCAGAGGAAGAAATTCCGATCGTCAAAGGTAAGTATATATACTACCCTATTCCTATCCCCTAACCCCCCCTTAGGGGTGCCTAACCCTAACCTTCCCCCCCAGTGCCTAACCCTAATCCCCCCTCTAAGTGCCTAAACCTAACCCCCCCTTCCCCGCCGCCTAAACCTAAGTCCCCTGGGGGTGCCTAACGCTAACCTCCCTTCGCCTAACCCTAAGTCCCCCCCAGGAACCTTAAACCTAACCCTCCCCCCCCGCAGCTATTCATGCTTGGCGCCCGGCGTCCCTTTGATCGGGATGCCAGGCGTCGGGCTCCCGGCGTATGTCTAATGACAGGCGTCAGGATATCGCCGACGCCTGTCTTTAGACCCTTGCCGGGATATGACAGTCGGGAAGCCGGCTGTCGGGATTAGGTCCGCCGGCTTACCGACTGCATACCCTTTCCCCCTCCCTCTTACCTTACAGCAGCCCAGCACACGCTGCTGTGTGCTGGGCTGCAGTAGGAGACTGCTCGTGGCTGCTGCCATGCCTCCCGCGATTAGGCCATGCCTCTTTCCCCCGGATCTGGCACGACTCTCAGCACCCCTGCCTGTTAATACCTATTCTTTTTTACTACTACTATGTTTGGTAATAATGGAAAAGTGCTGCAGAGTTTACTGACGCTATGTAAATAAATGCTGATAATAATAAATGCATACAAACTATAAAACAAAACAGCATTTCTAAACAAAGTGGCTGATTCAGAAGTGGACGCTGAAGGCACGGCCGCTGCGTCTTTGCACATTATAATTATGTAATTATGCAAAATCCGCAAGAGGAGTCTTAAATATAAAGACGCCCACTGCCAGCTTCTGTGATCCGATGGCTGCTAGGGATATGTGTAAATGTTAGACGGGGAGGCAGTGCCTCACCTGCCATACACTTTTTACTCCAGAGTTTTGACTATAAAAATTATTAGAATAATACAAACAAGATATTTATAATAATTTCTTAACATTTTTCTTATAATTTTTATAGTCAAAACTCTACAGTAAAAAGTTTATGGCGGATGAGGCACTGCCTCCCCTTGCCTTCTTTTTTTTTTTTTTTTGGAGTAGACCTATGACAGGAAAGGCTCTGCCTCACCTGCCTAACCTGACTACACACCACTGGCAGACACCCCCCTCCCCACCCTCCCCCGTTTTCTGGAAAGCTGTCTGTCGTCACCCCCTAAATGCCAGCGGCATGTCAATCATGCTGTGGCTTTGGGGCACTGCAAGCGACATTGCAGGACCATATCTGCACATGCGCAGTGCGGCTCCTGCGCCAGCGCAGGTCTGCAAACATCGGCAGACTACGTGAAAATCGATTTAGCGCCCAGCTCCATAATGATATGTTACAGCAGCAATACTACGTAGGAGGTTTTTGAGTCATTTTACTTAACTATCTTCTTGCAAATCATGATGTCCCTTACAGCACCTCTCTCGAGGGCAACCAAATATGGCCAACACTGGGTGACAGCTCTCCATATGTCAAGTGAAGAGTGGGAAGAGGGTGGGGGACTGAAGACAGAGTGAAAACAGAGCTCAAAGAGGATTTCCAAAGACTCCTCTTCTCACTACATAATATGACTGTGGTTGCCATGGTATACATATAACAGTGTGGAAAAACTAAGGAATTGTAAGTCATTAATACTAGTCTGTAGAAACAAACCAATGACAAATGGTAAATATCAATATTCTTCTCATAGCCTGACACAGTGATTTATTTGGAAAAACACACTAAATTTTATTATTGGATTTCCGCTTTACTGAAATTCAGTAACCTTCTCATAATGGCCATCATACAGAAGGTATAGATAACAGGCGCTCCTACATTCATTTCTAAAGTATATGTAGTCTTCATATAAAAGGCCCGATTTGGAAATGTACGCAAACCCGATAATTTACCTCTATCCAGGAGCCATTCTGCGCATGTACTGAACGTGTCCTGTAAGATCGCTCGCAGTGTCCTCAAAGCCGCATCATAATTGTCATGCTGCCGCAGTTAGGGGCGGTGACATTTTGTAGGCGTGCTGGGGCCAGGGTCCTCGGCTTCCAACGCAGATTTCCTGGCCTCGGCTGAGCAGTTCCATTGCCCATTCTGAGTATGATGAAGCTTACTCTGATGGGCGATGACTGCGGCCATGGCAACCGATGGTGATCTGATGCTGTGTCTTTGGATGCAGCACTGGGATCTGCGATGCTGGCAGGAGGCGTATTTTGTCATCAGGCGCCTCCTGCTGCATTAGCCTATGTAAGCTTCACTGCTGGGTCCAAAGACGCAGCAGAGATGATAACAGCGTCCATCTCTGAATCAGGCCCATAGGCACAGGCTGCACCATAAGTAGCACTTTAGTGGGTTTACTTTTTTTTATACTTCCATGCTGGGTATTGTAGTGTTCCAAGGTCCACCTGCATGTGACTTGCTTAGATACTCAGCCGCTGGGGCACCGTGTCCCTGCAAGATGTTTTAAAAGGTTTGTAAATAGGAATTTCTGATATATGTTTTTATATTTGCAGCCAGACTTCTATACATGCTGCATTTATAGCAACCTCAGTCAGCAGCTCTTTTTGTAATGTTGTCTAGTATGGACTGAAATGGCAATATTCAGCTGTGTGCTAAGTTGTACACATCTATCACACAGCATTGCCCCTATCACTTGCTTTCAGAGCCGCCATTATCAGTCCTCCCTTGCACCAAACCAACCCTATCAAGAGATGCATCTGAAAACAGGCGCATTTACATGTACACCAGAGGTTCCCAAACGCGGTCCTCAAGGCACCTTAACAGCCCAGGGGCGGGATGCATCAATGGGGGAAATGCGACCAAACTCCGAACATGTGGGTTTGACTGCATTTCTCATATGCACCAAGGCCCGGACTGTGATGCACTCAGGGGCTTGCTTGTGGTGGGTAATGCCATCTCCCTGATGGTGTTACCCTGTAGAAGCCTATGGGCTGCTATCGGGAGAGTGCTGTGAGAGGGATCGGATCCCACACAGCACCCCGGAGGCAGGTGCTTCCTTCCGCGCATGTGCAGAAGGGCACCACAGGGGCTTCTGGGTCATAGACCCGGAGGTTTCTCCATCGCAAATGGATGCTCTTACCGAGAGAGCAGTCCTTTGCAGTGTTCTTCATGCCTACCGGCTTTGCTAACTCCAGCATGCATGCAAAGGGTGGCGGGATACATTGCACCCCATCCCAGGTTTTAAGGATTTCCATGCTTGACGACAGGCCACTTAATTAGTACCTCAGTCAATTTGATTTAACCACCTGTGCTCAACCATGGATATCTCTACAACCTGAACTGTTGGGGAGCCTTGAAGATCGCATTTGGAAACCTCTGGTGTACGCAAAATTCTTCAACATCCTATATTTTTTTTTTTTTTTTTTTTACATGATATACAAACCTGGAGGCATGATTCAGATTTGCAGACATCAAAGCAGAAGAGTAGAAGATTTTTTTTTTGAAAGGTTACACTCATAGGGCCCAGGAATCTGTAATTTTATTATAAAAAATATTTTTGGTAATTACCGGCAATATCACAGATATCTCCTGAATTATGCTATTGTTACATAGCCCTATACATACTTAAAATCATGTGCCCCTTATGCTCCTGACCCCCTCCCCCTTCATCTGGTTTCGGCAGACAGATGTAGTTGTGTCAATTGCTGGAATCTATAACACAGGTATATTTTAAAGCGATAATAAACCGAAAAATATGAATAATCCATACATTTTCCCTCTGAATTCGCATGGACTGGATGTCACAGTTTAGTAATGTTACAGATATACAGAATTCTATCACATGAAATAATTTGGTCACTGATTGTTGTTGTTCCATGAAAACCAATAGGGTTTACGTTTTATTGTTAGAGCAAGCAAGAATATTGCTCAGCATTGTGCTGGAGACACGGTGTGCATGTGCTTCAGCCGTAGTCTCAGGGGGTCATTCAGACCCGCTCGCGAGGGAAGGTCGCTCGCAAGTGGGTCGATGTTGGGTGAATGCGCACGATGGAGGGAGCTCCGTCGTGCGCATGCGCGAGACCCGGCGAGCGACGAGAAATACGTTGCTCGGGGTCTCGCACCAAAGGGGGCGTGCTGTAGATGGTGAGTGACAGCACACCCACTTTGGTGGGCGTGCCGGGGGCGTGGCTGCCAGACGGAGGCATTCCCATGGGAACGCCTATCGTCTGAGTCCGGCCCCACTGACATCAGTAATGATGTCAGTGGGAGTGATTTTGGCTCTGATAGAGCCAAAATCACTCCTGGACTTGCGGAAGCGAGACCCTACCACAGGGTCTCGTCGCAAGCCCGATGGTCGCGATAGTCTTTGACCATCGCGACCATCATCATGGACGCTCGCATAAGCTGTGGGTGGTAACCCACAGCTATGCGAGCATCCAAAAGGCCACTCCACATTTAAATAGGACGGCCCTGATTCAGAGCGAGCGCTCTGGTCAGAGCGTTCAGCTCTGAATCAGGCCCTCAGTGCGCTCTATGCTGCAGTTTAAATGACAAGCTGCAGGCATTTGTAGACGAAGAAGGGGAACATTTCTCAAAACGGAGGAGTGTCCAGATACAAAGTTACTTGCTCTTTTTTGCTTTGCTCCCAATTCACAATCAGCTCCATTATATGATTATTCTACCCTATGCATTTGTAAACTATTCTGTAACTACCTAATGTTTAATGTACTTTTGGTTTTTGGTTGTCCGGCACTACGAAACAGTTGTGGCGCCATATAAATTGAAGAGTGTAATAATATTACATAATTTTTGAACTGTAAAATTGTCTGATAATGATCAGATTAAAAAAACAACATGGCTGGCATGTTGTTTGACATGTTCTGCCTGTCTTCTTTAATATGCCCACTAGATGGAGCTAAAATATCCAAACAATCGGAAAGAATGGTAAAAATGAATTGCATGCACAGGTAATACTAAGACCATATAAAGTGGTGGTTGGTGTCACTAGGGTGGGGCACGTGCCCTGGATGACAAGTTTTGGGGCTGACATTTTTATGGTTAAAAAAGCGCAAAAATTCAACTTCTCATTTGTGACAATCACATTTATAACACTCCGTGTGTATGTGTCGGTATTCTGTGATTGTAGGACAGAGTCAGGGGATGGTGTGCTGCCGAGAGAGGCAACAGCATTGGGTGAAAGGGAGGAGTTGGCTGAAGAATGAAGTTTAGAATACGTAGGGTTGCATGATGTGTCAGCAACGTAGGAAAGGTCACAATGGAGAGAATGTGGCCTTGTGTCGTGGAACCTAACCTAATGAACAAAATATTTGCAGCTACTGTACTACTTATGTATCAGAATGCACCATGTTTAAAGCCATTATGCAACTTCACTTGCCTTGTATTACAACCACCAGCAGATCCTAGATATATCCTCGTTTAGCACCTAGTCCTAGGTGTCCTTTCGTTATGACTAAAGGACACTAGCTGCCGCTGTCTAATGGTGCTGCCTTCATAGATCAGAGCGCTACCTTGGAGATTTCCTCCACAGTGTGATCCATGTATGAAACTCTGGGGGAGATGTATGAAGGGGCGATAGGGGGCAAAACGGTAACGGCACATGTTAAGTGCTGCAGTTACCGCTTCGCTTCCCTGTGTGTAGTAGTGCGGGGAAGTGAGTAAAATGACAGGTGAGCTAGGCGCTCATGTCATTACCGGCATTCCTATCTTCAAGATAGGGCGCTGATGTGTCGCTGCCTCACGGTCACAGCACTGTCCCTGGCTGGCGGTTCCAACAGCGAGGGATTGTGCATACAAAAGGAGAAAAACATTTTTTTTTTAATTCACATGAGCTTCAGGTCAGGTGCCGTCTGGAAGTTTCTGACCAGCTCATGTGCAGACTCACTGCAAGCGCCGGTCAGAAGCCGAAAAGGGGAATGTGCAAATCGCCAGCCAGGTGATTTAGCACTCTCCCCTCTTCGGCAAAAGCGGAGATGATACATGCGGGCAGTGTCTGGACCTGCTTCACCGCGTAAAATAGGCGAGGCAGGTCCAGGCATTTAACGGCCGTTAGCCGCCACATGATACATCTCCCCCTCTGTGTAGCGCACTTTGCAGATAAACTTACTGGGGTAGATGTATGAAAGCGGCACGTTAAGTGCCGCTATAACACTTCCTGCTTCGCCTCTTTACCGAGGTGAAGCAGGAAGCACTACCGATGAGATGTAAGAAAATCTCATCGGCCGGAGAGGGGGAGCGATAACTCCTCCCTCTGGCACTACCCTCTAGAGACAGCAGCGCATCAGCCTAGTGGTGATGCGCTGTGTTTCTGTCCCGGATGGCTCCACTGAGCATGCGCGGGATCTCGCAAGTATCGCAAGATCCCCGCGTGGAGCCCTGGAGCCGGCAGCCACCGCAGCAGGGACAGCGCTGTCCCTGCTGTGGGGAAAGGCTAGCGCCAGGCTGTAGCTGTCGATAACGACAGCTACAGCCGGCCTAATGGTCATGCGGTATGACCGTTAGCAGCGCCGAGCGGCAGGGCCATGTACTATCTTTTAGATAGTAGGAGCGCCGATAACGACAGGGGCGCATAGCGCATAGGTTTGGTTTAGGGCACCCGGGGGGACTTAGGCTTAGGCACCACCCCGGGAGGGTTAGGCTAGGGGGAGGGAGGGTTAGGCACCCCCTGGGGGACTTAGGTTTAGGCAGCTGGGAAGGGGGGGTTAGGCACTTAGAGGGGGGATTAGGGTTAGGCACTTGGGGGGGAGGTTAGGGTTAGGCACCCCTAAGGAGGGTTAGGTTAGTCAATACTTACCTATTGACGATCGGGATTTCCAGCGCTGTCGGGCTTCCGCTGCTGGGAACACTGCTTTGGTTGGCCAGGCGCTGCCGGGAATCGAACCGATTCCCTGCATAGACCCTCTTACGATTGAATGTATATGCTAAATTGATGGTGAGTCCTATGGTGTGTCTAAACACGCACCAAGCGGTTATTAAGCATCTGAAGAGGCTCAAAGTGGGCATCTTAGTCCTTAGCACATGTGTGTACACGGCTGTACACCAGGGAAGGGCTTGTAGCGCCATTTGCATAAAGTCGCAGTAGTAATACTGGCAAAAAGCGGACTCTGCTGCAGCAGCCGACTCAAAAACAGGCCCAATGAGTTAATGCTGTATGTATATATGTATGTATAATGAGAATATAAATGACTTTGATTTGTGTAATGGATAGCATTCTATATGTGTACGGTCTTATACTGTGTGCAGTGCAATAATAATATGTATTGAAGGGGGTCTAAAAATGCTCAAGTAAGTTGCATTAAGGCAATGATCAGTGGTAACGTCATACTGGAGACTACGGTACCCTACTCTCTGCCTAGACACCAGTCGTCAGACTGCACTTAGAACAACTTGTCTTGCATCGCGATGTTCCTGGAATTGTATTCACATTTTGGCAACTATCCTTCCAATGTCTCAGATGTCGATGGTCTGTGGTGTCTTTCAGCTCAGCGTTCCATTCCATCCAGTCTCGAGACCATAGTTCTAATTCTTCAGTTGTTCAAAACTCTGAAGTGCACAGACGACGCTATCGCTGTGTTTTAGGAAGAGCTGAGGGATAATTTCACTTGTGAAACCAGCGCTTTCCATCAAATGCACTCGACACACTCAGGCCTTTCAAAAAAATTTAACAGAATATGATCTGTTTAATATATGGAGGGCAAAACACCTGACGGTACGGGATTATACCTTTTATTCACATGTCCACAGGTCATATTCTAGAACTGATTTAGCCCTGACAGATAAGTGGACTTTGCAACAGGTCCGAAAGGGGGCTATACTCCCTATGACATGGTCTGACCATGCACCTCTTAGTTTGGAGTGGGTTTTGGGGTCACCTTGTATGGTGCCTAGACCTTGGTGGTTGGGAGCATATCTTCTGTCTGATTTGGACATCAAACAGGCCCTTTCCTGGGTATACAATCGGGAAGCTGGCTGCCGGAATCCCGACAGCCGGCTTCCCGACTGCTTTATCCCGGCGTGGGATAAATGACCGGCATCTATATCTAGACGCCTGTCATTTCCCCGACGCCGGGAGACCGGTGCCTGGACAGCCGCAGGGGGGGAGGGTTAGGTTTAGGGCACTCGGGGGAAACTTAGGGTCAGGCACCCACCCGGGAGGGTTAGGCACCCCCGAGGGGGACAGGGTTAGGCACCCCCCGGGGGACTTAGCTTTAGGCAGCGGAGAAGGGGGAGGGTTAGGGTTAGGCACTTAGAGGGGGCAGGTTAGGGTTAGGGGGTTAGGTTAGTTTATACTTACCTTTAGCGACGATCAGGATTTCCAGCGCTGTCGGGCTTCCGCTGCCGGCAACTCTGCTTTTGTTGGCCAGGCGCTGCCAGGAATCGAACCGCCGGCCATGCAGCCGGAGGTATTTCATACCGATTCCCTTTCCCGTACCCTTTCTATGTATATGGAAACTAATAAACCAACAGATACCTCTGTTTTTAATTATTGGTGTACTTTAAAAGCAGTAGTACGAAGGACAGCTATTCAATCGGATGCGTGTATTAAAAAGGTTAATTTACAATGACATGTTGCATTGGAAGCCCGTATAAATGATTTAGAGGAGCGACATAAACGTTCCCCTTCCAATGCTACTATTTTTAAGTATCTGCTTAGGGCCAGGGATGAATGGAACAGTTTCACTTTATGTGAGATGCATAGAAATTTATTTAGGTTGAGACAAAAGTTTTACGTTCAGGGTGACAGAGCAGGCAGAATGCTGGCGCGGAAACTAAGGGGGAAACTTGCCAAAGAGAGAATTTGCACGATTTTTAATAAAGTTGGTGCGAAAGTGTTGGATCCTCTAGATATAGCCAATGCCTTTGCTGAGTACTACTCGCAACTTTACAATTTATCTGGTGATCGGCAAGTTTATCAACCTAAGACAGCTGAGATTGCTAAATTCTTGGATGCTATTAATCTCCCATCATTACAGGAGGATTCAATTCAATCCCTTAGCAATCCATGGTCGGAAGAAGAAATAGTTGCTGCTATAGAATCCTTACCGTTAGATAAAGCTCCCGGCCCAGATGGCTATATCAATGCTTTTTATAAAACTTTCAAGGAGGAATTGGCTCCAGTTCTTATGTTACTGTATAACGAAACCTCAGACAGAGGATGTTTCCCAAAAGAGATGCTGGAGGCACAAATTGTAGCACTTAACTCCCCCCTCCGGCGCTACCCGCAAGAGACCACAGCGCATCAGCCTAGTGCTGATGCGCTGTGTCTCTGTCCCGGCCGGCTCCACTGAGCATGCGCGGGATCTCGCAAGTATCGCGAGGTCCCCGCGTGCAGCCTGGAGCAGGGACAGCGCTGTACCTGCTGTGGGGATAGGCTAGCGCCAGGCTGCAGCTGTCGATAACGACAGCTACAACCGGCCGAACGGTCATGCGGTATGACCGTTCGTACATGGCCCTGCCACTCGGCGCTGCTATCTTGTAGATAGCAGCGCTGATAATGACAGGGGCACATAGCGCCTCTGTCATTTACCACCCAGACCCCCAATTATACATCGGGGAGAAGCGATATCAGCTCACATAACGTGCGCTGATACCACTTCTAGGCTTCATACATATACCCCATTGTGTCTTACCAACACTGAATCTTCATTGGTGTCCTTCCATAAAACATTGGAGAAATACTCCAGAATGTCCTATTATAAACTAAATACGGCCAAAACAGAAGCACTCACGATAAACTTTTCTCCTGAGCTTTTGACTAAACTCAAAGGGGTTTATAACTACGCATGGCAAGATAAGAGTCTTACATATTTGGGGGTTCAGATTCCAAAGAGGGGGGCTGATATTGTAACATGCAATTACCTCCCCCTCTTGACTAAATGTTCACTTTTGACAGCTGACTGGATGTTACAAGAAGTTTCATTGCTGCCTTAAAAATGGTTCTGTTATCTAAGTTATTTCGTACAATTCCTAAGTTACTCCCCTTGTCGCTGTTATCTAAGTTTAATGGGATTTTTATAAAATATGTTTGGAAGTCCAAAAAACCTAGATTGTCTAGACATATTATGGCCCTCATCCAGAGGCGCTCGCAAAATGCGAGCGGTCGCTCTGAATGTGGGCGGCCGCTTGTGCTTTGAAGTGCGGCCTCCTGGTCGTTAGCTAAGCTGTGGGTTACCACCCACAGCTTTATCGACCGACCAGATTGATGGTCGCGATGGTCAAGACCATCGCGACCATCGGGCTTCCGACGGAACCCTCGTTTCAACAGTGATGTCAGTGGGGAGCTTCCTGCTCGATCATATAGTGGCCTCATGGGGAAGGGCCAGGGAAGAGATAGGGGAGGCCAGGAGGTGCTGGGGATAAAAGAAGAGGAAGCTACAAGTGAGAAAGATAATAAACAGGAAAATTGACAGGCCCAAACAGCGCCCCCTGCCCTGTGGTGCCCTGTGCCATGGCACTGGTCACACTACCCTGCAACCAAACATATATTTATTCTCCTTCTATACTCAAACAACCCTCAGATCAACAAATCAGCATTGCTATGACCCCACTAAACACCTTTTCTTACTGCCAACTGGCTGCACCTCATGTATTAAACATCTAATTTTATACAGGCTGTAAGAAATATATTTGCCGACTTCAAAGTGCTTCTCTTCAGGAGGAACCCACCGAGGAGATGCAGCTGATCTCTTTTGGGCTGGACAGGATGGGGCGTGGCTCTCACGTCAAGTGTTGATTATAATAACATGGTACCTAGAGGGTTACTTTAGAAGATATAGCACTGCATGGCCAGCTGTGGATTGAAATGTTTATTTTTGGTTGCGCTGCATAATTAGCAGGGCTACGCAGCATTGAAACTGTCTGGCCAACCCTTCCCATATAATGCATTTTGTGTTACTTTCATTACAGCTCTTGGCAGGATGGCAACACTCACTTATACAAACAGGCAGCATTTTGATGATGTCGCAGGGGATATATTTAGCGCTGCTTTTGGATGCATGAACTCGGTGACTGATAGGAGGTGCAGCTTATTGCCATTATCTTTGCACACGGCGCTGTGATGTTATTGTAGGTCAGTTTACTCCTACTGGGCACTAAGATTTACAGAAGCTCCCAGATACAATTTTTTCTTGGTCAAATTGTTAGAGAGCAATGTGCTCCGGCACTAGGACCCGGAGTTAACAGGAGGTTCAACCTCCGATTCGATGACAGGTGTAAGACCCTGATTACATGCAATTACCACTGTTGTGACCACAGCTGAGTTATGACTGTGTACCGATGTTACCACCTTTGTATTTCCACTGTTGCCAATAAAGCCTTACATCCACTTTTCGCATCCGCTGTGTCCCTATTGGGGTCACTCCAAGGTTCCACCAATAGGTCATATCAATAGAAATATCACTGTTATCGAAAGGTGGATGGTCCTATAAGTTTGCTGCAGTGTTCCAACAAAAGATCCTGCCATGCAATAAGGCAATAGGGGCTAATTCTGAGTTGTACAAATCTCGACTCGTGGACGCAGACGCCGAGGTTTTTGCTTAGAGCGCATTCGCAGAAGCAATTACACACCTTTATGTATGTCCGTAAAGAACATGGACCCGGATTTGTCTTTCTGTGAAATAGGGAGATTTGAGAAGTGAACTGGGACTTGACAGTGCAACCACTTGTAACCACCCTGACATATGGGAGCGTGGCGCCAGGTTTCAAACCTCCATACGGGTAAGGGAAGCCTGTCTCTGAGGTATTTCTGGCATCTAGCACAGGGCTGGTGCAAGTGCAGATATTAATGATGACAATTACGGCGGCCGGCATAAAATCAATGGACGGCACAGGTTTCTGCTTGCACACGCACGAGCCCCCATTATTAGTTGAACAGATGTTATATTAGTGTAAGGCATACACACCCGGAAGGGTAGGCATTTCTCCGGCATTCTGCCCACCTCCTAGTGAACTGGGCAGAATGAGGAGAATTCCTGTGGCGATCGCGGGTTTCCATGTAGGGGGCAAAGCTTAATGACGTGATTCTACATGAATCACGTAATTTGGCCCCACCCTCTATATAAATTTTAGCCAATCGCGGCAATTTTACCACGAGGGGTGGCGTTTAATGCTGCGAATTGTCAGGCCCCGCCCCCATCACCACCCTCCTGCTTCTCTTACCCGGGCTTCTCCCGTGATGAGATATTAAAAGGTAGGCAAAGTATGGTGTAACTTAGTAAATCTGCAGGCACTTTGCGTGCATCTGACAATCAGCCCCATAGAGTCACGATTCTACAGCAAACAGGAACGCACCTGGGGAGTCTTCACATCAGCATATATTCACCAAGCAAATCACAGGTTACTCTCTCCCCCTGTAGTATTCATAGCTTGGAACAACAAAAAAGATAACAACTTTAACATACATGGTACTCAATAACATACATGGTACTCAATAACATACATGGTACACAATAACATGCATGGTACACAATAACATACATGGTACTCAATAACATACATGGTACACAATAACATATATGGTACTCAATAACATACATGGTACACAATAATATGCATGGTACACAATATCATACATGGTACTCAATAACATATATGGTACTCAATAACATATGGTACACAATAACATGCATGGTACACAATATCATACATGGTACACAATAACATACATGGTACTCAATAACATACATGGTACACAATAACATCCATGGTACACAATAATATGCATGGTACACAATATCATACATGGTACACAATAACATACATGGTACTCAATAACATACATGGTACACAATAACATACATGGTACTCAATAACATATGGTACACAATAATATGCATGGTACACAATATCATATATGGTACACAATAACATACATGGTACACAATAACATACATGGTACACAATAACATACATGGTACTCAATAACATCCATGGTACACAATAATATGCATGGTACACAATATCATACATGGTACACAATAACATACATGGTACTCAATAACATACACGGTAGACATTAGCCTACATGATACACAATAACATACACGGTAGACATTAGCCTACATGGTACACAATAACATACATGGTACACAATAACATACATGGTACACAATAATATGCATGGTACACAATATCATACATGGTACACAATAACATACATGGTACACAATAATATGCATGGTACTCAATAACAAGCATGGTACACAATAACATGCATGGTACACAATATCATACATGGTACTCAATAACATACATGGTACTCAATAACATGCATGGTACACAATAACATACATAGTACTCAATAACATGCATGGTACACATTAGCCTACATGGTACACAATAACATGCATGGTAATCAATAACATCCATGGTACTCAATAACATGCATGGTACACAATAACGTATATAGTACACAATAACATACACGGTAGACATTAGCCTACATGGTACACAATAACATACACGGTACACAATAACATGCATGGTACACAATAACATACATGGTACACAATAACATACTCGGTACACAATAACATACACGGTACACAATAACATACACGGTACACAATAACATACATGGTACACAATAACATACTCGGTACACAATAACATACACGGTACATAATAACATACACAGTACACAATAACATACACGGTACACAATAACATACACGGTACAGAATAACATACACAGTACACAATAACATACACGGTACACAATAACATACATAGTACACAATAACATACACGGTACATAATAACATACACAGTACACAATAACATACACGGTACACAATAACATACACGGTACACAATAACATACATAGTACACAATAACACACACGGTACACAATAACATACACGGTACACAATAACATACATGGTACACAATAACATACATAGTACACGATAACACACACGGTACACAATAACATACATAGTACACAATAACATACACGGTACACAATAACATACATAGTACACAATAACACACACGGTACACAATAACATACATAGTACACAATAACATACATTATACACAATAAGACTGTGGTGAGAAAATGGTTCCCTTACCGCAGCACATTCCATTCTTCTTGGTAATTACACAAGTTTCATGTCAGGAGCTGAGACCTAACCATCTTGAATATAATAGACCCATTCTCTCTTTCCCACACATAGGATCATGTATCTGACAAAGTACAATCCCTTAGGCAGCTACATCATTTTTTTTTAAATAAAAACAAGATAATGTTATTTTTACTCTTACAGAAATGTCAGGGCTGGCGGGACGCGGTAAACCCTTTAAATGCTGCAGGAAGGCGTCACGTCTCTCCATCTGCACCAATTCCTCTTCATTCTTGTTGGGTTTCCACCTCTGGCACTTAGAGGAGGTATTAGGGTTAGGCACTTGGGGGGGATGTTAGGGTTAGACACCCCTAAGGGAGGGTTAGGGGGTAGAATTAGGTTAGCGATACTTATCTTAGGGATGATCGGGATCTTCACCCTTGCCGGGCTGCCGCTGTCGGGATTTGATGGTAATAACTACTACACCCTTGCGCCAACCCTGGGTAGTGGAGCCATGGAGAACCCCGCACTGGCCATGATTAAGTCCTACCTCTACATTTTGAGTTCTCCAGATTAAAGACAAATCTGAATGCACGGCTTTATTAATGAGAAGATACCAGTGCTCACTCCATACTTGCCTACTTTTGAAAACTAGTTTCAGGGAGATTGTAGGTGGTAGCAGAATGTCCCATGCGCCACGCCGCTGGGGGTGTGTCATAACCCCGCCCAAAGGACGTGTCTAGCTCCACTTGTGGGTGTGTCTATTATCACTGCATTTTATTGACCACTCTGTTAGCTCCCCAAAACATTTACTACCTGTCACTCTAACATTGTATATTAGTTCCCTGTGTATGCTAAGGATACTGCCTTTGAACCTCTATATACCTGCCTATACCTTCTAATATCCTGCCTATAAACCTCTAAGGATGACGCTAATTTGCGTACGTAGTCATACAGTAAATAAAGACTCCAGACCTAGAACCTGTGGTTCCAAAGCACAAAGTATTATTCATGTAAAAGTACAGCAGTTACACGCTATGATCCTCATATAATGTTAGCGCAAAGAGATTATACAGACCCAAGTACAATTATACATACGCAGCGCTCTCTGGTCCAGATGTTAGGCATCAGCAGGAAACCCCTCGTCAATCAGCATTCAGCACGAAGACTAGGAACCCAGGGTCAGAGCACACATATTTATACCCCCCAGGAATAAACAACACAATAGAGAAGTTTGGGCCTGATTCAGAGCCGTTCGCTATTTGCGGTCGTTCGTTCAAAAACAAGGGGTGGCTATTCAAATGATCCGTTCGCAAATTGCAGTCTGTTCACACCTCTAAGTCTGAACGAGCGAGCACAAAACATACGCTCGTTTATTTGTTAAAAACGCCCCCTGGCCGCTCGCACCATACGTCATGTCCGCTATTTATTAGATTAATCGAGTACATCGACCAGCGTATGAACTGCTCGCTATTCTTGTGGTTGGTTTTTTCAACCGCTATTTTGCGAGCAGTTCTGGCTATAAAATAACCCAGTGACGTGGTCAATGACGTTGCTGTATTAATTATGCACACCCATAAAACGCCCGTTTTGACCTTTAAGCACGCCTGCGTTCGGATCTCCACTCCCCGTTTTCAAGCACCTTCCCCTGTTACCACCCACATACGCCTCATTCTGTCACTCAAAATAGCAGGATTCGCTATATTGCGAGCACATGAATTTCGGCCGCACTGACTGGTTCGCGCATGCGTATAACGATCCGTACGCATGCGCAGATGTGCGAACATCGCTCGGAACGAGCGTACTGCCGCTAGCGAGTGGCTCTGAATGAGGGCCTTTGTTGCTAATACCATTGGTCCTAAAGGAGAGGGCATATGTTACAAGGAATTTAACAGGTTGGTTCAAATAGACACAGTCCAGCCTCTAACAACTGGAGGTCTCTGGTTTCCAGCCTCATGCAAATCCTAACAGTTGTTCATATAATGTACATTTTGTTGCTTGAAGTCTCTGCGGTCCATAAGTTGAGAATGCCTGTTGCGATCTCTCCATCGATATTACCGGAATACTGTTGAGAGAGTACGCATCAGCACAATACCAAACATTACTTATCACGTATAAAATCTTAGTTACGAAATAATCTTTATTTCATAGCAATTATAGTAAATGTGCATACTTGAATCTTATACCTTAAAGTTTATGGAACCTTGTATGTGAATATGTAATGTGTGAGTATGTGGGGTTTGATGTAAAGACGCTAGTTAACTTGGGGCAGATGCGTGTGCATGGAGCTAATATTCAGCGTTTTCATACAGGGTCTCCTGCATTCGCTAATATGCGACTAGTTAACAGCGCAATTGTGCGTATTAATGTGTGTATAAGAACACCTAAAAGTGTGGATCGCTGAGCATTATAGTTCCATGACTTGCTCATGCCCCAGCAGCCCCCACCCTTTTCAGGCTCCAAAATACTGGTCTTTGTTCTCCCAGGGCCTGTGTAGATGCAAATTAGCACAGCTACAAGACCCAAACCTCAGATAACACTCTTGGCTTTGAAGGTATTTTATTGTAGGAAGCCTGCTAATGTAAAGTGCTACAAACGACCCTCTTGCTGTATTCGAGCAGGGCCACCTGGAGTGAGAGCAGACGTTATGTCCATGAAGCTTGTCTACACAGGCTAGTTGTCACGAGGCCATTTGCTCTGTTTAGCTAATGCAATCCAATTTTGACTTACTTACTGTACAGCCATTTCTGAAATATATCCTTTAGGGGAATTATAATAATATACACACTTTATCCAGAGCACCCAAACTACGTAAAGTCATGAAATGGGCTTTTGATGAATCGCCGTAACTTATGGCGATGGTCACAGATGCAATCGCATGATGCTAATAGTAATATCGCCACATGTACTAAAGCGCCAGTTTATCTAAAATGGCGCTTAGGCGGCCATTCGCAAAATGGCGTCTTGCGATCTCATTTCCAAGATGGCGTCTTGCGGCCAGTCGCAAGATGGCGTAGCTGCGATCCAATTTTAAACTGATCTTGTCTCAGCCAATTATCCAGCTTCGACAGTGCAGACTCGCAATACAAAAGCGCAATGGCAAATTGCTCTATCTTTGTAAATAGAGCTATTGCGTCCATCTCTGAAACAGACACAATGTTCCCAGAGCAGGGAGTACCAGCAATATGGAAGGTTGTGGGCAATGTGAGGTCAAATTTATTTGAAAATCATATTGGACCTTGTGCTCCCACCTAATACAGATATATACACATTATTTATGCCACATTGTGAACTTGTGAGGCTGCTGTAGGACAAGGTAAACTGTAAGACAATACTAAATTTTCACAGACCAACATAACTAAATAAATGCTGACAGGAGAAAGGGAAGGAAGTGCTGAGTGTCACATACATTACCTGCCCCCAGAGAGGGCACTTACTGACAGCCATGGAATGGATGGCTGTCACTGAGTACCCTTTCAAAGTGCAGTTAATGCCTGTGACACTCAGCACCCAGCCACCATGGATGTACCCATGGCACAGTTCCCACTACTAGTTTATTTTATCATTTCCAGCTATCCTTAATTGTTAACTCGGTACCACTGTGCTGGGGGTGAAGACACCAGCTCTGCCACCTCTGCTGGGAATGCCGCGTCACGTGCTGATCTGAGGCCGCGCTCCCCGCTGATCTGATGCAGCGTCACCTGCTGATGCCGCCCGCTAGTCATCCTGACCCTAATCGCACACTGATAGGCTGCCATCGCTACCCATAAACCCGCGCCACGGTGGCCGGCCCGTAGGTACCATCACATCATTACTCATGACGTCTTCAGCACAGGCCCCCCCCCGGGTACCTCCGGACTCGCGCAGTAATAAATTGGGAGGGTAGGCAACTATGGCTCACTCATTGGAATAATGTATTAAAGCTATGGTTCAAATTAGTTATCAGGGAGAGGTGTACTACAACTGCGTGATATAACCCACGTTTGTAACAATTTACAGGGTCACTTTATGACTGAGCAAGGTAATGTTAAGCAAATAAGGTGCAAACACAATGGGGTAGATGTATTATAGCGGCACTTAACGTGTCGCTATAACTCTTCCCGCTTCGCCTCTTTACCGAGGCGAAGCAGGAAGCACTACCGATGAGATGTATAAACATCTCATCGGCCGGAGAGGGGGAGCGTTAACTCCCTCCTCCGGCGCTACCCGGTAGAGACAGCAGCGCATCAGCCTAGTGCTGATGCGCTGTGTGTCAGTCCCGGCCGGCTCCAGTGAGCATGCGCGGGATCCCCGCGTGCAGCCTGGAGCCGGCAGCCGCCGCAGCAGGGACAGCGCTGTACCTGCTGTGGGTATAGGCTAGCGCCAGGCTGTAGCTGTCGATAACGACAGCTACAGCCGGACGAACGGTCATGCGGTATGACCGTTCATTCATGGCCCAGGCTATCGGCATAGCGCCCCTGTCATTTACCGCCCAGACCCCCGATGATACATTGGGGAGAAGCGGTATCAGCGTACATAACGTGCGCTGATACCGTTTCTGGGCGTCATACATCTTCCCCAATCTTCCCCAATGTATCCTACCCATGGGCTGGAGCACTATTGATTGCCCTGGGCTGGCTGGATAGAACTGATCATAGCCTATGTGGGCGCTCCATTCACTATTACAGCCTTGGTCCTACAGGAATCCAATAGGGCCTGTGCTGTTATAGTCAATGATGTGGCCACAACCAAGTCTACGAGCCCAGCCATTACTAGTTTCTATTTCAGAGGCAGGCTCCTGTAGGCAGTAGTCTTATACTATGACCCTGAAGCCCTAAAGCACTGGGGACATCAGAAGACAGAAGAGACATAAAGAAAGATTAGAGATTATGGGCCTGATTCAGAGCCGTTCGCTATTTGTGGTCGTTCGTTCAAAAACAAGGGGTGGCTATTCAAATGATCCGTTCGCAAATTGCAGTCTGTTCCCACCTCTAAGTCTGAACGAGCGAGCAAAACATACGCTCGTTTATTTGATAAAAACGCCCCCTGGCCGCACGCACCATACGTCATGTCCGCTATTTATTAGATTAATCGAGTACATCGTACAGCGTATGAACTGCTCGCTATTCTTGTGGTTGGTGTTTTCAACCGCTATTTTGCGAGCAGTTCTGAGTTAAAAAAAACCAAGTGACGTGGTCAATGACGCTGCTGTATTAAATATGCACACCCTTAAAACGCCCGTTTTGACCTTTAAGCACGCCTGCGTTCGGATCTCCACTCCCCGTTTTCAAGCACCTTCCCCAGTTACCACCCACATACGCCTCATTCTGTCACTCAAAATAGCAGGCACTCGCTATATAGCGTACCAACGATTTTCGGCCGCACTGACTGGTTCGCGCATGCGTACTAAAAACCGTACGCATGCGCAGATGTGCGAACATCGCTCGGAACGAGCGTACTGCCGCTAGCGAGTGGCTCTGAATGAGGGCCTATATTCATTTATCTAGGAAAGTGCAGGTACAATATTTTTATTACTATTATGATATAGAATTTATTTTATTTTTTAGGATTAAAAAATAAAACTACTTCAGTTACAGAATATATAAATATAGTTACTACAGGTTGAGTCTCCCATGTCCAAGTGTTCCGAAATACGGAATTTGCTTTAGCATGACTGAGATAGTGACATCTTTGCTTTCTGATGGTTCAGTGTACACAAACTTTGCTTAAGGCCCCAAATTATTACAAATATTGTATAAAATGACATTCAGGCTGTGTGTTTATGGTGTATATAAAACATAAATGGATTCTGTTTACATTTGGGTCCCATTCTCAAGATATCTCATTATGGTATATTCCAAAATACAGAAAAATATGTTATCTAAAAAAACCCTGTTCCCAAGCATTTTGGATATAGGAGACTCAACCAGTACTGTATATAACTTTTATATAATGTAGTTTTCTGGATTTTAAATGCAAATTAAGGCCCTCATTCAGAGCCGTACGCTCTGAATGAGGGCCGGCCTCCATGAAAATGGAGCGTCCTTCTGGACGCTCGTATAGCTGTGGGTCACCACCCACAGGCTATACGAGCGTGCAGTTTGATGGCCGCGATGGTCGAGACCATCGCGACCATCGAATTTGCGAGACGGAGCCTGCGGTTGAGGTTTTCAACCGCAAGCTCCGGAGTGATTTTGGCTCTATCAGAGCCAAAATCACTCCCACTGACATCACTAGTGATGTCAGTGGGCCGGCTTCTGACGGGAGGCGTTCCCGTGGGAACGCCCCCGTCAGGGAGGCACGCCCCCGGCACGCCTACCAAAGGGGGCGTGCTGTCAATCAACATTGACAGCACGCCCCCTTTGATCGGACACAACGAGCGAAGGACTTTCCGTCGCTCGTCGCGTCTGGCGCATGCGCACGACGGAGCTCCCTCCGTCGTGCGCATGCTCAGTCCAGAACATCGACCCACTTGCGAGCGGACAGCCGCTCGCGAGTGGGTCTGAATCAGGCCCTAAATTTTTTATTTGAATCAAGTTTATTTATTTTGGTACTTGTACATTTACATTTTTAATATTAACATACACACACATACACTATGGACCTATGCAGCGGGCACAAATCTAAACCAGACTTGCCAACATTTATCTCCCTCCTTCCGATAAGGAGCTGTCGGGCTTACACGGCGGGGGAGCGTGACGCTGTCAAAGGGGGCGGGGCCCGGCAGCTGATGCATCATTGGGGACAGAGCATGGGGGCGTGAGAGCACGATCGCATCATCATGGTTCCGCCCACTCTTCACAATGTCGAGATTAATGGCATTGTGCAGCAGGGGGCAGAGCCACGATGACGCGATTCAGCGCAAATTGCGTCACCGACCCCCCCCTGCTGCTGGGGTTTATACTTTTAACTGCGGGGGGGGGGTCGGACACATCGCCAGGGGCCGGGAGGCTTTCCTGCCTTTCCGGGAAGAATTCGGACGAATCGGTAGGGTAGGCAAGTATGATCTAAACACTTGGGCAGGGGCGTATTTAGAGAGGAGGGGCCCTTGTTCACTCACCGCCCGGGGCTCCCCCCTCTCTCTCCAGCAGCTGCGGCGCACGTGCAGGACAATGGGAAAATGGCTGACGATTTCCTTACTGCGCATACGCTTGACACCGGGAAAATGGCTTGTCGATTTCCTTACTACGCATTATAGATACGCCCCTGCACGTGGGGGTATATTTACTAAAGTGCAGGTTTTTAGAAGTGGAGCTGTTGCCCATAGCAACGAATCAGATTCTGGCTATCTAGAAAATGCTAGATAAATGATAAATAGGATCTGATGGGCAACATCTCCACTTCTAGAAACCTGCACTTTAGTAACTTTACCCCGTAGCTTTATAAATCTCTGTCACAAGATGTATGTGATTATACGAGAATCATTGTCACTTCTTACTTCCTAGCTTGTAATGTGCACTGATTTATCTGTGCCCAGCCCCAGCCACACTCCTGGTATCACCATAATACCCGCCCCCTCTGCTCAACATAATCTCATTGGTGCAGCGCGAAGAGTCTATCCTCAGCTCTGATTGGTACCATCATGTGTCACTCGGATAGGCAGCTGCTACCCCGGAAGTGCTGGTCCATGTGAGAGCTGCTGATAGCAGGATTGCAGATTGGGAATGAGCTGTGGTTGCAGTGAGTGTCTGTCTTAATGTAACCTTCATTGTACATGGCACTGTGCTTCTTATACATGTTATGTGCATCTGCTGTATACTGGCACATTGCTTACATATGTAATGCTACTGTCTATTACTATAGAGGGAATGGATAATATCCAGGAGCACTTTGCTAATGTCAAATAGTGCATGCCCTGGACTAGGGGTGGGTAATTACTCGCCCCCCCCCCCCCCCCAGGTATAGTAGAACTACACATCCCAGCATGCCTTACCACAATTTGCTATTTGTCCATGCTAAAACTTGCAAGGCATGCTGGGATTTGTAGTTTAACAACAGCTGGAGGGCCGCTAATTACCCACCCCTGCATCTGGACACATTATTGCCTGTGATGAGGTTGAGGGCACTCTGTTTAGACTTGTTACATAAATATAGAAAACAGCTAGTATTGTTGCAACCCTCTGTCTGAAATACAGTAGTTCTGAATGTGGATTTATTAATGGGGGGAGGGAGATGTACTAAGATCTGGAAAGTGATAAACGACCAGCCATTCAGCTCCTAACTGTCATGTTACAGGCTGTGTTTGAAAAATGATAGGAGCTGGTTGGTTGGTAGTTTGTCACTCTTCCAACTTATCACTTCCCAGAGCTTAGTACACCTGCCCCTGGGCGAAGGCATGACAGTCAGATGCTGGATGCACCCACATGCATGGCTATGTGGTTGCCTGGCTATCAGATTGGACATGGACGCCTGCAATCCAGTTGCTTAATTTGAGCTGTTATATTATTTTATATTTCTTGAGGAGGTGCCAATGTAGCAATGGGCCTGAAATGGCTAATTTAGCCAGCATAGCCTGTGGCATATTGTCCCGCTTGGCAGGCTGGCAAGTTACTTGAAAGTTACTTTTTTTTTTTTACTACAGGGGTTGATTGATATGTGTCCTGATGTGAAACGGCACAATAGATTACATAGCCAGGTTAGTCAGTGACTACTCTGCATATACTTCTCCCTGTTTAAAATACAGTTTTTATTTTTTTTTTCAGTCTATTTTTCAGGTGCACCTATATCTAATCTGAAGTGTTTCCTGTAAATCTGCGTCCTTACGGAGACTGGGGAGATGCAAGCCGGCATCACTGCAGCTGACCTGGACAGCTTCCTAATAGATAAGGTACAAATGCATTCCCCGTCCGCCAGCAAACAAGATTTCTATATAAAACTGTTATCTCTCTGCTCCAATCCACACGGCTGCCACTGTGAGCGATGCACCAGGGGCTGACTAAAGCTGCACACACGTGATTGGACAGATGTCACAGTTCACTGGGTAGGACGCTCATGCCATCCTAATTGTACAAAATTGTCACGTGCTGCTGTCTACAGCTACACTCAGTTACCTGGACTGATTTCTCTGTAGGTTATGCACACAGCACGTTTTAGCGGCGTTCTTTTCAGACAGACGCATTTGGGAGATAGGTTACTATGGGCTATTGTGCAGTCGCCCTATTAGTTCTCATTTAGGGATACTTGCTAATATCAGTCACAGATGAAAACCACACCGTGAAATCCAGCCCAAGGCTCGTTAGGCAAAGCTGTTTCTGTTATGGGTGGGGCAACAAAAATAGGAGATTGCCAGCCTGCTGGGGTGGAACCCTTAAAACTTCAATGGTCACATTATAATAGATCAGGGCCCTTAATACAGGCACAATCTTCAAACAAAGGTGTTTTATTAAAATAAATCGCAAAACCCTGTTTACCACTTTTTTTTTATTTTATTAAATATAAATCAAGATAAAATCTTTGTCCTCGATCCATCCATAGTTCAATGGGACATTACATTCTTTTCCACTTCCATTTTATTATTATTTTATTAACAGTTTCTTATATAGTGCAACATATTCCGTTGCGCTTTACAATTGGAGCATTGAAAGAACAAAACTGGGTAATAACAGACCGATATATAGGTAGGAAGGCCCTGCTCGTAAGATTACGATCTGCCGCAGTCCGATGAAACCTAGAATAACCCCCACACTAGTGCCCCCCGCCATTAGATGATCAGAGCATAAGAAAAGCTACATTAATTAGAGAACACTGGGGGTAAAAACTTTTTTTTTTTTTTTTTCTTTTTATAACACTTAAATCCCACACAATGAGCCTGATTGAGATGTGTACACTAATGCAATCGCAGCTACTATCCCGTGCGCAGAAGTTGGGTGAAAATATGCTAATACTACAGCCGCCCACCAGCGGACTTGCAGATCCAAGCCACTGCGTGCAAATACGCAGCGGTAATCGCAGATCCTTCGATAATCGACTATCTGCGTAACCCTATTATCATGAAGAATGGCCGTGGTAGCTGAAACGCTGACGTCATATTTTCTGCATACGGGATCGGAGATGTAGTGAGTTACACGCCCTGAAAACGGTCACATTTTTTCCGACACTCCCCACAAAGCTGCCCCTGCCCGTCAATCACTAGTGAATACATCCTCACTGCAACCATAGTCCCATTTGATTGCAAATCAATCGTCACGTGTGCGCATTGTGGATAAGACACATGCGCAGTCCGTGATAATCGTTCATGCGTAAATATCAGTATTGCGTCCTCATCTGAATCAGGCTCGATGAACTTGGTTTTGACAAAATGTAATTGTTTCACAGGCTGATCGATTAATCACTGTTTTTGTGTGATTTATGGCGATTTTATTTGATTTAGAACTATTGAATAAAAAAGAGAGGATCTTCAGTACAGTCTAAGGATGCTCGTCACTGTCTCTAGCATCGATGGTCGCTGGTTTTAAACCATCGCAGAAAACCATCAATGGTTGAGCCCTCAATGACTGAGTTCTGCGCATGTACAGACCTACACCATCAGGACACTGATGTTCCTTAACATCAGGCAACCGCAGCTGGAAGGCATTGCATCGAGGCCCACCATCGAAAGCAAAAACACTTTAAAATCAGAAATATTTTTGTTTGTAAAAACCTGTTCTAGCGGCAGCATATTTGGGATATTTTCGTGAGTGTAGTCAGCTGTACATTTTTAACGTTCCATCAGAGCAGTGTGTTACTCAGGCCCAGAATTTGGGTGTGATGCTGTGCAGGGTAGAGCAGGCCGATGCATGTTCCGGTGCCTTTTAGCTACTATATAGGGCCTGATATAGAGATGGACGCAATGCCGGAGGTTTCGCAAATGGCTGATGTTTTCATTATCGCGCCTGCGCCAGAGTTGCATGGCGCATGCGTGCTGATGAATTACCGTTGTCGTTTGCAGTGAGGATTTATTTGCAAAGCGATTGACAGGCAAGGACCAATTGTGGGCAGCAATTGGGGCTTGTCTGTCTACGACTGCAATGCTATACGCAGTTACAAAGGCTCCTGCGTCTCGGTCCCGATGGCCGTTCTGCAGGATCACAGGGTTACTCAGAGCTTCGATAATCAACTGATCTGCGCCTGATGCTGGCTCTTTCTATGCAATTGGTTCGGATTTGTTTACAGTACAAAGATGCAGTCGCGACCGATTTTGCGTCCATCTCTGAATTGGGCCCATAGATTGGGTTCTGGCTATGGGAACGTAGGTGTGTACACTGGGATGTAGTCGGCATCTTGGCGTGCAGGTTGCCGACGGGCTAAATACCGGCGCCGAAATCCCGACAGGTCGTGATCCCGGCACCAGAATCTTGACCGCCGGCATCCCGAAGGTAAGTATCGGGGTGTTATGGGGAGGTTAGGGTTAGGCAGTAGAGGGAGGGTCAGGGTTAGGCACTGGGTAGGGAGTGTTAGGATTAGGGTGCGGGGAGGGGGAGGTTAGGGTTAGGCACCAAGGAGGGTTAGGGTAGGGTTTAGAAAAATACTTGCCTATCTTCCCTATGGGTGTCGGGATTCTGGCTGTCGGGATTCTGGCTGTCGGGATTCTGGCCATTCATACCCAACCCGTGTGCAGTGCTGATGTGATCCACCAATAGTATTGAGGCTTGCCTTTACAGCTCTTATACGTGGTGCTTGTATGGGTAAGTACAAGGACTTTGTCTCCTTTTCACAATTACCCCTTTTTAATCAGTCCTGCCTTATTAAGAAATCACTCTGCCAGCCGTCCAGAGGTTATGCACACACTGGCGTTTGCAATGCAATTTTTTAATGTATGTTAAAGCACAAGTGAAAACACATATAAACTAAAGCCGGGTACACATTAGACGACATGCAAACAAGTCGATGTTGCTCATGATTTCCCTGGAACTCCCGGACCAACGATATTGTGCGTACACACTGAGCGATTGTACAAACTTTATACATGAGTTGTCCAATACTACCAAATTTGTTGGTTTTCTGACTAATTTAAATGCTGGGCAGGAGTTTCAGGCGGGGTGGGCAGGACTTAGAGAAAAAATTAGGTGCATTACATTGGTGGGCAGCAGTATATAGCATTGGTGGGCAGCAGTGAAATGGGTGGCGTACATTGCCTGGCGTGGGCAACAGTGGTGAGCAGCACCATACAACATTGGTAAGCAGCACTGTATACATACCAAAACACGCCGATTAATTGATGGAAAACCTCTCGTCACGTCACTGCTACCAGCGATCTCGGGCCAGAAAATGGAGGATGGAAGTGTCCAGGAAGTACCTCTGCTGACGCCCACACCAGCCAGGTCGTGAAGACCTATCATTTGTCGTTGGTGGTGTAAACACTGCACGATTTGATCCTAGCCGTGAGCGACATTTACGAAATTGAGTGGCATGTACAGACGACAGAGGATGTTGCTAGCGAGCCACAGGAGCACGCATCGCTAGCAATATAGTACGTACACACTGAACGATCTTAAAGAATTTGTTTTAACGATTTGTCGGAAATTTGTTTAATTTGTCGTCTAGTGTGTACCCGGCATAAATGGCATTTATATAATTTTATATTAAAATGCATTTTTTTTGCCATCAATAACTTTTATTAAAGATCCCCAAAGAGATTGGGGGGGTGGAGGGAGTGGTACAGAAACGGTAAAAGGAAAAAACGGATATGTGTCACATGAGCTGATAGGGATATGTTAGCTTATGCTATTTTCTTTGCTGATATCTTTATCTAAGGAGACAAATGGAATGTGGAGTGGGAGAAGGTTCAGGTATCTCATTAAGACAAGGCATCAAAGTAAGATCATTGGAACCAGGGAACCGGGAATGGGCGGCCCCAGTACCAGGTCACATTCTCATGCCTGGAGAACCACCTGACTATAGGGGATGATGCAGAGGTGGACTTTAAGATGTCAAAAGTCGTGATTCTTCCAAAATTGAGCAATAGAAGCATTGGTGGCAATTAAAATGTTTCCCAAGACTAACTATCATATTTTGGGAAAATGCAGCCCTCCTGTTGTTGTGGAACTACACATCTCAGCATCTCCTGCCACAGTTTTAGCATTCCCTAATAGCAAATCTCGGCTGGGCATGCTGGGATGTGTAGTTCCACATCAACTGGAGACCCTGCTTCAGAGATTAAAAGACTAACTTCCCTCCAGGGGTGCATAATACAAAGACAAATTTAGCTAACATAAAACATGTCCCCGGCAAGACTTAGATTGTTGAGACCACATTTTGTGGAGTTCAATAGGGATAAGACACATCCTTTGCAATAATTTAGTTTACGTTTGATGATCTGACCGCAGGGGCAACCAGTTTGCGCTGTTATGATTGGTCCTGGAGAAACGGGTACCAAAAAGTGGTCCCTTCTCTTCCCCAGTGATCCGGGATGAAATCGCAGCCGGAGGCTACTGTAAAGAGGGTATATAATCCTTTGTTCAAGCCAACCAGTTGTAGAAAGTTAATCAAAGGTGTCTCATTGCATTTGCAGTGCTCTACTGATGAGAGGAATGTATGTTAGACGTGCACTGGGATCGTACACAAAGCGTTCTGTGACATGTACTGCAGAGCAGCACTAGCTAACACAAAAGGCTAAATTTCAGTTGATATAAAGTGCTTACCGTGCATATGTACGTTCTCATTTAACCTGAAATTCAATTGGGAAAGGCTTATCCCAGCAGTAATTCTGGCTGGTAATGCCTGGTGTGGCAACTAAGCATTTGGGGCTCTTAAAATGTGTCAAATGGCTGATTTTTTTTTTTTTTTTTTTTACTAAAAGCGCAAAACTTATAGAACGCAAGTGTTTTTCAGCAATTTTTTGACTGTTGACCAAAGTGCTGGGCGTGATCGGAAAAAGTGTTGTTTGGGTCACTTCACTTTTCACGCATTTCAGCTCTCACCTCCCGGGGGGTGCGAGCTGAAGCACCGGCCAGTGATCGCGCCCAACAGGAGCAACGATTGAATAACTCTGTCGGGTGTGAAGGGGGGCTCAAACAATTGAATTCCACCCAATGTGTCAAAAAACACCTGTAACTCCCAGCTGCAAGCTTAAAAACACCTGTCCCATCAATACAGCCCCCCCATATACCTGTCCCACATCATTAACATATTTTTCTGCAATTTGTAGAATATCACCCCAAAAATGACATGTCCTCATTGGCCAAATTATGATAATTAGAAAATTCAGAGGGGGGAATTCAATTGGTGTCTTAAGTAACGGGCGTCTATTGGAGCAATCTAATTGTTTGTCTGATAGACGCCCGTTAGCTGCTGCCGAGGCATTTTTTCCTCGCAGCCTCCTGAGGTGCGAGAATGTTGTGTGCAAAGTCCATAGTTTGGACGCCCCAAACCAGGGGGTTGGACGGGTTTAGCCGTTTTGAGCGTCTAAACCTGGTGCTTTTGGGCGCGTCAAACACTAATGGGTGTTTATCGGAGAAACAATTGAATTGCTCTAATAGACGCCCAAAAAAACAATTGAATTCACCCCAGAGTGTCTTAATTATCATTAGAGGCGTAATAGGGGGACAAGGGTTGTCCCAGGGGTTCTGAACCAAGTCTAGACATTTATACTTTAAATAGATATCTATACTTCACCTGCTATGGGACGGTGAACAAAAATTTTGCGTTAATTCATTAATGTGCTCGTCTAAATGAATAGCAAACAATTTGCGCCCCGGCCTCACTATCTCTGTAATCGGGTCAACGCGGCTAATTGAATTTGACCCAAAAAGAAGAAGTGATTTCATTTAATACAATGATTTATGTTTTCGCATCCATTTACATGTACTTAATGTGCTTAAAAACAAATCTTAAATGCAGAATATTAACGGCACATACATAGCCTGAAAGGTTAATAGGCGAGCGCCTATACAGTTCTATCAAAGCGCTTACAGGTGGTCCAAGTCTTCCATGCGAAGAAATGATATCCAATTCCCATTCTGGTGTCCCCATTGGGAGAACCCTGTATTCGCTGTATGTGTTGGGCGCAGGAATGGTTTAGAACTTGTCTGCTTTGAACATGTTGTATTGTTAAAATTCAGCTTTTTGTATCCAAATTTGACAGTTCTGTGTTTACTTAGAATGATTATATATAATAGTTTTTCAATTGTGGGTGCAACCAGATAGTAAATCACTGACTTAGAAGTTACATGGCATTATTTTATTTATCTCATTGTTCCCTCTTTGCCTGGCAAATTTTGTATTTCTACCTTCTCTAATGCTGGGTACACACTGGCATTGATCAATTGATCGGCCAATATATCTGGTGACCGTCGGCCAATGTGTACCAGCGATATGTCTGAGCGACGTCATTCACAGACATACCGCGTTGGCTGTGCCGCACAGCCAATGGCAGATATATCTGTCCATCGTGCTGTGTGTACAGGTGGTCAGCCAATCGCCCGTACACTTGCAGCGGGACTCGCGGACAGAAGGAAAACGATGGTTGATCAGTGTGTATGAACAACCATCATCTGCAAAGATATCTGCTAGGTGTTTACCCAGCTTAAGATATAAGGAGCAACCTGGTTATTACGCACTGTCCATGTAATTATAATACACAATGCTAACCATGTATACACTGGTCTATGTCTCACCATTGTCAGGGAGATG
This sequence comes from Taudactylus pleione, assembly GCA_031769625.1. Classification (NCBI taxonomy): domain Eukaryota; kingdom Metazoa; phylum Chordata; class Amphibia; order Anura; family Myobatrachidae; genus Taudactylus; species Taudactylus pleione. The sequence goes on from JAUIMM010002556.1 coordinate 132,790, forward strand.
GGTCTGTAGGTGTGATTATTTATGTACCAATAGTTACAGATAACAGAGTGCATGGTGATGGGGTTGAGAGGCTATGAATGGGACTTCTTGAGAATTTACAGGAATACTGTATGAGGGTATTTGGAATTATTTGCTAAACATTTACAGGAACATATCTGTCCATCGGCTGGTGTGTACGGGCGGTCGGCAGCCGCGAGGAGGGGGGCGGGACACGCCCTTGACCCAGCCGCCTGTTCCCGCCGCCAGGACCCGAGGGCACGAGCAGATGATGGCTTTTCAGTGTGTATGAACGCCCAGCATCTGCAGATATCTGTCAGGTGTGTACCCACCTTAAGAGACCACCAGGGACGTTTTGTCAACATTCTACTAATATCAACATTTCATCAGTGTCGACGTTGTCAATGCCGACATTATGAATGTTGATAAATATACCACACATATGTACTCTGGGAGAAGAAACCCAGGTCTGCCTCAAACACACCTGAGCGTTCACCCTGCATGTTTTATCGAGTTCTCTTTTTGCCACACCTTCCTTCCGTGTCCCCGGGCCAGTGGCTGGTCACCATTTTTGAATTTTGCACTTGCAGGGTAAAGGAGCTCAGCTAGCTTTGTAGAAAACAGCTGTGTGAAGTCATTTTCCCTCATTGTAGCTGTCCAACCCTGGGAGCCAGCGCTCATGTGGCCCATCCTCTCTACAGGAGGACCTGAATGACTTCAGCCTCCTTTTTATGTTTTTTATTTTTTCTTAATTTATACATTTTGTTTTGGCATGTGGGTGATCTCTGACCATGCACCCCAGGCTATCTGAAAATAAAATAACAAATGAGTACTTGGTAAACATTTCTAGACTGATTGGAGTACTTCCTAGAGGTAAGAGGTTGTTTGATAGCATTTACACGCATTGCGGGATTTGTGGTACACTTCTACCAGCATAAGTGGTTACTTGTCTTCCTAGTAATAAGCCCATGGATGAAGGTTCTCATTACTGTCACCTCTCTCTCCTCCCAGGCTCCCCGTGCTGCATATTACATCCCTGACTATATCACTGTGACTGAGGAAGAGTACTTGCTGCGTCAGGTATGATGTCATCAGCCTAAGCGCTGGTCTCGCACACCGAGAGATTAATAAAGCTTTAACTGTGCATTATTATTGTATTGGTCTTTATAGAACAAAAGTACAGCCTGTACTGTCTATCTAACAAATCTTGTTTGTGACTTTGGGATTACACCCCCCAGGGCAGTAGAGATGGAACAAGGTTCTCCCAGACAATCGCCATGCTCCGGCACTTGTCCAATTTACATAATGTTTTATGTCTGTGCAGTATGGCTGGAGGCAGCTGTGGGATCGCACCCTCTTGTCTAAACCTGCTCCATCTGTAGATTATTTAAAAAAATATAAAAATTAGGCTTCGGACTAATTTTTCGCACACTTTTTAGGACATTGATGGAATGTGATGCACAAGAGAAAAGTACTGTCACCCTTACACCCATAGCAAACATTTTTGTAGTAGTGACAAGAAAATTAAAGTAAACATTGGTTACTATGGGCAACAGCACCTTTTTTTTGTGCACTGACTTTTATAAACATCTCTAATTATAGCTCTTACTAATGACACAAGTCAGGCACAGACTATTATTTCACTAATAACCAGTGACCTTAGTGAGGGACGTCATAGCCAGTGTGCATTCTGGTCCCTGGTGAATGTATGGGTAGAATGCTTTTGATTTTTGACTATTAGCTCAGCCCACACCCAGCAGAATCATGTTGTGTGGCCTCAATGATGTCACTGGTTACTAGCAAATGGAAAGGCTGCTTAACGAGTCTGCCCACAAAATGGCTGCCTCACTCTGTGGGCCTGATTCAGAGCCGGACGCTCTGACAGAGCGCTCGCTCTGAATCAGTGCCCTCCCTCTCTTTTTTTAGAGCGGCCTCCTGGCCGCTCGCATAGCTGTGGGTGACCACCCACAGCTATAGCGAGCGGCCAAAAAGATGGTCGTGATGGTCAAGACCATCGCGACCATCAGGCTTGCGACGAGACCCTTGTGGTAGGGTCTCGTCTGCCGCAAGCCCTGGAGTGCTTTTGGCTCTATCAGAGCCAAAAGCACTCCCGCTGACATCACTTGTGATGTCAGTGGGGCCGGCCCCAAACGGTAGGCGTTCCCATGGAAACTCCTCCGTCTGGCCAGCCACGCCCCCAGCACTGTCACTCACCATCGACAGCACGCCCCCTTTGTAGCGAGACCCATAGCGACGGCTTGCCCGTCGCTATCCGGGTCACGCGCATGCGCACGACGGAGCCGGGTCCGGCATGCGCACTGGCCCAACATCGACCCGCTTGCGAGCGCTCATCGCTCGCGAGCAGGTCTGAAACAGGCCCTGTGTCCACTTTTAATATTGAGTTGAACTTTTTTTTGTGATTATTTTGTGAATATGGAGTCCCCTTTACGAACATGGTGCAGGAAAAACTGTTGGCGCATAAGGCTGATTATGAACATGTGTGAGGCTTCTTATGTGTAGTGATATTATGTGCATTCAACGTACGCTGTTATAATTACTGTGTAATGCCAACATATTCAGCAGCGTTGTACAATCAGAGAATGTTTATTCGCTCACATCCTTGTGCCAGTGGAGCTTACAATCTAATTTCCCGATCACAGACTCAAAATTGCCATGTACTGATTCCCCTCTGATAACAACCTGGTCAGAATCCCCAGCACGTCAATGCCACACCATGCCCACACTATGGTCTGACAAGAGAACTACACAGAATACAAGGTCCTTGAACGCTGTACCCTCCTCTCCTATAGGTTTACAACGCTCCAAAGCCCAAATGGACTCAGCTGTCCGGGAGGAAGTTACAGAACTGGGGTTAGTAATATATCTTCCTGGCTGTAATACTCAGGCACACGCTACCTGTATTTCGGTGCCTCGCTACATATGTTATCGTTATAAAATTGTGCATCTGTATTCGGAATTGCCAGCTGTATTCCATACATTCTATATAGGATCATCCTGCAGAACAGAATTTATCATGGAAACGAGAAATAAGATAAAACCCTAAAAACATATTCTAGTAACCGATAGGTGGTGACAGGTAATTGCATTGTTAATTTATAGAGAAGTGCAGTACTAGTGTGGAGCATCTGTATGCTGATGAATGTAAAATCTACTTTTGTTTAGGTATGAGAGTTCTGCTTGGTTATAAGAACTGTGCGTGGGTCGTCCTCCCTCTGCTCTTTTCTGCCCCAATAGTTCTGCCACATTTTAAACTGGATTCCACTGTAAATATACTCATTCTAAATGTTTATCTGAACATAGGAATTACATGTGCTTAATAATAAGTTGCAGTTAGCACGGGAGTAACAGCGTAGGACATGGAACTCCTGCATTCTTCTCGTGGGCAGTAATGGGGTATCTATATTGGAGCAGTTGGTGTTGAAGTGGCATGTAGAGAGGAGCACATAAATGTATATAGCAGCACAGACAGAGGCATGGCAGGGGCAAAGCTCTACTGGGCTATGTGAGCCAGTACCTGGCACTAGTTGAGTCACTTGGTATATAGGTGAGGGCACAGATCATGCATAAAATCAGAACATGTACCTGGGTTTTTTATGTCACAATGAAACCTCATATGTGACGTAAAGATTTCTCCTGCCATAACTTCCATTTCGTTCTCACTATAAGGTGCCATATGAGGCAAATGGAACCGATTACTACATTCATCTGGGTTTAGCTGGAGCATGAATTATAGGCATTAATATTGTTAGTGAATACTTTTGAGTGGTTAAAAATGGTCTCCTGGAGTATTGTGACAATGGGAGCCCAGCACTAGTTGCAGGTGGATTGATCGGCTGGGTTGCCACTGAATAGTTCAATATACGTTGTATATGTTTATGTATTGTGTGCAGCACAGTTTATGGAGGTAAAGGCAGCACAAATTATAAAGTGCCCATTGTCCCACTAACCTTCTTGTTTCCCCATTGCAGGGGGTCTCCCTCACCCCCGGGGCATGGTGCCTGAGAGGCTTCCCCCCTGGCTACTGACCTACACAAACAAGATTTCCTCACTGGGCGTGTTTGGAGGGAACAGTGCAAATCACGTGCTGGTGAACGAATACAAGTCTGGCGAGGGGATAATGGTGAGTGCGCACTGAGTAAACATAGATTTTACAGTGAGTATATAGTGGTGCTCCATATTGATGTATAAGAGAGTATTAGTGTGTGTAGATTGTATATAATGGTGGTACACCGAGATGTATAGAGAGTGTTAGTGTGTGTAGAACTATAGTACAGTGAGTATATAATGGTAGTACACAGAGATGTATAGAGTATTAGTGTGTGTAGATTGTACAGTGAGTATATAATGGTAGTACACAGATGTATACAGAGTGCGTTAGTGTGTGTAGAATGTACAGTGAGTATATAATGGTGGTACACAGAGATGTATAGAGAGTGTGTTAGTGTGTGTAGAAATGTAGTGCAGTGAGTATATAATAGTAGTACACAGAGATGTATAGAGAGTATTAATGTGTGTAGATTGTACAGTGAGTATATAATGGTGCTACACAGATGTGCAGAGTGTGTGTTAGTCAGTATATGGCAGATATTGCACAGTGCCCTCCTATGTGTTGCCTCATTGCTCAGCACCTGTCTTACAGCCTCATGAAGATGGGCCCTTGTACTATCCTACTGTCACCACCATCAGCTTGGGGTCACACACAGTGCTAGACTTCTATCTACCGCTCAGTCAAGGCTTATCCGAAGAGGACGACCAGGTAAATGTCTTAAAAGTTTCAAACCATCAAAGCTTTTCCTCATGTTGACCAAGAACCCTGGTCATGCTATTCTCACAGGACAAACCTCCCTTCCTGTCCCAGATCCTACCAGGGAGAACCCTGTTGTCTCAGGAGAGTAATATACCCTACTGGAAAATTGCCCACATAGTCATGTGTGCTGCCACAGAGGGCTTGTATTGTATCACTATATATTGGTTTGTAGGGCTGGGGAAATTAGAAAGTTCCAGTTACTACCCCAGCCCTTTCTCTTGAGATAGCAGGGGTGTCATATATCCCAGATAGATAGATGGTGTTCCTTTATGCTGGCAGGCCACTGATCAGTGTGTAGTGTGAGCCCTAGAAGTACATGACATCACACTTGGACTGATAGGTGTCATCTTTTGACCTGATCTATGTGCATGCTCAACAATGCTCTCCTGTAATGTATAGTGTGCAGGTATGTTCTGTGTTTTAGGTCTCTAAGACAGAGGAGCAGCGCCATGTACTCTCCCTCCTGCTGGAGCCACGCAGCCTTCTCGTTCTGCGTGAGGACTTGTATGAAAATTACCTCCACGGAATTCATCCACTGACCCAGGACACACTAAGCCACAGGGTGGCCAATCTGGAAAGGTGCATGGCACACGCAGAGGAGACACTGCCGAGGAGGACACGAGTCTCACTAACCATACGATTTGTCCCCAAAGTTCTCAAAACTGCTCTGTTTCTAGGGAAGAGCAAATAAGAGAGGTGTGCCTCTATACTATCTCAAGAGATGGACTCTATTATCATTATCCTTATTATTTCCTTTTTCTGAATGTCAATTCAGCTCAGTTTAATCAGAAAATAATTAAGATGTTGCTGACTTTACATTGCCATAATTCTATGAAAGTTCATGTAAATTTGCTGAACTATGGGCAGTTAAATGTTACAGCTGGCCTCTACCTCTCTACATATGTTGCTATCGGACAAGAAGAGCAAAACTCTTTCGTTCTAGAACTTTTTTGCCCTGTCTCTGGTTACATGACCACATAGAACTGTCCACTTTTCAGTGACGTGGTCGTGGTAACTTCAAGTCAGCGAAGCTGGGATTGCAGAACTGTCCTGTGTAACATCACTTTTACTTATGTACAATAAATTTGTATTGATGGCTCATACTTCAGAAGAAAGGTGCGCCGATCTGCATCCTGCCACGTCTCACTCTGCGAGATAACAAAATTAAATCTAATATTAGAATAACTGTGAAATCAATAGGACAGACTGGTAGCACAGCATGAGGACAGAAGTTCAATGATAAAATACTGCATGAATCACTGCACACCTGTCCAAGGGCCTGATTTAGAGACTGATGTTAATGCGATCGCAACTGCATTTTCGTATGCAACGCAGCTGCAAAAATATACAAATGTTGGCAAAGATCACCTTAGCGTAAAGACGCCCACTTACGTAGGTATGCGACGACGCATACCTACGTAAACATCGGTAACATCGAAGCACATCGGCAGCCATCTCACCCTTGCAGTAGGTCTGACCTGCCGCAGCCTTGGGTGCTATTCAGACGCGCAGAGCTGCGTAGGCAATCGCAGTGGCTGATTTATGCACACCCATGTAACTGCTTTTAAACGGACAGTCACACCTGCGTTTTTGTGACCACTCCCCATTACTAGCCCCCAAACGCTGGCAGTCTGTCACTCACTTGGTGATGGATTCCTTTGTGCGTGGGTAGTCGCAGTGCGATCACAGTGCACGCGCAGTGCGGAGAATACACACGTGGCAAACAATCGCTCGATCTGCGTGAAAATTGCATGAGCGTCCTCTTAAATATCAAAGTAGATGTCCTATAAATAACGTAGAGATTATTGCAGTCCCCTGACAAGTAGGTGCATTGCTTGGCCTTGGACTCCCAGTAGAGGTGGCTAAACCCAGATGGGAGTAACAGGTATTACATTCTCTACACTTGTAAGCAGCTCCTAAATGCTGGGAAAATCACCATATGGAGAAGAGGATCACATACTGGAGTCAGAATAGTTTCTTATGAACATCAGCGTATTGTGTCCTTATGTATGTTTTACAGTCCCAGTACACTTCCTCATTTAGGATCATCTTACAAACCTGTTTACTGCCTGAAACCTTATTGTGTGGGAGTCACTGCACCCAGCGCTCACTCTCTAGCACTGACCTCTAGAGAAATATATTTGGTGCTCTGTGCAGGGCATAGAAACGTGCTGGCTCCTTGGCTCTGTAACAAGTCGTGTATTCGGTTACAGCACCCCAGTCAGTGCTGAACCCTGAGCGAGGCGCCAGTGGATGGTACAAGTATAAGCTTGCACTTGCTGCGGTTGCACTTGGGAAATGCTGCCTGTACCCAAGGGGTTAAAAGTTCTGTGTTTTGTACAAGCTGCGGTCTGAGAGCAGCAGAGTAGTGTGTGAGAGACCTGAGGCTGTCTCTTACCTGGGGTCAGGTAACCTGATTCTGTACCTGTGGGCGTATCTGTCTCTGTTCCTCCCTGTGGGTGAGACGGCATTCGTAATGTCAACAGGACCGTCCCCTGGAAGCATCTCATGCTGAGGATCCCCACAGGACACAGCTTATAAGGTAGGGGTAACTGTTGGACTGTGAATCTGCTGTAACACCTGTAATAGAGGAAATTAACCTGTGTGCAGTGTGTTTAATCTAGCGCAATTAGTGTAATAATGTCTCTTTATAGATCAGTGGTGAGATCTCAGCATTCCGTTCTATACACCAGATCTCCAGGCCACAGAGAGGTAGTGATATCACTATATACATCACTGGTAATATCTCACCTACAGTATAGTGATCAGATCTATACACCAGATCTCCAGGACACAGAGAGGTAGTGATATCACTGTATACATCACTGCTAACATCTCACCTACAGTATAGTGATCAGATCTATACACTAGATCACCAGGACACAGAGAGGTAGTGATATCACTGTATACATCACTGGTAACATCTCACCTAGAGTATAGTGATCAGATCTATACACCAGATCTCCAGGACACAGAGAGGTAGTGATATCACTATATACATCACTGGTAATATCTCACCTACAGTATAGTGATCAGATCTATACACTAGATCACCAGGACACAGAGAGGTAGTGATATCACTATATACATCACTGGTAATATCTCACCTACAGTATAGTGATCAGATCTATACACCAGATCTCCAGGACACAGAGAGATAGTGATATCACTATATACATCACTGGTAACATCTCACCTACAGTATAGTGATCAGTCCTATACACCAGATCTCCAGGACACAGAGAAGTAGTGATATCACTGTATACATCACTGGTAACATCTCACCTACAGTATAGTGATCAGTCCTATACACCAGATCACCAGGACACAGAGCGGTAGTGACATCACTGTATACATCACTGGTAACGCCTCACCTAGAGTATAGTGATAATGTGTCCCCATGGTTACAGCTCTGAGACGCAGAATGGATTTGGACAGGTGGAGATGACTCTGCAGGGCTGCCGAAGTTTTCATTGTGTGATGCGCAGGCTGGGTTATCACCTCTGTGCAAAAAAATAGAGATAGATGCATAAAGTGCAGACAGTGGGCCTCATGATGCAGAACTAAACGCAAGTTGACCATATGCGCACATAAGAAGAATGTATATATTGCTCCATATGCAGAGCTTGAACCCATCTAGCAGTGCACTCCACCCCTTCATCATACCTCCACACCACATAGTCCCCCGGAAGAGTGGGTGCACCACCTGCGTCCCGTCCACTTCCTAGTGATGTGTGCAGGATGGGGAGAATAATACTGCGGATGGCCTGTACCTGGGGAGGGAGCGGGGTCATTGCGACGTGATTCTATGAGAATTGTCATTGTGCTCCCATCCCCTCTTCACTGCCCCACAATTCTATGCAGTGTGTCTCGGGGAGAAGACTACTGTATGTTTTAAATGATTGCCGCTTTAAATCTAGTGGCTATATTGCAAGTCACAGGCTATTACGCTTGGCCCATGATTTTTCTATTAATGTTCTCAGATGTGATGGAGATAATCAGTATTTTAAAAGACAAGAAAAGTTTCGGTAAACAAATAGGGGTCCTAAAGTGCTAACCAGCCAGACTTTGATGCTCATTCCCATTTCCTGCGGATGTTAGCACAGAGGTTTGTCTCGCTAGATAATAATCTGTGATGACTTGTATAATCATTTATAAACAGCTGCTTGTTTGTCTGTATGATGATTGATTGCCACACTAATTGTTTACGTGTGAATGATACCTGTCATTACACTGTCCCTTTGGGGTCTATTTACTAAGCAGTGCTAGGAGACAGAGTGAAAAGTGATAAGAAAGTGATAAGGTGCCAGGGAATCAGCTCCCAACTGTTATCTCACAGGCTGTGTTTGAAAAAATGACAGTTGGGAGCTGATTGGCTGGTACCTTATCACTTTTCACTCTGTCTCCTAACACTGCTTAGTAAATAGACCTTTATCTGCATTTAAAGATCTGACTGATAGAGCTGACAGAAGTGGTGATGTGTGTACATCCTGCGGCTCTCACTTCCCCCGTCTGGTGCAGCTGACACAGAATGCAAATATTTACCTGCACATTTACCTGTAGCTCCAATATCAAACAGTGATAGAAGCCCCGGCCAGCAGTACGCTGCGCACACAGGTGTATAATGTTCTGACACTCGGTGAGTCTGAGGCCCAGATACACATTGTTCATCCAATCTACGGGACTTGTGGTTATAACATTGGACCTTCAGTATTGTAAGTACATAATCATGACATGGGTGTGTCTGTGTGTGTATATATATATATATATTACACAAAGCAGGTAGTCTTAGCTTAGTTCTAGTAGTAAATAAACGTTAAGCATTATTTTGTGGACATTTAAAAAGGAAAAAAAAATTGGATTAATATTTTGAAATAAGCTTTGTGTGCCCTTTAGCCACAAGAATATAAAACATTGGTGGTTTGCAGTAATGGCATTAAAACCTCACCTTAGGTATAGCCATCTGTTAAGTGGTAAATGTTTTTGCTAGTTTAATAGACCACTGAGCCTAAAATAGAATTGGGTTTATTTATAGGAGCACTAGTAACCTGCACAAACCTGAATGTAAAAGTTTCCATACCTTGTCACGATGATTGACTTTCTGTTTGCTGTGCGAATGCAAATTTGTCTCCGTTATCAGTATGCTTTGGGTAAAGGTGTCTGACTGCTGTGTTTGTTATTGGCATTATTGATTGACGGGAAGTGCGCTGTATGTACTAATGGGTCTATTTACTAAGCCTTGGATGGAGAGAACGTAAACGGAGCCACTCCGCTCCTAACTGTCATTTTTCAAAGACCGCCTGTGACATGGCAGTTAGGAGCTGATTGGCTGAGACTTTTATCTTCGGTCACTTTATCTCCATCCAAGGCTTAGTAAATAGACCCCTAAAAAACAAATAAATACACTGTACAGTAAGTGATAAGACGCCCTGGATGTATGCTTCGCTTACTGTATATTCATATAGTACCAACAGGAGTGTGCAGCTGAGCTATTCGTTCAGGTAACATTCCAGCTATGACGTTACAGATCTTTTTTCTCCCTGCCACCATTGTGTCTTATATATTTACTATTCAACGTATAGTGTCTAATTATCCAGGTGTCATTGTATCATTTCAAAAACATACAACCTCTGTGTATATAACAGCATTCCACTGAACTGCCTGGCCCGATTGTATGCGTCGCCTCCGTTCCGGTCTTGTTTTCATGAAATGATGCCATGCTACTGTCTATATGGAGTCACGTTGCTCGTTTTGCCAGGGATCTGTGTAAGAAATTATAGACGTGTATGTATGGAGCCACGTTACTTATTTTGCTAAGAATTGTTTATTAAATGACTAATGTCTGACAAGGGCATATCTATCACTTTGTTTATCCTTGTGCACGGCCATGTGTAACCAGCACTGTGCTCTCTCATAGGAAATACAGCTGCCTGTCACCTCTGCACTAGTCGCTTTAAAAAAAATTATAATAATAATAATCCACATTAGCTTTATGTGCAGCACAGAAGTGCCTAATGTTTTACACCCTCATGCCGCTTTTACTTCGCCTGTCACTCTGGCTAGCAGAACTGCCAGGGGCTCACATTCAGAGGTAAGTTGTCCTGCGGAAGGGAGGTGGGTGTTTTGGGACAAGTTAGACATGAAACATACATTCCCTATATATTCCATTCACATCAGTGGCAAACGCAGGATTTCTAGAGGGGGGTTTCCAAATGCTTGAGTGTGGCCAGTCCATGAAGAGGGTATAATTATCACTTAACCAGCTTTAAAGTATATTGTGTGTCATAATTCCAGCATATACAGGACCAGCGATCACAGAAGCCATTATATGTGACAGTAGGGCCATCCTGCCTGAGCTGAATGGTTTTATTTTAGATGTGGTCACCATTCCAGAGTATTAGAGCAAGTCCGGGAGTCTGAGGGAGCAGCAGCAGAACCTAGCACTGCCCTGTACATATATGTACATATTGGGCTCTATAGCAGCACATTCCTAACAGTGAATGTTTTCCAGATATCCTATTTGATGCACAGGTTATTTATTACTGACTGATACATGTTAAAAGATCCACAGGTGGTGCTAATTATTTAGTTTGTGATACTGTGAAGAACATGCAGCACTAGTAAAATTCTATTAGTAGTTCTATTTTGGTCATGGTGTGGGCTTGGGAGGGGGGTTTCCAGGCAGACGGAACCCCCCCCCCCTACGTTTGCCTATGCACATGTTGGCTTCATGTCATGAGCAGTGACCACCCTATGCTGCTTTTTCTGTGTTGCCCACAGCTGCTATACTCTTGCGTGGAATAGATGCCATCTGTAGTGCCCTCTGAGCGCACTAAACACATTTGCCAACAGTCATGGCATTGATACAGCTGTGCTGCCCTAGGTAAATAATGTTTATTAAGGGGAAATTTATATCTACACTACTTTTTCAACTGTTGTCATGTTTGCAAAATATACTACTTTATTCAATCTTCAATACCAACCACCCTATCAACAGCGGAGACCCTTTCCCAACAGGCCATGTTTTGAGGATGTCTGTCTGTGGAATCAGGTGGGATCACCCAGCAATATAGATTAACTCGTCTGTGCATGACTAAGGAAATCCACAAAACATGACATGTTGGTGGAACTTGAGGGCTGCAGTTGAAGTGTTAGACCCTTTTTTCTGAATTGTCTGTGCTGTCTTTTCTCAGGTAGATGCGTTTATAACATTCAACTTTGGCCTCTGTGTTACACTTGGCCTTGCACACCCATTTGCAGTCTCTGACCTTTCTCCCTGCTCTCGGGAGAATATCCAGCTTTGGTTATAGTTCATGGACTTTATGTGCTTCTTCGGCTGCTTTTGTTCATTTATTGACTTCCCCTTCTGAAAGATAAGGTATGTCTTCCCAGGAAGTAGGCTCACGTATACTAATTGCACCTATTCTGTATGAGACGTACAGGTGGTCTGATACATGCTTGCCAATCGGCCTGCCCAGTGGTGATGTCATTGTCAGCGGTTACTGATGCCAGGATTGGTTGGTCACCCGCAGACATCGGCAGATGCGCATGATATTTCTGCAAGATATATCGCATCTGCCGTGCTGCAGGACCGACGCGATATATCTGTGAATTACGTCGTCCACAGATATACAGTATATCGTGTGTACACTCCCGCAGATGCACTGAAAGATATATCGCTCGTCGATATGTTGTACAGTGTGTACCCAACATAAGTCTAGGATCATCACTTACGTCTTCAACAAAAGTCACAGTGTTGCCGTACATGGGTCTAGTAGCTGTAGCCTTTGGAATAGTCACTGTATTCAATAAGTAGCTGCCACCTTTCTGAGGAATAATATAATGCAAGTAAATGGCTCATTGCTGCCTCACCTCCATACTTTTCAGATTATCAGGAGTCTGTTAGTATAGTATGCATTAGATCAGTCAGGGTTCTGTTATTTCCAGCTCCCCCATTGTCCTCTGGTATTATGGAACTGATGTGTTGTGTTAAGAAAGTATCTCTCTTATATCCTGTAAATTCACCTCCATTGTGAGTAGATTTCTCTGAAACTTGTTACTGGTCATTGTTACAGAGTCCTGTCATTTGTTCAAATACTTTATCTTTGTTCTTCCTTAGATAACTGACTGTAATAATCTATTGAAGTCACTGTATCGGTCGCCTCCTGGTGTGGGTCATTTCAGCAGACCACACACTGTGTATGAGATCAAGTGATCTGATCTTATATTAGGAATTGTTATGCAACAATTGCAGCCCATGATTGCTGCACAAGCTGATACTATGAGACCCTTACTCAGGTGCCGCTGGTGCAGTTTCTGTTTGGCTTCTATGCGTCTCTGCCACAATTGAATGCAATTATTGTGCTGTGTTTGCTTAGTCTCACCTGTTCCTTTGTGGTTTTTATTTATTATAGTTATTTGCATAGCGCACACATATTACACACACCACAGAGAGCATATAGTCGTTCACATCAGTCCCTGTCCCAGTGGTACTAGCAATCTATAGTTAATTCCACACATACGCACTATGGTTGGTTAATTTTTGTCACAAGACAAATGTACCCGTGTGTGTGTGTGTGTATATATGTATATATATATATATATAATTTGGATTGTGGGAGAAAACTGCAGTACCTGGAGGAAACCTAGGCACATTTGGGGAGGACATACAAACTCAACACATATAAAGCCTTGGTTGTAATCAAACTCCTGACCCCAGTGCTGTGAGACAGGTAAGCATTCCGCCATCATGCTGCCCATGAGACAATATACTTGTACAGATGCTCATCTGCTCTCTTTGGCTATCACCTTTCTTCCATTCAGGATAATACACTTGTCATCTTGGAGTTTGATGGTGAGACCTTTACTTGACATGTACCTTACAGACAAGAGTCCACATTCCAAGCCAGGGACATGCATCACATACATACATACATACATACTGTCAGCTTTTTCCAGTTTGGAGTGCATGTGTAGACCAGGTCCATTTCCTTCAGCTGTGATACTATTTATGATTAATTATCTGTTTATTATGAAGATCAAGTTCTGCAAGGAAGTTCTGTCACTTGTCCTGTGACGTGTTGCTCCAAATGTATATGCCAACTATGAGACCGGTGTATTTTGCTGAAAAGTTGTGCTCCACTGATTTATTTATGAATCATTGTATGTGGTTTTTGTTGACTGCTTAGAGCAGGCGTGGCCAATAAGCTCCCCCAACTGCTGTTTGACTACACTTCCCAGCATGCCCTGATAACACAATTTTGGTAGGGCATGCTGGGATGTTAGCTCCAAAGAAGCTGGAGAGCCGCTTATTGCCCACCCCAGGTTCAGAGCAGCAGAGAAAATGTATCTGATTTCCATATTAAACAATCTTCTGGTGTTCCTGTTTCGGGTGTGGTATGGTTCTTCAACAGTTGTCATGTTGGCAGTTCCAGCGGAGATGTCTCAGCAGCTGTGTTCTGGTGAGTATTCTACCGCGTATCCCTAATACTAAGCCCTACCCCCTAACCCTTCCCTTAGTGTCTTACCCCTCAATGTTGTCATGAGTTCCTTTTGACATTGGTGTTTATCTATAAGTCTGATCTTCAGAATGTCTAGTGTTGTTTCCTTGGTGTTAACCAGTACACTGTATGTGTCAGGTAGACTGCACAGAATTATGGCTACCGCATGGTTACACAATGTCTTCACCCTGTGAACAGAGTTGTGCTGCTGTACTAGTCTTTTCTTTATATTTTTCTACATGGTCTTACCTATGTCAAGTCTAATTTGGTATAGTTTCTTCAGCAGAAACAGCTTACGGCTTAATTTGGATCTTTCATGCAGCTTCTGTAATGCATTGCACATGCCTTTTCCTGCAGGGTCATTTATCTTGAGATACTGCTGGTCATCTTTAATTAATAAGCAAATGGTTGCTTGTATTAATGAAGAAAAAAAGGGAATTGAACAGCGCTAGTATCAAATAGGTGTACTGTAATAACTTCCATTCAAACAATTAATACATATATCATACTGAGTATAGATAAACAATCAGATAATACTTAATACTGATAAAGAAATAGATGGCTCTCCTATTCAGAAGTCTAATATGGCTTGGTTCAAAATGAATGTGTTTAATGATATAAAACCATAACTTAGAGTTAATGCATAAAAATCAAAACATAAAAATGAAAAGCGCAATAGTAATCAGATCTTGTAGATGGATCAGTTAACTCAGTCTAATTAGATCCATTGTCCATGAAACAATGATGAGGATAAAAATCACAATGAAAAAGTCACATAATCAAAAGCAGCATTCATATAGTGAAATGAAGTAAAATTTCAGGGCAATCCAAATGATTATCCAGCAAACAGTATGTTTTATTACCAGCCTTCAAAGGTAGTCCATTATGGGCTTGTTTCCTGTACAGCAAGCAGACCACACTGGTGGTGGCTAGAAAAAGATAGTGAAGTGATGCTGGTCCGGAACCTCCCGTACAAGCCTCCAATCCAGTGGGAAAATCCTGGGGTGCTAAACGCGTTTCGTTGTGGAAACCCCCCACAACTTTGTCAGTAGCTTGATGAATAGTGATTCCAATATGGGGTTTATATACCCTGATGCTGATTGCATCGAAGCATACAAGTACAGGTATGCATTGGATCATACACTATATATATATATATATATATATATATATATATATATAATGTATATGTGTGTGTTTTAATCTATGAATTAGTAAACATGTGTGTGTTTGTTTATATTTTTGTTTTATTTAACTATTTACATGGTTCTGAATGATTGCAAACTGGAAACAGCTGCAAGTATTGCAATCAGCATCAGGGTATATAAACCCCAGTTTGGAATCACTATTCATCAAGCTACTAACGAAGTTGTGGGGGGTTTCCACAACGAAACGCGTTTAGCGCCCCAGGATTTTCCCACTGGATTGGAGGCTTGTACGGGAGGTTTCGGACCAGCATCACTTCACTATCTTTTTCTAGCCACCGCCAGTGTGGTCTGCTTGCTGTACAGGAGACAAGCCCATAACGGACTACCTTTGAAGGCTGGTAATACAACATACTGTTTGCTGGATAATCATCCGGATTGCCCTGAAATTTTACTCCATTTCACTATATGAATGCTGCTTTTGATTACGTGACTTTTTCATTGTGATTTTTATCCTCATCATCATTGTTTCATGGACAATGGATCTAATTAGACTGAGTTAACTGATCCATCTACAAGATCTGATTACTATTGCGCTTTTCATTTTTATGCATTAACTCTGTTATGGTTTTATATCATTAAACACATTAGTTTTGAACCAAGCCGTATTAGACTTCTGAATAGGAGAGCCATCTATTTCTTTATCAGCATTACGTATTATCTGATTCTTTATCTATACTCCGTATGACATATGTATTGTTTGAGTGGAAGTTATTACAGTACACCTATTGATTTGATATTAGCGCTGTTCAATTCCCTTTTTTTCTTCATTATTATTTCCCAACTTGGAGTTGGACACACTCCTTTTGAATCAGCTGCTTTTGACAGCGCCTTTCCAGTCTCTCTTCTATTATCTTTATATGGTTGCTTGTGCCTGTTTATCTTTGTTAGTCCATTCTTGGTTATCATCCTTTCTTCTATAATAGTAACCCACTTAAAAGCCATCTCTGGATAATAGAGAAATATAAGGTTAATATTCTGCTAATGATTCCTATAGTTCAGTTTAGCCATTGCTAGTGTAAGTTCTAAATGGCCAATTATTTTCTTTTCTTTCTCCTTCTTTACTCCATTTACTCCACATATAGGGCCTCATTCAGAGGCGGTCGTTAGATGCAAGCGGTCGCTCTGAATCAGGGCGGCCGCTTGCATCCTGAACGGCCACCTCCTTGTCGATCGTTAAGCTGTGGGTTAACACCCACAGCTGTAACGACCGACATGGGTGATGGTCGCGATGGTCAAGACCATCGCGACCATCGGGGCTTACGACCAGACCCTAGGGTAGGATCTGGGCACTCGTAAGCCCCAGGGAGCTTCCTGCTCTGTTTGAGCAGGAAGTTCCCCACTGACATCATCAATGATGTCAGTGGGGCCGCCCCCAAACGGCAAGCGTTCCGACTGGAACGCCTCCGTTTGGCCTGGCATGCCCCCGGCCCGCCCAGCAAATGGGGCGAGCTGTCACTCAACATCAGCAGCTCGCCCCGTCTGCTACGAGACCCCTAGCGATGGAGCGTTCGTCGTTAGCTGGGTCTCGCGCATGTGCACGACGGAGCCGGCTCCGTCGTGTGCATGCGCTGTGGGGCAACATCGAGTCGGTTGTCAGCGCTCACGACCGACTCTGAATGAGCTCCATAGTGTAGAGTAACTTACATGCACTATGCAGATTTCACTGGGAGATTGCTTATTTTCTTGTGTTGTGCTGTACCTGGTCCCATCACCTGTTTTACAATATGCTACTGTGTTCAAGCATTGGCACACAAGGAAGATTATGGGATAAACTGACCCTAATAGGTAAATTGCCTGACATAATGTGACATGGAGGATTACAATAGCAATTTTGTACAATAGGGCAACACCGACAGTCCCTCCAGTGCAACCACCTAAGTAATTCTCAGCCTCTAGTTTTTGCCATAAGCGTGGGTGTGTCTTACAATGTACTGATGGTTTCTGTATTTAATGAGACTTTGGGGTAGATTTTTCTAGACCATTTAAACAGATTCTAGCTATCATTTATGTAATACCTGCTAGAATCTCATTGATTGCGATAGGCAACACCTCCACTGTTCATTTTTAAAAGTCTTTGTAAATGTTCCCCTTTGAGTACATTTCTGTACAGATCAAAATAAATATGAAGCTGCTCGCAGTAAGGCAGGAATGTCCTGAAAGGGGTGTTTACTTTTCACTGGTATCTTAAGTATTTCGAGTGACATATTCCAGGTAATTCTCTCATAGTTAGAAAACAGTAGCATTCTTCTATCTATAAAAACTATGTTGTGCTTGTTACTTTCTCTTTTATGTCACAGTATGTAATTTATTAATATCAGGCCTCTTAATGTATGGTGCTGTGTAATATCATATTGGGGCTATATAAATAATTAATAAGTGTTCAATCCAATGCACTCAAGGATAATAAAGTATTACAGCTGCACTACATACACCATTTGCCATGAAATGACCGTGGAGGAGGTGAGGAGGAAGCTCAATTCAAAGCATTGTGGTTGCCCCTTCTGATTGGTCCCACTGCTAGCCCCCCCACCTCCTTTCTCTCTTTTCACAACATCCTTGGAGGTTTTGTAGTGTATTTATCCATCTTTGGACTATCCAAAAGCCTACTTGGCCATGTTTCATTGTGGCATATTTCACAACGTCATCTGATGAAGTTTGGAGTTATTCCACAACGAAACGTGCCAGTAACACTACTTTGTGACTACCACTAAAGCAATCATTACTACAATCACAGCTTGGTTATATTCAAGTTGATTCTAAATTGTAAACGAAGGGGAAAAATAGGGGTACCCGAGCACAGGTGGATAGAGGGTGGTAAATAGAGTAGGTGAGTAGCAAGCAATGTAATCTTAAACCCACTATAACAGATCAATATTGTATCCTCAGATACCGCTGTTTCATGTGTGGGTGCTCCTCTGAGAGTATGAATGCTATAATCACAAGGGGGGGGAAAAGAGAAGAAAGGAACTCTCATCTTTTTAGGGGCACACTTTAGTAGTTAATATAAAATCTAACTTTTATTAAATTATGTTTAAAAATAATAAGTCAATACTAAGACAAACGACATGAAAGTAGACAATTCTAAAAAAAAAAAATGTAAGCGCTAATACAGGAAATATTGATAAAGTATCCAAATCTCAATACTTAATGATTAAAGCAACAGTCTTTGCAGTCTATATACACAGGAAATAATTTTATATAAAGGCATCCATAGTATGGTTTAGAAAAATTATACGTCCGTTCGTGAATAATTTTTATATCACTAAACATGCTAGTGCTTGATGCTAGTGTATATTGTACCAGCATCCCCTGCAGCCCGCATATAATTAAGTAAACACATTATCTGTGTAAAGAAAAGCAGATAAACCAGTACTATGGGCTCTATTTATTAACATTATTTTTACTAAAATAAAGTGAAAAAGGGTGTTTTCACACCCTTTTCACATTATTTTAGTTTCACCTGTAGTTATTACAGGGCAATTGGAGTAGAATTAGTAAAATTCTACTCCAACCCCCAGTATCACTTATTTTTAGTAAAGCAGTTCGCATTTCCCATAATTGTAATGGGAAATGTGATCTGTGTGCAAGTTACTAAAAATAAATTGTAAAAAAATACCGGGGGAAGCCCTGTGATAATAACGCCACCTGGAGGTGGTGTTATCCAGGGTCTCCCCCGGTTACCGGGCTCCCACTCTGCTCTAACGGAGAGAGCAGAGGCGGGAGCCGTACCAGTAATCAGCTATGTGGTCTACGTAGACCGCAAGCTGATTACTGTAAAAAAAAGAAAAAAAAATTAAACATTTTTTTTTTCCTTACCTGAATCCAGGGACCGGTGATCGGGCCTCCGGTGATGGCTCCTCTCCGGTCAGCTGGTCTCCCATAGTGCACTGGGGCCCGGTCATCAGGTGATCGGGTCCCAGTGCAGTATGGGAGATCACCTGATCGGGAAGCCCGGAGAAGATCACCGGAGGCCAGGAGGTGCAGGTAAGTGTAATGAAGGGAGGGGGGGTTGCGGGGTCCGCGATCGCGGGGGGCGGGGCTCAGTGCCGGGGGGTGGGGCTTAGCGTCGGTGGGGGGGTAGTAGCGACGGTGGGTCGGCGCATGCGCGGGCTCTTAGTTGCGGTATTTTTTCCGAAAATACCGCGACTAGAGTGCGGATGGGATCCGCAGGGACAGAGCTTTATCGCAAGCTCTGTCCCTGCAAGGGATTTATAGTAAATCCCTGTGATATTGCCTGAATTCGCAATGCGAATTCACTCGGTAATATCACACTACAATCCGCATTCAATATGCGGATTGTAGTAAATAGAGCCCTATGTGTTTTCATAAAGTGATCTATAATCATCTGATTTCCACAGATGTTCATATACCATAAATAGAGTAATTATCACACTCCAGTGTGTGCAATATGCGGTTCAGATAGATTGGGAGGTGACAAGAGGAAATTATAGCTGTCTGTCATAGAGTATTTAAGCACATTTTCTGTGCAAAGAGGTACATAAACCAGTACTACTTGTTTACATTAAGTGATATATAGTCATCTGCTGACTTCTACAGATGTTCATATACCAGAAATAGAGTAGTTAATTATCACACTCCAGTGTGTACAATGGGCCTGATTCAGAGCTGAACGCTCTGACCAGAGCGCTCGCTCTGAATCAGGGCCCTCCTCCATGAAAATGGAGCGGCCTCCTGGCCACTCGTATAGCTGTGGGTGACCATCGCGACCATCGGACTTGCGACGGAGACCCTGCGGTAGGGTCTCCCTGCCACAAGCCCTGGAGTGATTTTGGCTCTATCAGAGCCAAAATCACTCCCACTGACATCACTAGTGATGTCAGTGGGGCTGGCTTCAGACGGTAGGCGTTCCCATGGGAACGCCTCCGTCTGGCTGGCACGCCCACCAAAGGGGGCGTGCTGTCAATCAACATCGACAGCGCGCCCCCTTTGGTGCGAGACCCGGAGTGATGGAAAGCCCGTCGCTCCCCGGGTCTCGCGCATGCGCACGACGGAGCTCCCTCCGTCGTGCACATGCGCAGTGGGGAACATCGACCCGCTTGCGAGCGTCCTGACGCTCACGAGCGGGTCTGAATGACCCCCAATATGCGATCTGTGGTTCAGACAGATTTGGAGGTGACAAGAGGAAATTAAATACTCTGTGGCAAACACTTATAATATCCTCTTGTCACCTCCATATGTTGAGAGCTGATAAGGCCTTGGGCACTGGAGATAGAGGTGTTATGGAGCCATGGCTATGCCCCCAACAGGCCCCTCTAACACGCCTGGGTAATTAGTACTCGCCCGCCCTTATCTGTACTCCTGCCTGCCAGATCCCCATAAACCTGGCCACATGAAAGGAGGCAAAAGTGTCACCTTGTCCATAAAGAGAGAAATGCAGAAACTTCCACTCCCAGAGCCAGAGTTTTAATACATTTATATACTGGCAGAATGTGTGCCCTAAATAATGGGTCCTGAAAAACCATTCCTCTAATAGTCTGTATCAGAGTCCACTATGCCTCATAAGCTGCTGTTAAACTTCAACTCCCATCAGGCTTTGCTCTGTAGTGTGTCCCACTGAGAGCATTAATTTCTAGCACTGTCCAATCAGCAGCCCTTATTCAAAATATGATTACTTAAATGTTTTAGCCTTTTCTTTTACTTAAAGCAACAATTTTTGCTGCTTTAAGTCATTATCTACTTTTCAAATTCTATCTGGAAGGTGCAAAGTATGGCTGCCAATAACGTACAGGCTCTCAGCATGTCTGAGAGGGAAGAAGGAGGTTCTGTAAAGTCCTCCACTTTACAGTACACAGAGCAGTCAGAGCTCATAGGGATATTCAAAAGCCTCTCTGCTCATTACAGCATAGGAATGGCCATTGACCATCGATAACTACCGATGCCTGATTTGCCATCGTGGCATAAAGCCAATGGTTCCCTACCATCGATGGCAGACGGGGACACATCTCTTTTTTTTTCTTGTTCCCAATATCAACAGCCGCTAAGCCGCGTCCCCAATACTGATTGGCCCGCAGCAAACCTCGCCCTCCAGCAACGGTGGACATCGAGGAGTGCAAAATATTAATGGTTCACCATAGATTGGTCCATCAGTGATTACACAAAACAATCAATTGTCAACATTGATGGGCAGCCCACCGATGGCCATCCCTATTACATCATGTGTCATGTGACTGTGATTTGCCATGGCAGTCCCGCGACATTGTGCAGAATTATAAAAGCATTAGAAGCAATCAACCAAGGAAAAAATGGTAATATAACAAGTTTCTTCTTTATACCCTGCCAATGTTTTAAAAAAAAAAAGACCGCTCATTGTCTCATGGTATTGCTGCTTTTGTAAAGTTTTGTTTGTTTGTTCTTGACTTTGTCTGCTCTTACAGTCTACCCCTTCGTCTTATTCCACTGATGTCTCATTGATTATAGCAGCATTGCAGCAGAAAGGCAAACCGCCTGTGAAAATGTTATGTACAAAGTCCTATTCACATATATCAGTATTTACCTTTGGAGTATTGATGCCGTTTTATTACTATTATGCAGTTGATTAGAAGGGACTGTACTTATAGAAGTTGGAGTACCTGCTCCTTTGTAATGATGGCCAAGTGCACATTGCCCCTTATACTGTACAGTGATTCTGTATGCATGGGTGGAGAACTGCAAATGGCACTCTGGTACTGTAACTAACTGATACAAGAGATAGCTTCCAAGTAATAGCAGGTTGATTTCTAGCACCTTCAGGGTATGTGGAATAATTATATAACTGCAGTGTTCTTAAATAAAGATGTGGTGATTTTATAACTTTTGCAACTTGGGGCACCATGTCATCGAATATCTTCTGCCCATATGTTATACCAGGGGCAGGCAACCTGTGGCAATGAAACTTGTGGAACTACACATCCCAGCATGCCTTGCTGCAGTCTTAGCATGCCCTAACGGCAAAACTGTGGCAGGGCATGCTGGTGTGTGTAGTTCCACAGCAGCTGGAGTGCCACAGGTTGCTTCCCCAGTGTTATTCTGAACATTTCAATGTGAAAATAAACCTCACTGTAATGGGCTCTGAGATGAATTATATGTATTACATTGTGCTGCGCTGTCCAGATATATCGGGGAGGGTGCTGTGATTTCAAGGGTGAGTTCCTCCTACCCCCTTTGTCTATATGATTATATACTAGCTATAATTCGTAATGAGAATGACAGGCACTTATTTGTGGTTTAGAACAGGGTCTGACTCATTAAGCACACAGATCCTTCTCTGGTCTTACTGGCAGCCCAGAGGCTCATTCCTTGTCTGAATATGCTGAATGAAAATATAAATATATAATCTGCAACACCCATGGCCCCATGTGCTGGCCAATGAACAACAGGCAAGCCTCTTAGGTCAGATAGTTGTTAGTGGGTTAGATTGCACCATGCTCTGGTTATCCTGGGCATAGGACTGGTTTGGAGCTGCAGGGCCTTGATTCAAAGGTGCATGTAATCGCCGGTGCTGCTGCTTCTTTTTAGTGGATCCACAGCGGTGATCACACTGCACAACAATGAAAATGTTTCCGATGTGAAAATAGTTACTTCTAATTGATTTCAGCATGCAAAGAATGAATATGACATTTAAAACTCGCAGTTAGCTCTGAGTTCCGAGATATAGCCCATTTATGACGATGTAGGGGTATTCCTAGTGAAGTGGGCAGGATGGAGAGAACCTTGCCAGCAATCTGCGTTCCGTACAGATGGGGCGGGGCCTAATGACCCAATTAAATGAATCAGTTATTTGTCCCCTCCCCTATTCAAATTAGGGGTGAGCGGGTTCGGATTTCTGAAATCCGAACCCCCCCCGATCCGAGGCCGCTCCGAGTCAGGCTCGACTTTTCCCGCCTGGCTCGGATCTGAAATCGAGGCAAAACGTCATCATCCCGCCTTCGGGGTCTCGCGGGTTTTGGATCCTATATAAGGTACCCGCGTCTGTGCCATTTTCTCACTCGGCTGTGGACAGTGAAGAGGGAGGGAGGGTGGGAGTTAGGGCTGGCTGGGCTGTGTAGTGCAGTGTAGTGTTGTGCTGTGCTGTGCTGCTGTTGTCCATAGGGGCTGTGTCCACTACTTCAAAGTCGATAGGGGCTGGCGGGACTGTGTTGTGCAGTCAGTTGTCCATAGGGGCTGTGTCCACTCCAAAGTCCTGTGCAGTGTCCCAGTCCTAAAGGGGTGCTGTAGTGTTGTCCAGGGGGTGCTCTGTCCGTCAGGGGTGCTCCCCCCAAGTGCTAAAAAAAAATATATATTTTCTGTGTTTGTGAATTGTGTGCACTGTGGCTGCACGTACATCAACAAAGTAGTGCCAAGCGTGCGCCTGTGTCCCATAAATAAAGGGCCGGCTGGATTGACCGCTAAAGGGTGCTGTAACCCCCAAAGGGCACTCCAAACAAAATAAAAAAAAAAATTCTGTGTTTGTGAATTGTGTGCACTGTGGCTGCACGTGCATCAACAAAGGAGCAGCGCCAAGCGTGCGCCTGTGTTCCATAAGTAAAGGGCCGGCTGGCTCATTTCTTAAAGGGTGGTGTAACCCACAAAGTGCACTACTCTCCAGCAAAAATAAAAAAATATTTTCTGCGTTTGTGTGCGCCTTAGCCGCACCTATATATCAATATAACATAAATGGAGCACCAAACTTTCTCCGATAAAAATAAAATGGGGAAAGATCAAGAACCACTTCCTCCTAGTGCTGTTGCTGCTGCTGGGAGTTGTTCATCATCCCAGAGAGGAAGTAGGAACACCACTACTTTTACTAAACAATTGACCCTCCAACAGTCCCTAGCGAGGAGGATGAAGTACGACAGCAGTTATCCTGAAGCAAAACATATAACTGAGGCCTTGACTACTATGTTGGTGTTAGACGTGCGTCCGGTATCCGCCATTAGTGCAGTGGGATTTAGACAATTGATGGAGGTAGTGTGTCCCCAGTTCCAAATCCCATCTAGATTCCACCTGCATCCTCAAAGCAGCAGCGACAAGCGTGCGTCTGTCTGTTAAAGGGTGGTGTAACCCTCAAAGTGCGCTCCACAAACAATAAAAAAATTATTTTTTTCTGTCTTTGTGAATTGTGTGGGCTGTAGCCGCACCTGCATCCTCAAAGCAGCAGCGACAAGCATGCATCTGTCTGTTAAAGGATTACATCGGTGACAGCATCCAAGTAGGCATGTCAGACAGTCCGTACCTGTACCGGCAGGAAAAAGAGGCAATTTGGAGGTCCCTGTACAAACTGGCTCTATTTTACCTGAGTTGCCCCCCCTCCAGTGTGTACTCCGAAAGAGTGTTTAGTGCAGCCGGGAACCTTGTCAGCAAAAGGCGTAGGAGGTTGCTTCCACAAAATGTGGAGAAGATGATGTTCATAAAAATGAATTATCAACTCTTCCAGGGAGACCAGCCTCCAGAACGTACAGAGGGACCTGTGGTTGTGGATTCCAGCGGGGACGAATTAATACTCTGTGAGGATGAGGATGTACACAACACTGAGGAGGATGAGGACGACATCTTGCCTCCGTAGAGCCAGTTTGTGCAGGGAGAGATTAATTGCCAGCTTTTTTTGTGGGGGCCCAAACGAACCAATCATTTCAGCCACAGTCGTGTGGCAGACCCTGGCGCTGAAATGTTTGGTTTGTTAAAGTGTGCATGTCCTGTTTATACAACATAAGGGTGGGTGGGAGGGCCCAAGGACAATTCCATCTTGCACCTCTTTTTTTTCTTTGAATTATGTACTGTTTGGGGCCCAGTTTTTCAAACTGCTATCCTGTCTGCCACTGCAGTGTCACTCCTAGATGGACCATGTGTTTGTGCCTCCCACTCGTATCTCTTAGCATAGTCATCCAGCTACCTCGGTGCAACCTTTTGGACATAAAAACACTATTGTCAGATGTTCAGAATAGACTGGAAATGAGTGGAAATTAAGGTTATTGAGGTTAATAATAGCATAGGAGCAGAAAAACCCACAAATTCTGTGATTTTAGCTGTTTTTATGCTTTTTTAAAAAAAAAAATACAGATCCAGAACCCAAAACACGGAAGGGTGGTTTTGGCAAAACCAATCCAGATCCAAAACACAAAGAAAGATCCAGATCCAAAACACAAAACACGAAAAGTGGCCGGTGCACACCCCTAATTCAAATATATGCGATTCACGGGATTACCCACACAAGATAACTGTGGTGCACTGAGTGACAAGCATAGTGAGTGATTCCACCAAGACATTTAAGCAATGGAACAAAGATTTCAGGGTAGGTGACCACTACTGTTGGACAGTGACAAGAGATGCCCCAAAAGAGGAGTACAAGCGACAAGCAAAGAGAAAGCACCCCCAGGAATAGGCCACTATATTAGATAGTACTTTCCTATGCTGTATGTTTGTTTCGTATGCTGTATGTTTCGTTTTGTGTTCTTATTTGTGATTGATTGAATTAAAACAACTGTTATTTATTTTCTATCAAGAAAATATCAGATTACTTTAAAATTGCTTTTCACTATGACTATATTACTAATCTACATACAGTATAGTGCAAGTAGTGTAGCTCAAAAAATAGAGCTAGTAAAAACATTCTGAAATCATTTTAGTTTTTCTTGACCTCAAATTAGTAATGTATGACTATTTTTAGAAAGGAAACAAATTAAAAGTATTGTTGTACAGTGTAATTTGCAAATGCAAGTTGCCCCTTGTATACTAGCGTGCGCTGGAACGTGCAAGCCCTGAGACGCCCACTTTCACTCACCATGCACGCTGCAACACCGCCTGTGGTCCTGGACACTACACCATCGGTGCAACGCCACGTGCACCATTGACACTTGCTACAGCAGTGTTGCAGTGTCTCCATCTGAACATGGTCTATCTGGCTGCACCGCTGCGTTTGAGAATGGAGACGATTTCACTGACGTGCCTGTGACACTCAATATTTTTGCCTTTACTTGAGGCCACCTCCCAGTCACCATCCAGGAATGCCCATGGTTTTCCTTGGCCAGTTTGGTACCAGCGGTTTAGTACGCAACAGCGCATTTGTGCATTATGCATGCACCGTGGGGGTTTGCAGAATATTTTGCACAGTAATCGCTCAACTACATGAACAGCGGCAATGCATGTAGTTGGTGTGCACCAGGCCCGTAGTGCGTACAGCCTCGCCTACATATAGGCACCTCTAGTCTAGATGGGCCATGTAGCCTTGCAGGCATCAACATAAAATGTTTATTAATGTTTTGGACTTTTTTTTTTGCAATGGTAATACATGTCTTTCATATTAACTCATAAAACACAGATAATAATACGTATTGTCACAATACTGACTGAATTGTTTACCCTGGTAGTGATCACCCGGATAAGGGGGTCTCTCCAGTATACTGTATGTGCTGTTTCTATGATTCATAAGGATCACATGGTGGAAGAAGGTATTGAAGCACAGGCTCTGATCACTGGAGAACAGTTACTCGAGCAACGCTATGATGTGAGATTAGTAGAGGATTCCCTGGAGCATGTTAGAAAACTCAGTAGGGAAGAACTGTACAGTAATGAAATGGGGAGTAAACAAATGTCCATCACAGAGATGTCTTTTATCACAAGATATAATAATAACCTATATGGTTCACAGACAGGGAACAAGTGGAATAGCCTCCCGTCAGAGGTGGTAGAGGCTAAGACAGTAGAGCAATTTAAACATGCATGGGATATACATAAGGATATCCTTCAGAAGAAGTAAGGATCAATAAGGGTTAAGGTAACAATATGTTTAAAAATGGGGCAGAATAGATGGGCCAAGTGGTTCTTATCTGCCGTCAAATTCTATGTTTCTATGTGACATTTAAGAAGGTTTTTGTATAAACATTGGTATAACTGAAAGGAAATTACATTTTAAATAAATTATTGCCCAGGTGTTGTAAATATTACAGTAGTCCCTTCTGTCCTGCAGAACATAGATCACTGGCAGGGATAGGAATAATCACCCCTGAATGGTGATAACAGATAGCAAAGCACTTAGCCCAGTGGTTCCCAAACTTTTTTGAGTCACGGCGCCCTAGAGTATCAGCGTGGTTTTCACGGCACCCCTAAGCCAAAAGTTTGTTATTGAGAATTTCAGAAAAATGGAGTAAAGTGACATAAATTGTGCTGACCTGTCATCCTTAGGCTCACTTATGTGGTGTTGGACAGGTTTGAGATTCTGTTTGTTCACATAGTTACATTACATTGACCATAAATAATTTGATTTGGTGCTGGACCACCAACCTGAGGCACCCCTGCAAGTGTCCCGAGGCACCCCAGGGTGCCACGGCGCACAGTTTGGGAACCACTGACTTAGCCACATTCATTTAATGAATGTGGCTATTATCAGGGCCGTAACTAGGCTAGTGCGACCAGTGACGGCACCGCAGGGCAAGGGGCGCTGTTTGGGCCTGTCAATTTTCCTGTTTATTATCATTCTCACTTGTAGCTTCCTCTTCTTTTATCATCAGCATTTTTTGGCCTCGCCTATCTCTTCCCTGGCCCTTCCCCATGAGGCCGTGACCCTTTGTCAGGTGCACTATATTGTGTCCATATTTAAAATGTTGGGGGGGGGGGGGGGGGCAATGCTCTCCAGCACACGGCACCAAAAAGTCTAGTAACTGCTCTGGTGGCTATTGCCTCACTCTCAGAAATGATATATTGTCTGAAATTGAAGCTTTCCAAAAAAAAAAAATAATTTTAAATCACCCCCTTTTCTTTGTTACACTGTTTATGCTACTAGAGGATCCAGAAGCACAAACCAAGCTTCAATGTCCCTGCATACGCTGAGGCTCATCTCAGTAGAGCATAACCATGGTGCCAGAGAATTGGGTAACTTAAAGTTATCACCATGGCGGCTGATGTGTAATGGTTATCATTCTGGTGTGATGAGAGGCTTGTACAGGCCCATTGTATTACACAATATGCTGCATATACTGTACTGCACATCTGTCACTTTATATTGGCTGAAGGAGGGCGGCAATTGGTGATGGGTGGGATCCTGAGGATGCTCTGGGCATTGCAGTAATTCTCTGTCTTTGTAGCCCCACCTCCTCTGTGTGACATGAGGCGAGCAGGAGGGGAGAGAAGGCAGGGCTCATAGAAAGTATTTTTAAAAATAAAAAAATGTGGGAGCTTTTGACGGCCCTGCACGTAACAAGCTATAGTCAGCCTCAAACATAGTGCAGTGTATGTAATACATAAGACATATAAAGGGCCCGCGATCTTTATATGCAGGATTCATTTAATGGAGGGGTCTGGGTCCGCCGCCTGACCCCCATGCCCCTCCCTTATCTGTCACACCTCAGCTCAGCACATGCTGCTGTGTGCTGGGCTGCAGTGGGACCAGGGAGGCTGCTGCTGCTGATCAGCTGCAGCAGTCTCCTCTAGCAGTTTGGGGAGGAAATGCATTTCGTTTTTTTTCCAGATGTGGGCATTGGAGAAAGTGCAATGTCTAGGGAAGCGCAGAAGAACCTAGAACCACCCCTGGACATATATGTAAACACTGGTTTCCTTATACATTGCGTAGTGTATGTAACACAGCATTAATAATTAACACTATAGATGGCCTATAGTATAGGCTGTAGGGGAGAGAGTGTAAAAAGCAAAAACTTTCTTATATATCAAATAAATGTATCTTATATAAATAACATAAGTGGTGAGGAGAAGATTAAACATCCCATTATAAATATACATGCATATCATAGCCAGTAAGACACAACTGAGCTTTGTAAGCACACATTCCCCCACCTCTGATTAAGACGCCGTTCTCTTCTTGCTGGCAGCTGCTTTCTGGTCTGGTAAACTGACTAATGCTGGCCAACCACGGGACGATTAATCACACGATTTGGGCCGTTTCTACAGGTTTTCACAGACCAATCATTTGATAATAGTTGTATTTTAAGTCTTCTGCAACCCCGAAGCGCGTCCCCGCCGTCGTCTAGTTGGATCGCTGATCAGATGGTTTTGCAGAGAGATCTCAACTGTTCGTCTACGAATTGACACACATTATGTGATGTGATTGATCAAATCGTATGGTCTTATGTGAAATAGTTGCATTTTAAATACAAATCGTCCTGTATGTGAAGGGAAGAATTTTCAAGGGAAATCGTACAACTGATCTGACCAACTGTTGAATCTCACCGT
This sequence comes from Taudactylus pleione, assembly GCA_031769625.1. Classification (NCBI taxonomy): domain Eukaryota; kingdom Metazoa; phylum Chordata; class Amphibia; order Anura; family Myobatrachidae; genus Taudactylus; species Taudactylus pleione. Next base: position 162,480 of record JAUIMM010002556.1, read on the forward strand.
GTATGGCCACCTTAAGTTTTCAGATCCACACTCACAACAGACAGTACTCGTGTAGAAGAAGCCACTGTTACATGCACAGCAGCTCCATTCTGTCCCCTACACTGCATGCTTTTAGCTGCAGCTCTAATAAAATCATATTATATTCTACTGCTATTGTGGGCATGATATGGGGGGTTTCTAGACAACTGGAAACTCCCCCTGCGTTTGCCTATATGGGACCACCTCTGTGCACACGCGATCTGGTACACATGCGCTGGAATGCCACATGCTTAGAAGAGACCTCCGCTCTGCTTTTTTGAGAACAAAGCAAGGGCCTCATCATGGATGTGGTCCTTTGTGGTGGTGGTGGTGGTAGTAGTAATGCTGGCCATACACGCTGCAATTATCGGGACGATCCGCCCGATATCGGCGGATCGCCGCGATAATTGTAGCGTGGGGGGGGGCGACCGAGGGTTAAATATTGCTCGGTCGGGCATGCTGGATTGTCCAGCATGCCCGTCGGATGCGATATTTACCCGGTAACTGTCGGCCGCATCGGGCAGTGTATGCCCAACGCGGCCGACAGACAGACATTTCCTGTGTTCCATCCTACGGAAGGAACAGGGAAATGTCTCCTCCCCCGGGGGCGGAGCGCAGATGTCGGGCTATACACTGTGAGATTTCTCTCACAGTGTATGCCACGGACATCTGCGGCTGGCAGCCGGCCAGATAAAATGTCTGTCGGTCTGACAGACATTTTATCTTGCCGTGTATGCCCAGCATAAGGAGTCATTTCCCACCATGGCCTTACCTGTGTGGAGAAGAAAC